>JAHFWJ010000178.1:0-600000 GCA_028555115.1 Himalopsyche japonica | reverse complement strand
ATGCCCGAAGATACCGAATGGTGAAGTCATTGTCGTAAGTGACATTACATATGAAAATGTACAAAATTTCAACGATTTAATGTAAATTTCCTTAATAATTATATCGTTATTGTAGTATTTTTTTATGTACAGCAGATTTCTTTTTACACGTATAAATGAAAACCGTCTAGCACAAATTATCTTCTCTTAAATACGAGTAAAATTATTATTATCCTTAGCTTAGTTTATTTATGTAATAGGTACAGGTGATAAGAGGGAGGGTACTTGAGTTCTGTGAAGGTAATTGAATTTTAAGTCGCTTGGAGATGAAAATGAGCCGCCGCTAGCATCCGTCTAGCGACAAAGATTAAAATCTTGATATTGAATAATAACACAATTAGAATGTTGAGAAAATAATGCAAAAGTGTATGAACAGAACACAAAATATCTTTGACAAGCATTATTTACAATTTTCGTGTATTTTTTAAGATTATTTTGGTATACATGAAAAATTTACCACGTGATACATTCATTCGATTGACCTTTTGGGATAGAATATTTATTATTTTTTAGGAATTTTTAATAACCTGTATATGATAAAAATCACTTTAGATGCTAACTGTCAGCTTCGGTGGAAGGGTATGATATTTTAATTAATAAAAACAGTTTTTTTAGTACTTATATCCACAATATATTTTATAATCAGAACCGGTTTCACTCACGCCGATCATTGTCAAGCGATGTTATATTGTTGATAAAATTTTATTGTTTTAAAAAAATGGTAAAAATATTGAAAATAAAACCTTTTATGGTCAATCGTTCAATAAAAGACATTTCAATAAACATCAGAGTGACTTAAAACTCGAACTTATTAAAGTTTAATGGTGATTATATAACAGATTAATTTCATCAGAAACAAAAACATTAATCCTTCTAGGACACCTAACGCTGTTAATTTATTACACACATAATATTGTAGTAATAATTTTGAACAAAATTTTACGTATAGAATATTTGTTTGATAGTATAATTATTTTAAATTATTTTGAAAATATCTTTCACAGTGTTATAATGGAGGTCTTCCGAGTAAATGCCAATTCAATCAGTATATTTTAATGCGCACAATTAGAAAAAGCCATCAATTCTATACTGCTATCAATTTAATAGAATATGATCTCAGTAAATAAATAATATTATACAAAAAGGCTTTGTAGGAGTGTGTTTTCATTTTCAAATAAATATTTTAAGTCCTAATATGAGCAAACAAGATATTAAATTGTCTATTGTTTTTTCCTCTGGTTTTATGATATGGAATATGGAAACAAAGTAACGCTTGTGGAAAAACATAGCCTCGTGTGCAAGGCTGCATGGAGGTTGACTGCGGTCAGATGAAAAGAAAGCAACATAATTAAGTTACCAATCAACGGACAGAATAACGTCACTCCCTACTCGTAAAGGGGTGGCGACGGAACTAAGACGTGGGCCGGAAAAAAAATTCTGAATATTATTGTATTAGAATTATTATGCATTCTTTGCAAACTGTGTTATACAGTTGTTATAGTAATATAGAATAGTAATATACAATACTAATATAATACAATAATAACATAGAATTGATGGCTGTTTCTAATTGTGCGCATTAAAATATACTGATTGAATTGGCATTTACTCGGAAGACCTCCATTATAACACGGTGAAAGATATTTTCAAAATAATTTAAAATAGTTATACTATCAAACAAATATTCTATACGTAAAATTTTGTTCAAAAGTATTACTACAATATTATGTGTGTAATAAATTAACAGCGTTAGGTGTCCTAGAAGGATTAATGTTTTTGTTTCTGATGAAAACTTTAATAAGTTAGAGTTTTAAGTCACTCTGATGTTAATTGAAATGGCTTTTATTAAACGATTGACCATACAAGGTTTTATGTTTAATATTTTTATCATTTTTAAAAAATAATAACATTATATCATCAATATAAATTCACTTGATAATGATCGCCACTGTACTGATTATAAAATAACCGGTATATATAATATGTGTATTTATATATATATGGTATATGTAATATAAAGTAACCGGTACTGATTATAAAATATAATGTGGAAATAAGAACTAAAAAATGTGTTTTTATTATTTAAAATATTTAAATATGATTGGGAAAAATATTTTTTATAAATATATTTTTGGTTGTCAATCTCATAGCAGTATACCGCGCACACATACAGTCTCTCTGTCTCCGTTGTATGCGCATGAGGCGTATTGGCAATAGGTAAGAGAAAATATAAAATAATAATTTTCTTACTGTTTTGCTATAAACGGCCAACTTTCTACAATACATACGTCTACGACTGTGCTATGGAGACCGTCATTTATTAGAGTCTAAAAAATGTATTATTATTATTGCCACGTCATTCGATTCCACAAAGAAGACTTTATTGTCATATTATAATGTATAAAAACGAATAAGATGACGTCTTTATCGTATACCTTTTCGATAAATGTCCCACTAAAGGAATACCACTGAAAGCCTTTTGACAAAACTCCATACCAATTCCGTATAATGCCAAATAAATCGCAGTATAAAAAGCTTAAAAAGCTCTTTATATTCACAAATAAATGCCTGATCTAAATATCTATTTTGCTTCATATGCGAGTATAGAATACATGTCAATACTCGAGCTCACAGTACCGCTTGATGCGGGGGGAGCTTTTTCACGCAATAAAATATCGTAAACCAATATTTTTATTGCAAATAGGCAACATCTGACAACTTTATTTTGTTTTTATTAGAGTTTAAATGTAAAAAAGCGTATAAAATTGTCCAACCGCAACGCTTTTATCAACTATACTATTTCCGATAATTGAAATACTCTTAATATTCCATTTTTAAGCCAGAGCTAGCGTATTTTACCTAGATTTTTCAAGGCTTTCTATCAATGTTATAGCTTTTTTCAAGTAATTATAAATTATTTCAAGATGTCATGTAATGGTAATCTTTGACATGTTTTTGTCTGTCTAAAGCTGTATATAAGACTCGGATAAAATGGAACAAACATGTGTTATTTTTGTTAGCCGAAAATTATTTTAACTATTTTTAAGTAAATTTTCAAAATTGAATACATCGATCGTCTTGCCACAAAATCTCCGAAGGCGTGAAGCTTGTATTATTGTTATAATTGTCTTTGTTAAAAAAAACATACCATTGTGTCTTTCAATATCACATTAATACTTATTATATTTTATTTGACGTTGATTCACTGGCATACCATTTAATTATTTTAATTCAATTAACATCCTCTTGAACAAAGGGTCAGCGAAAGTAAACACACGCAAAAATATGGTCAAAACTGCAAACTGATTTTATTTGTGGTATAGTTTGATAAGAGAGTTATATGACACTAATTATACGTTCTATAGATAAATTAAATCTACATACTTTTAATAATTTATAATATTTTTAAAATACATGTATTTTTGAATCACTATTAATAACATAAAACAGTAATACCAGCACTTCTAATAACTCATGTCATAGTAAGAATTTTGATTTTATTAAAACAATATAAGCTATCAATTTCATTTTTGTCACATATTTTTATGAAAAAACATAGTTTAAAATAATGCTTAAAAATTGTTAATTATAAGTATAAACATGAATACAACAAATGTGAATTTCTTATAATTTTAATTGATTTATTAATTACATACATATTTATATTAATGTCAAATAATACCGAACGATTGAAAGTAAGCTAAAAAGCAAAATAAAAGAATATAACACGGAGATAAAAATAGCAATGTATTTTAGTTCTACAACATTATTTTAAAAAAATATAGTTGAAAGCTTTTTCGGCTCACGCCATCGTCAGAACTATGCTTAAACTAACATTTGCTTATCTACAATATACAATATATAGTTATGTAGAAAAAGTACACAATACATCTTCTCTCCTGTTTTAACGGCCTAGCTTGTTACTTTCTCACAATAAAACTAAATTTTCAAAAATTGTAAATGAAACAAAAGGCGGCTATGACAATAAGTTTACATGTGGCACGGAAGTGGTCATTACAGAAGCCAATCACACCACCCCGCGGGGATAGGTTGAACTAATGGGGACGATAACATATTAGTTTGTTCGTTAAGAATCCTTTGTGTTCCAAAGCCGTCATTCTGCGACCCTTACTACAAAGATGCAAACACTTAGGCGCTGAGTTTGAATTTATATTATGTGATTCCTTAATAACGTGATAAGCAAATTGTGAATCTGTTTTTTTATTGTTGACTGATCTTACATTTTCCTTAGTTTGAGTAGATATACTTCTACCTGTCTGTCCGATATAAACGGATAAACATGAGCCACAGGACATTTTATAAATACCGCTTCTGTCACGTTTATTAATTTTATCTTTACTCTTTTTAAGATGTCTGCCTAAATTATTGTTGACCTATGTTGATAATATAGTTCATCAAACAGTAAGAAATCTTTGATGGTTGATTTATATTTCGTCAATGTAACTACAGCTGAAAACTTTTGACATTTTTCGACAAAATATTGTTGTAAAATGACTGCTGAAATAATACGTCACTCATTCCGTTGTCGATCTCTGTACATGAAGTATATTTCAGTACGTATTATAGACGAGAGCATTGAGAATAATGCCTCGGAACATAATAACACATGGCGGGGGTGGAAGCGGATAGAAAAGCCCAACAAAGTGGGTCGGCGAGGCGGGTGATGCGATATCTGGCTAGGCATTATGCTGGCCCATTCATTTGCATTCGAAACCATTCCGCATTCGGCCCTGTGTTATTAAATCTCTTCATCGTCCAAGTGCATAAGCCGCGGATAGATTGGCGTGGACCATTCTCCGGCCAGCGTCGCGACGTCTCTGGAATGTGCGTCGATACGCACACAGTGAAGTATGAAAGCTGTGAGAACTTCGTTTACTTTACCATCCTATATTTGATTTGTGACACATCCACGATCCACAATAGTATTATGAGTTTCTAATAAAGAGGGATTTAAAAAAAAAATATCGTATTCACACTCAACACTACTCTTTGCCAAATTAGATATGCTCTTTATTATACATTTTATCTTCATACAATTTTGCATACAAACAAAACCCTTAATTGTCTATTATTCGTTGCCGCCGCCGTCCACTTCGAGACTCATCTTTCAAATCGAGATTGCCCGATCGAAATTTTCTGAACCATCATTGGCACTTTCTTATGTCTAGTATATCACCGTAAATATCACAAATGGATTCCGTTGCTTCTGTTGCATTAATTAAGTTAAGTTAATGAAACAAAAACAGCATACAGCTTCTTAAATGTGTTTCCGGAAGACACGTATCTATAATTTTTTGTAGATGGAGTAGAATTGATTTTTTTTTGTTTAAAAAAATGGTAAAGAATCACAAAGAAGAGAAAAGTAATACCACGTCTTTACTGGTGAACTGACCCAAGCATACTGAGTCAAAGTTGCGTATTGAAAAAACGACACTAATTCCGGGATTACCTAATATTATGTTTTTTTATTATATTATGATTCTTCGTCAGTGAGATTGTTCTTAATAAAAGGCCATACACACTACAACAATACGATTTTTAACTTTTTTTAAATTTAATATTTTTTGAGAAGGTACAAACATATATAAATATTGATCATACCAATTAATTTACTACATTATTCTTAAACCATAGCCCAGTTATGAGTGAGATCTGTTGATATGTGTTTGTTTTGTGTATAAATTTATTGTGCACTCAAAATTTAAATGCTTTTATACGTTAAGTTCTTAAATTAATCAACGTTTCAAAATCAAACAATTTTTTATATTATTGAAGATCAATACGCGAAAACATACAATGTTTTTTTTAACAATTTCAATTAAGGAAAGTAATCATATTAAAGAGAAATCAAAATACGACAAAAATAATCATGCTAGGCGAGTAATGAAAAAAGAATAAAGATATTATTTAAACACGTATATTATTGACGAAGAATGTACTTTTGTATTTTTGCTTTAGAGGAATGTAACACATGTAAAATTCTTTTTTGTATGGAAATAAAGTGTACTATTTTTTGTCTGTTCGTTTGAGGATAAATCTCTTTCATTCGCTAGTGTGGCATGTCCCAGGCATCTCTTAGTACAATATACATACACCACACCAACAGGGTGATTATTTGTTGAGATTCCTATAACGTTATCTGATTCGTCATTTTTTAAATGAAAGACGAGATAATGTGGTCTTTTAGATATCACCTCTCCAGCATTTTGTTTTGAAGCTATGTGTTGTTTAAAATTGAAATGATAGCCCTTCATCAATCGTCATTTCAAATTATGAGTAGGAAAATGTTTTGATAATTTTGGTAATATATCGAAAAGGTATGAATGAAAAAGAAGTAATTTTCAATTATTCCAATGTAGATTTAAACGCGAGCCTCTATTTCATAAACTAACTTAACATTCCTACTCATTTAAGGCTATTGATTGTCAAATCATATCTCCTTATCTTTACAATGTGTGATCGTTTAACGAACAATGCGGACTGGGAACACGTCGGACAACGAACACTATCATGAAAGATTTTTGAGTTCGAATAACGAACTAAAACGATTTTATAATCTACTTATTCTATCTGTAATATATTATATAATGATCGGTTAACAAACAATCGGGTAGCGAACATAGTCGTGAAACAGATTATGTTCGTTAACCCATCATCCACTGAATTTCTGAAATGGTGAACTCGAGTAATTCTCATTATTTTGTAAAATTTTTAAATATTGCTTTCTTTTGTTCATATACTTTTTCGAGATGGTTTAATAATGTTGAAATCTTTTATTTTTATATTTACAATGATATTAATTGACTTATTTTGAATACTCCTTGTCTGATGTTGATCCGGTCGTTTCGAAATTTCATTCAACGTTGATAAGCTTATGCGTTAACTCAGGGCAGGAGAATTTAAGGTGAAATGAAATTTAATTCATTTCAGGTTATTTTTTAAATAAAATTCACCATTTATACAGAAACAAGTACTCCGAAAACAAAATCCTCGGTAAAAGCTATGTGCCTCAAACGACAAAGGATACAAAAAAGTTCCAACATACCAACAAATGCAGGCGGAACGTTCCCGTTTCCCACCAATTCGTAAGCTTTGTGCCAGCATAAAGAACGAAACCTACTTTCCAAAAGGCTTTTTTATTGAATAAATAAATATACCTATATCCGAATGACGAGACTGCGGAGTCGATCGCGAGCTTTCCACAGAGCGGGAGCTTTTCGCTCAGCCTTGTCAGTGCATGTTTGGTAAAAGCGTGGGTGAAATAAAGGAGATGGAGAATGATACGAATATACTATAATACTTTAAAATACATTGCTGCTATACACACGAAAAGATAGCTTTTGCTTTCGACAATACTTTGACAATATTCGTTGAGAAATTTACAATGATCTTTCAATATCGTATCGTTATAAAATTAAGCTCATTTATATTTGTCTCTCAAAAATATGTATTTAGTAAAAAATAAGATACATGTACATCACATACATAGAAACATCTTTACACAAAGTATCTTTTAGATTTTCTACAATTTCTAATAATACCGAGATTATTAGATAATCAAAGGTATGACTGATTGCCACAATACATTAATTTGTCAATTTTTAATTCCATCATGACGATAAAGTATCAAAAGTTATTACAAAAAAGTTTTACAAAAATTTATTATATTCATATTTCATTTTTACCAAACTTTAAGCAATATTAAAAAAATATATTTCTTATCTAGTTATATTAATTTTATAAAATTATATTTCAAATAACTCTACTTGGAACTGATCTAATTTTGAAACATTTAGTTATTTTGTACTAGCGTGTACCCTGCACCCGTTGCAATGCCACTCAAAAAAAAAGAAACCGCGACATTATGGAATCGCCTCGTCGGGAGCCTCTCGCCTTCCGATTGAATAAGTCGGACTTGAGGTGAGGCTGGAGCCAATTAGAAACGATAAGCTTAGGCTATGTTTTTCTTACCAAAATTTGACAGTGGCGGCCGTATGTGTTGCACAATGTTTTTTGTTTTTCTATCTTGGGCGTACACAAATAAATCAGAAGGTTTTCCAACGCATGAGCAGGCCACATACAGTTGTCCATGTGAGAAGCATGGATTTTCCAAATTTAGTCCACACTCTTGTAACGACTATCCTTGTGCCATATTGATGGTCATTGCAAAGGCGACTCGCAATGGAAACTGCAGATGCTTAAATTCAAATGGCATATCTCTCCAAATCATTGGGATGCATGGCAACAGTACATCTTCTCCTTTGAATTTTCCATTTAAAATTGTAGCTTCAATAATATTGTAATCATTTTTTTCACAGAAAGCCTGGTACCGTTGCAAAGTGGCGGTGGATTTGTGTTTCGGAGAAGATTGATAGGCACGTCAATTTTCAATGATAAAACATGCGGCGGCATGCCTGGAAAATCAAGTGTATTCAAGAATTCTGTTGGATAATCGACGACTTTGTCTTGATTCGTTATAGTATCGATGGACTTATACTTTGTTGCTTCTCCTGGTATTTCATTTAGTATGCTGAAATTGATTGCATTGACCTCCTTGTTTTTGGCTGCTAATAAAGCACTGCATTGAGTCATTAATGATTTTTATAATGTGCAATATTTGGAAAAACTTCGTGAATCAATTCGTCTATGGTTGCGGTTATTTTACAGAAATTTGCTAGTAATGTGATACATTGTGTGGATTCCTCTATTGCCATTTTCCCATTTCCTATATCCTACAATTGTTTTGCGAAACATTTAGCGGATGCATAATGTTGTATTGTATCCTAGTTGTACACGCATATAGGACTTCAAAGTGAATCTATGTACGTATCGCCATAAAACGCATGATTTGAGACATACATTAAGTTCATCGGCCACTGTTGAGCGTGATATAACAGGTAGAGTTTGTCGAAAATCACCAGACAATAAAATGAGAGCGCTACCGAAAAGTTGTTCATTTCCTCTCAAATCTTTTAGTGTGCGATGAAGTGCTTCCGATGATTTTTTGTGTGCCATAGTACATTCATAGCATACAATGATTTTACACGATGTAAGTAACAGGTTGGCAACTAAGTAATTGCGGATTTGTTTTAGAAAATCAAAGATAATTTTTTCATGGAACTAAATATTTTTATTCTGTAATGTATTGCCCATTTTGATCAACAACTTTTTGCCATCTTTCAGAAAGTATCATAATCCCATGTTCATTAAACTTCTGGTTTTTTTAGCAAAAAACTGAATCAAGTACGATTTGACATCACCATCATTATTGAACTTTTTACCATTCAAGGAGTTTTGTAAAGATCGAAACAATAAGTAATCAGATGGTGAAAGGTCTGGACTATATGGTGAATGTGGCAAAATATCTCAACCAAGCTCCTATAATTTTTGCCGAGTGGCCAAAGATGTGTGTGGTCTTGCATTGTCATGATGGAATTTACTGGAACTGCATTGTTTAATTTCGTTAGTTGTTCAATGTAGACATCAGAATTGATCGTTCGGTTGGGTGGTAAGAGTTCAAAGTAGACAATTCCTTTATAATCCCACCAAACTGATAACAAAACCTTCTTTTGATGAATATCAGCTTTTGATGATGTTTGAGCTGGTTCACCTGGCCTGCACCACGATCTTTTCCACATGATGTTGTTGTAAACAACCCATTTTTGTCACAATAAACATCACATAACTTTTTGTGAGCTTGCGATGCGTTTTTCCCTTTGCGGAAATAAAAAAGCAAAATATGACGGAAATGTTCCTTTTGATTTTCCATTTTTTAACGAACGCCAAACGAAAACTACGCAATCGATCAAAAAACTTTTATTACTGATTGACAGTTGAATTGTCAACTATCCAATAACAAAATATGTTTACATTTGGACTACGTCGCAAACATAAAAATTCAACTGGAGCCATATATTGCAAATCCGCGATTACTTAGTTGCCAACCAATAGTTTGCCTGTTTCAGAATATTTGTTGATATTGCATGTTGGTTTCTCAATTATTTATAATACATATTCAATGGCAGTTTCAGTGCTGAATGCGCTGTTCGGCCACCATCCAAAAGAGTTGCTGCAATTCCAGATGATGCGATTGCTAGTGCAATGTTTTTTCGTGATCGTGTGGCTGCCAAAATGAGTGAAATGAGGAAGGTTTTACCTGTGCCTTCGGGTGCATATATGAAATAAAATCTACCACTTTGACTTGTAATTGCATCCACAATCTAGGCATACACTATACGTTGATCTGGAACCAATTTTGGAAGATTCGTTTGAACAAATTGACCCAATTCATCCACATCAAAGCGTGTTTCTCGTTGGAAATCACGATCACGTCAGTCGTTTTCATATCGATTCAGCGCAGCCATTCCCAATTGTACCAATGATTTGTTAGCGATTACTAAACATATGTCCTCAATCAATAGCAATGCCGCATTATACACGTTTGGTGTGAATTGAACGTGTGGATTTTGAATTGTTTCACGCAAACTATGTAAAATATCTTAACTCATGTAGCCTTTGTATTTTTTCCAAAGATCTTTTGGATTGGATGGAAAGCAAATTGTTAATATTACTGCAAATAACGCATATATTTGTTGTGGGTCAGCAGTATTCGATGAATCAGCGAGTGAAGTGTCCAAATGTGCATCGTTTTCTAGAAAATTTAATTCGAGGCAAGCTTCACGATAAATGAAACATATTCGACCGTTTACTGTTCTCAATTCTTGGAAGGATGTCGGTCTACGTATGTTGATTAACAGTAATCGCAAGTAAACGCATTCTGCATTATTTGGTTGAACAGTGTACAGGCGGCTTAATGCATCGATTGAATATACATTGTAATGTCCTTCAACTGCTTTACCTTGTTTGCGACGTTGAAGTTTTTTCTGATGCATTCCATCCTTAGAATGTTGGCACTTCAGAGTAAGGTAGCGTCCTTGCAAATATATCATTCCTACACAATAGGAAAAATGCAGTAAACGTTGTTGGCTGTGGTGACAATTCTCTTACACGTGCATTTTCTGTAGTGAAGTACACTCACTGTCCATTTTCAAGGTGAACTGCCAAATGAGTAACTGGTGGATGCCGTTCATGAATTGGAAATGATAAAATGCGCCATATTGCTTCATTGCTACTAATGTAGCGTCTCAGTTGATGTTGGTTGATTTCATCGATAGATGCAGTTGAATTTCCCACTCCGAAAACTGCCATATCGCTTCCTTTGTTGACATATTTACAAATGTATTTGATGGATTTCACTGAATTACAATACTCGACGTTGATATGTGCTTTGTACGTTTTCGAGAGAAGCTGTGAATACGGTACAATCCAACGATTATCAACTTTAACGTCATTGTTTTGCTCTTTTCTTTCGTGCTTGAGTATGCTGAGTACGTTTTGTACTCTGACCTATTCCTTTTTGTTTGGGTGGCATAATTGATTTCACAGTGAATGTTACGTTTTGAAATTCACTTTTGACAAATAAAAAAAAATTGATATATTGAATAAATTCTTTCTATATCACACACGATTTATACGTAATATTTATTTCAATTCGTTCTGTCATGCGACATAAAACCAAAACAAAAAAGTCGGTAAAAAATTGTACATTGAAATACTTTTTTCGAAAATCGAACTTTGCTTAAAAATATTCAGTACCTTACGTAAGTACCTACAGGTGAGTGAATGTGACAGATTTGCGTCGTTCTTGTTTTCGGCGTTGCTATGGATACAATGTGTCATAAATAGCCATTCTGTATTACAATAGTCTTGTATGAAAACATGTTTTTCGTAAATTTTCAATTAATTTTTGTAGTCAAAACAAATTCTGAGTACCCTATCTTTTGCCTGGTAGTCTAAGCAATAATTCGACAAAGTTTTATCGCAATCGGATTAATGGTGTAGGAGTTAATAACGGACAGACAGACAGACAGACATTCATTTATATATATATAGATAATATTATTTTTTATTAAACAGTTTATACATATATGGAGTGTCCTAACATTTAGTCGTAGGCAATTTTGTGGCATTATTCCATTGTAATTTAATTTTGAAAGTTAAAAATTAAAAATGTATTATCTTAAAAAAAAATATTTATCAAATACAAAATTTTAACAATCGATATTAGAAATCAGCTCTGTAGACATAAATATGTCAGCCACAACGACATATTGTGCACAATTCAAATCACTTCTATTGAAAAGAATTTGTGTAACAGACAGACAGAGAATGGTAACGCATTTCTCACCAGAGATTTAATCAAATTACTCATTATTTTTATTGTAAAGCAAAATTTTTACATCTCCACTGCCAATATGTAGCACATAGCCACATTATGTTGCTTTTTCAACAGAACTATTGCTGCTTTTCAGCTTAGAGTAATGATATAATGATTACGCTAAAAATCGCCTTGAGCTTATTTCCATCATTATGCTTTTAAGATCAGATAATTGAGAGGTAATTTCAGGCACTTTATTTTATGTTTTGCACCTGGGAGCACTTTTACCTTTGCTTCGGTTATGAGGTTAACCACACATCTAAAATCCCCATAAATAAAAATAGGTTATTATATATCCTAAAATTTCAAAATGACATAAAACCTGATAAATAATCTATAAAACTCACGTTAGAATTATTTTAAAATAATAATAAAGTAAACATTTTTTTATTTGGTATGAAATATTTACGTGTATAATTAAAATATGTTAGAGTACTGTCTGGTTGGTGAAAATAACGTTTTTGATTTTATATTCTAAATTTCATAAATAATGTCATGTTCTTGATATCCATAATTTACAGTTTTTTAAGAAAGAAGACTAGAAAAATCATAAATACACAATATGAAAAACTTTTTTTTTTCAAACGTTTAATTTGTTGAATATTATTTTCTTTATTAAGTATCTGGAATCTACCAAAATTAAATAATATCAAAAATAAATAATGAAATTGATATTTGAATATAATGTATATGATGAGCTACGAGTTACGGAAGTAACAACGTTACGTCGTAACGTAATCTTAGCAATTCAAAATCAGTTTCTGATCACAATTGTAGTATAGATACCACCGGCTCAAATGGATACTGGACATACAATGTAATAAAAATCGTTTATTCGCCACGACAATCCAATGTTACGCTTACCTATATTAAAATTTTGTTACATTATCTAAATGTTAGAAATTAACATGGCCTTTGTTTTCTTAAATAATTTTCTATCCATTTAACATAAAATGACGACACAGATCAATCATAAAATAACGTTTTATTTATAGCGTATACTATTTTGAGAAACATTTAGACTATTGTATCAAAAGAATATTCAAATAAACGTAACTGATATTCATTTAATGTTTGCAAATTGAAAGCATGATGTATATTTATTGAAATGTTTGCACACAATTACCCAATTACAAAACTTACATACAATTTTATAATACCGTATAATAAATATGTTTTTCTTATTTTCAATCTGCGAAGTCTTAAAAACGAGTCTATTCCATTTTTTTATTTATGATATCGACTCAAGGAATGGAATTTCAAAATCAAATTTGAATTGTTGAAAATTCTTACGACTCCACATATTTCGTCACTAACGACTCAGTCAGTTCTGTTGCATCCGTGCGATAGAACGCCTAAAGATGCCGAACGACGAAATCCAAGTCTTGAGTGACAAAACATGTGGAATCGTTAAAAGTTTCAAACATTCTAATTTTACATTTTTTTGTTGTGCATTTATATGGTCAATTATGGCATAGCAATATAAAATCATTTTAAATATTATTAAGCAATATATTCTATTTGGAAAAAATTATATCCATAATAATTTTACGACTCGTGTCAGGCAAGTAAAAATCATTTTAAACGATTTTAGTTGCCTTAAATGGAAAAATCTTTTATTCTCATGATGTAAAATTATTAAATTTACTTGGAACGTGGCAAATTTTTTTGTTGTTGTGTCTGACTTATTTTTATTATCAATTCTTATCTCTCAATTATTGAACGTAATTTAAAATGAAATCAAGAAAGAATACGTCAACTCCTAGATTTCTTACAGCATTATTGATTGTTTTCCGAATTGTGAAGTCATTTTAGAATAGGTATCAGTGTTTTCTGAATATTATTGTATACAATAAAACTTTCTTATTAGATTAATTATTGTTTCTTTTAGGAGACTATGAAGATACATCGTAGCATAATTTATTATTGTTAAATAAGACTAAAAAAAACCCTTGCCAAAAATTGCCATGCACCAGGCGCACACGTGTCTGCATAGGTGTACGTTAAAGCGGATACAAAACGACCAACACAAAATGATAATGACGGTAGCCGGCGGGCAGCCAGGGCGCTGCGATCGCTACCAAATCACATTATAAAATGGCGAACACCACAACCGAGAAGCGGGTGACATTTAACGCCTATTTGCGCTCAATTTCAAAACACGCTACAATCCAATAATGTTATAATACGGCGGCGGCTACGAGGGAGGAGGACCGCGGTGGTACACCCAGCGGGGTCAGAGGTGAGAGAGCACAGTAGAGGAAGACCGCCGGCAATTTCACTCATTCAAAGAAAAGTCGTTTATATTGGGCCGGATTTTTTAAATGTGACAATCGCGCCGTTCAAATTACACCGACAAAAACGTTTCTATCAATTCCGTACGTAAGAATATCAAGACACTATGTTTATTTTTGATCTGGTTTTCCGTCGAAAATATTACAATCGTGCGAGAAAAGTACCAAAATATGGTTTTTATTTTTAATGACATGAAACGTTATTTCTTCATTATCACTGTAAAGTTAACACAATTTTTGTGTGACAAGTAAAATTACTTTACAATTGACGATTGAAAAATGGCACGTTAATTCAATAAATTAAATAAAAGTTCTCGCAAAAAATATAAACGCATCAACTTTTAGCTAAACATAGTGAACAAAAATTAAGAATTTATCATTTTTTAATACAGTTGACGATTTAAAGTAACAAATCATAATGTCGTTGATTCCTTTGTTTTGGACGTGTCACAATTGTACACATATTGTTTCTAATTCTCTGTTAATACAAATTAAGAAAACAAATATCATTGTTTTGTAAAAATACAGAATGAATTGTAATATATAGTGACTAATTTTTTATCTTCCAAATTTTGTTGGATAGTTAAAATGATATATTGTATTTTTTTCGCAACACGTTTATGCTCTAAATATTATTACAACGCAATCAATGCTTAACAAAGTATGTTGCCATGGAACATAGTTTTTTGATACATGCAGATTAGATTTCCATGTCGAATCACCGTATCTACAAAGGCGATGGACCGAGAGTGACCTGCCTACGGCCTTGTAACCAGACAAGCGTGTGCTACGACGCTACGCCACTATTTTGCTACGGCAATGTCATCAATGCATGCAAAACGGAATATTGCACGAGCCTCTGCGTTCTCAAGATGTGAATCAAAATGAATCACTGAATTGATTTAAAATAGTTTGATTCTCCAAAGCTCTTATTTTTCACTTTTCTTACAGATCTATAAGTTTTCATTAATTGATTCATTAATAACGTTCTTTCGTTCACTTTTTAATGTTATTGTTCTAACTTAATATTAAAATCACACAGCTGTTCTTTTTACGATCATTTTAATCCAAATTAAATCAATATGCGTGAAAATTACATCAGATATATACATTATTATAAAAAGTTTGTGTAATACAAACTTATCTGTCATTTTTTGAAACCATACAAAATTTTATTTCTGAAAAAAAAGTATCGACTGCACCGCTGTAGACGAATTAGTAAGACCGTTAGTTAATCGTGAAGATTACTTGTAGATAATCTTTTCGTTAACGTATTTTCAACGGAAAAGGGAGATTTAACACCAAAAAAATGGAGAGCTGAATAAAGACCAAAGTAGCTTTGATTATTTGAAATAACCATTGCTAATTCTTAAGTCAGTTGACAAATTTGTTGTTGTTTTGTTTCCTCGAAATATATTTATTTTTGCTGAAAAAAATACAGCGATAAAAAATAAGACAGATTATTGAATTATTATCAACGGGAAGGAAGATGAGAATTACACAATAATTGGATGACAATTCTATATTCAAAAGAAAACTTAAATAATTGAATATGCGACACCTACACATGAATCATGATTTTTTATGAAATAACCAGTACTTTCAGAGATTGGGTGTTGCCATTTTATGGTTGCAAAATAACGACGGCTGTATCATTAACTTTTCAATAAACTTTGGTCTTTTTATTTTATTTTGTACTCCCCGTTTGCCAGGAAATCCATTAAAAGTAAATGTTCAACAAATCACTTTAGACACGGGTAGAATGTTTCATATTATATTCAGATCCCTTTTAAAATTTACGGCATCGGCGCGTTTGATGAAATATAAATACTATTAAAACGCTTGTATAAAACATGCAAACGTCATATTCTCTATATGAGATTTTTATTTCTTCTGTCTGTAACCATATCTCATACAATGATAATTTACTTTTTTTCAGTTTATAAATACATACACAGTCATTTCAGAAACTGAATTAAACAGTTCAAAATATAATGTATTAATTATGTAGTAAAATAGGAATTTATTAATAACCTGGTTAATCAAATTCAATGGTCGATAAGATGGCAAATAAGTGCAAAAAATATCTTGTGGATTAGATACATAAATATGTTTCAAATATTGCATTTTATAATTAACGACATCTTCTATGGATGGAATTTCAATATCAAATTTGGACTGTTAAAACATTGTTCATTTATCACTCACGAACCAGGTTTCACCTTTCGGCATGTAAAAATAAACATGTGGACATCTTTAAATTTCAATAATTGAAATTTTTTATATTTTTATTGAATTAATTTATATGACATTATATGCCTCTATGCCATTTGTTTTTATCAAATAGAAAATACAACCAGATATACCAAAACCTATATTTACTCACGAATAAGTTCACAAAAATGTTATTTTAATGAATAAATTGATAGCGCAAAGCAGCATTGTATGTATATTTTTTATTATTTAAATCCAACATTAAATATACATATTATACGAGCGAAGGTTAGACTTTTTAAAAACTTAATTAAGTAAAGCAAGAGTAACAAGAAAAGGATTGTTGTATCAAGATAACATAACAGTTGCAACTATTAATAGAATACTATAACTATCTGATTTTTAACACGATGAAAAAATAGCATGTATGTATGTATTTTAGTGCTACATTTATAAGATTAATTATAAATTTCATAAGATATGTAAATTTTATAAGACATATAAATTTATAAGATATACTATTTCGGCTTACGCTTTCATCATAACTACGAATCAACTATTCGTCTTATAAATTTTGTAAAACTAATTCATAATAACACATTGCTATTATTACACCATGTTATAAAGGAGTTCTACCAATTAAATGCCAATTCAATCAATAAAATATATGATTTTTGATTACACATTGTACTTTTTATGAATGGCAAATTTTGAATTATATTCATAAATAATTTATTTTTTGATTCGTATTTGTTAGTAATTCGCCATCCAATAAATTATTTGTTGATTCACGTAAAATAATTTTTATATTATATGAAAAAAAGCAGATTTTTCTGATGAAAATCAGGGATTTGTGGTGGCTTAAAGAATCGTTATAAGAGATTTCGGTAATAAATCAGGTACATCAATACCCATATTATCCACCTTAAACAAACTAATTTTAAAATGTCTCTATACCTTTGCCCGCTTTTCCAATCAATTTAAAAATCCATTAAACTCAATTGAACGACAAAACATTTAATTTACTAATAGATACACATGCCCGTGGATGATTGCAAAGCATTACTAGGTTATGCTAAGTTAGGTAGCTTTCTTCTGCTGTTCGGAAAATGACAAAATCCAATCCAATTATGGGCTACAATGGCCACCAGCGCGGTTGTTACTTAACCGTAAATGAAGCAAATATTTGCGGTAACCCGACCATTTTAAGTAACAATTACAGTCAAACTCCGTCATCACAGACTACGGGGAAAACTTGAAGTGGGCTTCGGAACCCCTAAACCAAAGAACTTCATACAATTTCGTAATCAATTTTCTTTTGTCGAATAATTGCTTTTCATCAAATAAAGTCCTCGTTTATTTGATTATTTTATCAATCACGCTTTCTGATTGACGACTATTAATAACATTGTAACACGTTGGTTGATCGATCCATTTTATGGACTGATCGTATTAAAAACCTACACTTTTTTGTAAAATATTTTAATGATCACTTTTAAATAGTTTAAAATCATTTCTTGGAGGGTATGCACTATTGATTGAATTGGCATTTAGTTAGTAGAACATTTATAATGGTAATTAGAATAGCAATAAATTTTAGTTCTACAAAAAACTAATATCATCATCATCAGCCGGGGTCGATCCACTGCTGGATGAAGGCCTCCCCCTTTTTTTTCAGGGGGGTTGTTTGGACATAGTAACACCACGCTGCCCAGGCGGGTTGGTGTTCGGTTTTCTGTCTGGGTTTTCCTTCCCATAGCCAAGAAAACACGGTACGCGGTGTTCCCGAACGGAAAAAACTAATATACATTGCTATTTTTCCACCGTGTATGAATTGCATTATATTTTAAACAAATTTCACTTATATTTCTACAATACATCTTATGATCAGAACCGCTTTCGCTTATCGCGAACATCATCAACTGATAGAATACAAATTACAAACAAGACTTTTTATATTAGTAATTTAAACGCAACTTAATACTATTTCCATAATATATTTTTATGGTCAGGACCAGTTTCGCTCATCGCAGTCATTAACAGATGGGAAACAAAAAATTCTATTTGTAAAATAAAATATTTAAAAATTACCAGGTATACAAAACTAAAGATTCAAGAACTAAGAAATGTTTTATATATCTGCTAATTATTACTGAAAATTTCATATAAATAACCTTGTCTGTAATTTGTATTGTATCCGTTGATAATGCTTGCAATGAGCGAAATCGGTTTTAATCAAAAAATATGTTGTAAAATATTACTCAAAATCTTTTTTTATTTTTTTGATATTTCAATGATCTTTGCTGTCATTGTTTATATCATGAAATGTTCCCCACAGCTAATTATAAAAAAGAAAATTTTAAAATAATAGTTGACCATTTAATATTTTATACGATCTCACAATAAAATGACACATGAACATAGTGAACTATAGAGATCCTATTTAATAAATAACTTAGCTAAAAATTTCAAAAATTATAGAAAAAATACTGAACTTGCTAGAAACCTAGCGCAACATTTTTATTTTACATACTGAAAATTTAAAAAAAATAGTTCTAAATATGTATTTTTTATTTTATTTTATTAAGCGTAGCCAAAATGAGAATTATGCCAGTATTGAAAATATCAAATTGTATATTCCGGATATTTTTTTACAAGTTGTCGATATGAGTTGTTTATTATTCCAAAGTGCTGAACCAGTATGCTAATAGTAAAATATTCAACAACTTTCAACAATATTGTTTCGAATGTCGACATATTACATGTGGACAAGAGTGAATCAGACGAATACTATTTTATAATATATTAAAATAGATTTTACATGAGCTTGCTTGGTTAACTTCCTTGCTATCCTTGTTTATTGTTTCTTTAGTTTTCAACATTAAATTTTAGGTATATTTTTGACGTTGAAAAAGCTACAAGCTTATAATTTTTAATTTTTGTAACGTGCATATATCAAATAAAATGAATAAATAAATGAGTCTTACAATAGAGATGTTCGAAATTTGCTAAAATGTAAATAAAACAAATTGTGTGTGAAATATCCAGTCATTTATTTTTTCATTTGAAAGTATATTTTATGATGTTAAACGTGAAATATAATTTCATGCAAATGCTCGCAGCGGCTTTGCTTACTGGCACTTATATGGGAGATCCAATTTACAATGACATTGTCGCATGAATTTGGCCAAATCTGTTGGATAGCGTTTATTATGTTGACTTTCAGGGTGTCAAGTCTTAGAGGTTTATTCGTAAAGTCTTGCGACTTAAAATAGCCTCATAAGAACATGTCTAAAGGCATTAAATCACACGATTTCAATGGCCAGTTCCGTGCTCTCAAACCACTCATGCAAAATGTATTTGATGATTTGCATATGTTGGTCAAGGCTTTAACTTTCCATAATAAAAATAAATATTACATGACAGAGCCACATTATTGACAACGACAAATTTCATAAATATATTCAAACTCATCAGAATTCAAAATATACATCGTGACGTAATTGATTCAGATTTTATTCGAATCAATTACTGTATTCACTTGTTTACATTATCCATGCTTGAAGATTTAATGTATAGCGTTATGCTTCAACATAACACTTAAAGAAACGATTTTTTCATATCACTGTGATAAGCTTAAAAGTAAAATTGAACATCCAATGTCAACAACTCGAAGTCACATTACGTAGACAATATTTACTGATCGTATCGAATGCAGTTAAAATTTTCAAATGAAATGTTACTCGTCAGAAAGCCGCTTCAGATTTTGTTTTTTTTCAAGTAGGTTTTTATTAAAAGGTATAGAAGACCGATTAATAAATCGTGTTTTGCTATTTATTCTGAAAGGGTATATTTATTTTATACTACAGTATCAAAAAACAAACAAAAGCTCAATAATCTTTGAACTGTATGATAAAAATATTCTCTTTTCAAATCATTACATAATGTTACTTTTTAAGACAGTATTTATCAGGACGTTTAGACTTGTTACGATATTGTATAAGTATTTACTATGTTACATCACAACGGCGATGTATCATTAAAACATAAATGCAGCTTCCAACATGAAAAATACGAATCCATAATGATTGAAATCGATAATAGGTTGTGACATAAAACATTATTTTTAAAAAAATCAAAGACAAAAAGAGTGACGCTTGCTGAAAACAAGAAGACTTGACAGTTGATTTACTGAGGTAAATATAAAAAAATCTAACTTTCAAAGTTGTGGATGTATTATATATGAAAACAATTGTATATCATTGAAAAAACAGTATTCTTTGTTAACATTGGTTTGATGAATCAAGCCACAAAATTGAGGTACACAATTTCTTTTGAGTTAAAAATAAAATATATTTTCGTGATATTGCACATCTATAAAAAATAGAATCAATTAAAAATCGGCATATATATACATATAAAAATTATCTACTCAAATGCATAACATATACAGTGGAATCCTGAACGAACGTTCTCGCAATACGTTTTCCCGGATGGATCATTTAATTTTTGTTATCAATGTTAAATAAACCTGTATTAACCGTTGCTTGATTTATCGTATTAATCGTCTAAGTATTATGGTCCCGTCTCGAGTATTATCCCGATTTACCGATTCTTATAGATATATATTTCTACTCGATACAATTTGTGAGTTTGAGCACATTAAATTTTATAAGCCTCTCATATTTACTAATTTTTTTAAAACCCCATTTTTTGGAAAATAGGGTTTTAGGAGGTCTTTATGTTTGTTTACAATTTTATATATTTATTTTTATTTTAAGATTTTCCGCATTCCTCGTTTCTCGCATTTTTCGTTTTTTAGTTTTCCTTTGAAAAACGTAGAATCGATGTTTCACTGTATTATATAGTTTATCACAAGATTGAGCTCATCCCATAGCTGAGTGGTTATTTTTGTCATTGTAGAAGTAGAATAGCGTTACATTTTGCATTATGACTTTCAATGTTCAACTCGCACTGAATGAGACTGGAAAACCAAACCGATGTCAAATGGCGAAACCCGGGTCGATAGTAACAAAACATGTGGAATCGTACAAAGTTTCAACAATTCAAATTTATCATTAAAATGACTTTCAATCAATATCATAAATTGTGTATCAATACCATGTCGTTAAGTGAGGACACAATGAATACATAATTGATGACTTTGAAATGTTATTTAAAGATATAAATCTTGGATCAATGAACTGTTTATTCTTATCTCAAGTTCAAAAATATTCGATCATTTAAAAACTTATATATGGTAACATAATACAAATGTCATTGTTCCAAAAAACTATGTTGAGAAATATTACGAATTAAGAATTTTAAACATTACTCAAATAATATGTATTTATACGGTATCTTGCAATCTAATACACACAAAAAAGAAACAGTGTAAAAAATGTAAAATTTTATTCGAATAAGTTGACTTGATGACAATGATACGCCCTGCTTTTTTTATTATTCGCGCTATCAAAATGTCAATTATATAAAAGACCTTAAATGACTGGAGGTTGCTTTAAAAAATTTCAACCATCACAAAAGCGCAACCTTTGCAAAGATAAGAGCGCCCCCGCCGCCAAAAATGTATCTACACACACTTTTATTCCTTTTGTACGCGACAAAGACGACCAAACAGTGTCCTCTCTTTTCACCATGAACAAGAGCCGCGGAACGTTCATTCTATTCCAAAGAGCGGTAAGAACGTAAAAACAAAAATCACGCCTCTCGCCATTAAAAGTGAACGAAGCAGAATGTCAAAACACAGAGTACATCCCCAAACCCAAAACGCTTGCGGAGGCATAGCGTGTACAAACGACTTGAGACGTTTTGGAGCTTAGTTTTTCTTTCGGTAGGTGGTCTGTATGACTTTTTGATCCTGAAAAGGCAAGGAATATAGTTCCATTCTTCGGCGTATAAAAGGTGATGGCAACGCTTAAGACTGGAGAGAAAGGAGGGTCTTTATCAGCGCGCGGTACCATTATGAAAGGCTTATCAAGAGCTGCTTCCTGCGTTGGTTACTGGTGCGAATTGGGAAGGAATGAGCTTTCATAAAACTCCATTGTGTGGCGCTTTACTCTTTTTCGTGTTCCTTATATCAATATCATTTTACATTTTTCTCAAAGAAAATTTAAAATTGGTTACCATAGATTAACATAAGCGTTGATTTGTGACCAAACTTTTAGATTGATAAAAAAAACAATTAAACTTAAATTTGAATTGTTACATCTTTGTACAATTCAACATGTTTTGTCACTAACGACTAGGGTTTCGTCTTTCGACATCTTCAGGAATTCTATCACACGGATACAACAGAACTGACGTACAAAACTGTTAGCATCGTCTATATACCAAAGGTGTTGGTATATAAGATGCCGAAAGGCGAAACCCTAGTCGTTAGTGACAAGACATGTGGAATCGTTCAAAGTTGTCACAATTCAAATTTAGCTTTGAAATTCTATCAAGCATCTTCAGTCGACATCATAAATTATAATTAGATTTGAATCGATAATTTTTTTAAAATTTGATTTTGAATTTTAATCAAAGACCGTAAGTCGATACTTTAAATTATTTCACGCATTGATTCGTATAAAATTACTTGACAAACTGTCACCGAAATGAAGTTAAAAAGGATTTCTTAAATAATTCTCTTAAATTTTATTTTCATAGTTGATAGTATTTTATAATATTTCATTAAAAAAACATGGACGATCTTAATATTAAAATAGAAAAAAAATATTTCAACGACAACTGCGGTCTCAGTCTAAAATTTAACAATTCTCAACACCTTTACGCTGAGCTTTATGATTTCCTCTATATATTTATAGTGTTTTCAATAAACATAATCTTTTTAATTATATAGGCTGAAGGTCAGTGCCAAAAATATTGAGTATCATAAAAAAATCATACATATGCATAGTTTAATCAAAAAAAAAAAAAAACTTGCATTGTCTATTACCAACATCGTTGAAATTTTACAGATCGTCTTATAACAACAGTGAAGATAGCTGCAATCATTAATACATTTAAATAAATAATCACCGACATAATAACGATATATAGTTGAAAAATAACGCTCTGCGTAAATTTATAAAACATTACTCCCTATGATCTGTTAGAGTCTAGCCACTAATCAATTTAGGAAAATGTCTGCTTGTTGTCAACCATTTGTCAAACTTTACATATTCAAGGAAGTTATAAAATATTATTATTATAATATAAATTGACTTGAAGGAATATTGATTGATTTCGGAACCTGCTATTCAATGAATACATCGTATAAACTCTTTTTTTTCAATGCTTATTTCTTAGACAATATTTGAAATTTTCAAGATTGGATCTTGTGATTCAATAAAACTCATTAACTTTTAATCGACGTTTAATATTGTAACTTAAAAAAGTATTATAAAAACACATATTGATAAATACGGTAAAATGTTGAAATATAGATAATTTGTTATTAATAACAACGAATGACTTTATATGCATATAAATAATGTGATAATAATTGATGAAATTTTTAATAAGAAATGCGGTTCTGCAAATCTTTAACGCCCTCTTACAAGTGATGGCAAAATCTTTCCCATACCAAGTTACTGATATTATGTAGGTACCTCTACAAAGAGTATTTTTACTTAAGTATTTACTTCTCCAATTTTCTTATTTTCGTATCATAATTTTTAAAAATATGACATATTTCAAAACAATACATCTTAAATTCAACACAGTTAAAAAAGTTCATTTATAATTGCTATACGTATATGAATGAATATTTTTAAGTAATATAGAAAAATGTACATTTCTAAAAATTTACTACAGATTTTTTTATTAAAATATAAAATGTATATAAGTATAATTGAGACCAAAATAAAAAAAAGTAAAATTGTCTTTTTTGTGGCATTTGATACTCTGTAATCTCTGGTAGATATTAAAATTTCTAACGATAATGATAACCTAATGATTTTTTTGAATCCATTTTTTATTCATCAGTACATTCTATTTTAAGTTGTTTTTTTTTATGTCACCAATCACGAAACTAACCGTACGCCAAAACATTTGGTTGCTCCGTTTGTCTGAAAGCTTAATTTGATAGTTTCTGATATTTTTTTAAACTATGTTTATTAATTGTCAAAATATTCAAATTCATATTTCAAAATATGAATCATGTGAAAATCGTGCATAAAATGTAGCTTCACAAATATATTTTATTGAAAATATATTTTTTAATTATTGGGCATTACTGCTTGATTATGCATCAAACATTTATAAATCATTTGATCTTGAGAAAAATTTGAGTAAAAATTAATCAAACACTGAATAGTGCGTACTCAAATTATTGTGTTTTTATAATCTTACAATTATTTATTACCACTCACACGAGTAGCTTTCATTATATTTATATAAATGTAATATTTATAAAACTGTACATAAAATTATTTAATAAAATCAACTTTATATCAAATTTGAACTGTTACAACTTTGCACAATTCCGCATGTTTAGTCACTAACGACCCGGGTTTCGCTTTTCGGTATTTTTAAGCATTTTATGATACAGATGTAACAGAACTGACGCACAATAAACAGTTAGCATCGTCTATATACCAAAAGTAATAATTATAGGAAAACAACGACCCCAAGGCAAGAACTAAATGACAGCTAAAAGTTATTTAATAATATTTAACACAATTGCCCGTGATAAGTTTCATTAACGATTAATATTTTTAATGATTCATTCTTGTAAGGGATCTACGACAAATAATAAATGAAAACACTTTTAATGTCAGAATAGGAATAAGTCAACAGTTATTAAAAAATAAGATTCTTTTCATAAAAAAAAAAAATCATTCTTACTCTCCTTAAGTTTTCTTTTCTTTTTTGTTTGTAATAAAGATATTTTCTCTGGTTGATGTGACATTAATAACACATCGACGTAATATGATAAGGAAAATGGTCTGTTTCCAGTGGCATGATTCCAAATTGTTTTAAAAATACCGTAGTAACATTACGAAAACCACTTACAAAACAAATATGTTCATTTGAAATGCGACAATATTTTATGAAAGGCAATTTTATTTTGTTTTATTTGAGAGAAAAATTTTCCCCTCTTTTTCACTGCCAGTGTTCTCAGTGTATTTTTTTCTTTCATTTCTTTATTCCTAACTCTCTTTCCTAATTAAACTATTCAAGAGAAGATTTATGCAAAATTTTAAAAAATCAGTAACATATTCAAGTCTCAAAAGGCGTGAAAAGAAACGTAACGCTACCATTATGGCATATTGTTTTGCCTTTTTATCAAAAGAAATATTTTACGCTCTTTCATAGAATTTCTTTTACTTTATCCCTGTTTTAATTCAATTTCGGCGACTTTTATCCCTTCGGATCGAGGAAGTGTTCACACCATCCAAATATCATTCCATATCATATCATCATCAACTGCAATGTATTTTTGTATTCTTACTTAGTTATATGCAATAATTGAAACTATTTTCGCGGTCAACGTGAAGCATATGAACAATAAAATGAGATTTTTTAACAATGTTTCTTGTTCAATTGCTCTACTTATCAGTTTATAAACAAACTAGTGATGAAGATAACTTTTAGCAGACTAATCTCTTCCTTTGTCTAGTTTTTATAAAGTTATCTGTACCGGTACTCACCGCAACCGAATCCGAAGACGTTGAGCGTTCGACCATTAACCTAATTGATTATTTTAATGTCGCCATTTAGAGCACAGATACACTGAAAAAAATTATAGTACATTTGAATTCTACAAAATTTATAATGTATATAGTTGATAGCTATCAGCTATCTAACTAAATTTACAATTTTTTAGAACTGAATACATTCCTATTTTTCATCATGTTTTAATGGAAGTCAACCAAGTAAATATAATTTTAATCAATTCACGAATACTGTTTTTACATTTCAAGCAACTGTAAAATATCGGCGAAAACATCTTGGAAGAGACCTCATCAAATATATTAAATACATTTTGAGGTCAATAGTACTAGTTCCGGGATACTTGCAAAGATATTTAACTCTTTTTATTTTACTTACGTATATCATTATTTATTACAACTATACGGTACAAAACTTACAAATTATCAATTCAATGATGATTATCTACAACCTTGAACCAAACCTTTTGCATACAAATCCAAAACTCAAAGCTCACGGGCTTAAAATTAAATTTTAAGTTATGAATAAAATAAATTTCGATTATTTTAATTATAAATGAAAGTTTTCACAAGCTTCAAAATGATGATACTCCCCGTCATGATTTTCAGATAAATCTAAGTATATATTTTACTTTAATGTAATAAAAACAAAATCATTCATGTTTAATAAAAATTATTATCTTCCAATAAAAAAGAATGTATACTTCAAAATGATTGCACTCCGTGACACATAAAATAATTGCGACACTGTTTTTATTATTGGAATATAAAACTGGCAATTAAAGCAACGTAAATTGTTAGAAACATTAATGTTTGGATTGATAATTTAAATAATTATATGGCTTATTTTGTCACTTTAATGGTGTTATATTGTGCTAAAATTAAAAGTCTACATATCATTTGAAACATTAGTAGTTTAGCTGTATTGTAAATTTAATATATATAGTAAAAAGTATATTTAACAATAAAGTGAAATCTATATTTAAATTTATATACAAAAGTTTGGTAATTCATTTTATGACATACATCAATAAATGTTTACCGTTACATTTCCTTTTACTGTAAATTCAATGCTAATTTTTTTTTTTACAAAAATTGGTAAAAGAATTCTTCATTGAAAAACTTTTCCACGAGTCGAAACGTATTTTTTATAAATGTATTCTTTATTTAGATAACAGCAATCTGGAATGTCAAATATTAGGCATTCAAAAATGCGTTGAAAACGAGCAAATAAGCAGGAAAACTTTACCATTTCCCATTATTATTTTTCTAGAGCTTTAAATTTTCATTTCATAAGAGGTTGCTACTTTTTCTCCCAGTTATAATAGAATAAAATGAGCTGGAAAATGAGTTTCCCTTGAAGCGGGTGAAACGGAAAAATGTACAGAACAGGACAGAGTCACACGGTAAAACGAGATGCAATAAAAGTACAGAGAGCAAGCTACTAAATGCTAGTTGAATCACAGAAGAGAAAATTAAACCTAATTTGTGCAAGTTTGTAAAAAATTAGCTTATATTGTATGAAAAAATCACAAAACAAACACATTCACATTTATCATATAAGATAAACGTATACTTTAAATCTCTTCAATCACAATTCTAATTTCAAAAATAAAATCTTTTTTGGTTATATATTATTGCAGCGACAATTATTTCAAATTTCGAATATACTTATTTATGCGGCAGACAACTAATTCTTAATAGTAAATCATTTGGGTATTTCATAGTTTACACACTATTTTAATTTTTGATGTGTTAATAAGTGAAAAATAATTTTAAAAATATCATCATAAGCATAACCGAAGTTCCTTATTTAAATCATCTTCAAACTAACTCGTGATTTTAATTAGTAATATCTCATTTATTAATCATATTTCCTTAATTAAATTTTAACGTAAAACACGTGTCACATTCAGTATACCAATCATCTTGCTTTTCTATTTTTTATTCAGTATAAGTAAATTTACAATTCACCTATTTTAAATTTGTCAATTGGTAATTCGATAAAAACAAACCCTCTACATTTGACGTTTGCTAAAAAATATTTTACGTAATTGATTTAATTCGAGAAAGTTTTTCTTAATACCGAAGTTTTTTAGAAGACTTCAGAATTACTTTTAAGATGTTAACGGTCACTTTTTGATGGAAAGGCATGATATTTAAAAAAATAAAAACACATTTTTAAATACTTGTTCCACAATATATTTTATGATCAGGACCGGTTTCGCTGATTGCAAACATTACCAACTGATCAGTGGATAATGCTCGCGATGATGATAATTAAATATATTTTGTAAATATTACTAAAAACTTTATTGATTGAATCGACATCTACATAGTAAAACTCCATTTATAACTTTAACTGTGAATAACGTAAGATAGTAAACGCAACGGCGTAAGTACCACTAAAATATATTGCGATTTTTTCACTGAGTGACTAAAAATGTGTGTTTATTATTTAAAATACTCATAATAACAAAGAAAAACATTTAAATCCAAATGAAATACATCTATCCCTACGTAATATAATGAATTTGTGAATACTGATGTTTTGTTTGTCGTTTATTTCACGAATCATGTAATATTCTCGTGAAATGTGAAATAGTCTAGTTCATTTTTATAAAAAGCAGTTGGATATTCTTTGGGACAATTTTAATACAAATATGTATCAATACAATATAATGATGTAACACAAAATTTAAAATACTTATCCATGTGATTTAACTGACACTTACAACAAAATTTATTTGCATCGTTGATTGCATCTACTCGCGTAGGGAAAGCTCGCGAATTATAATTATTGTGATATTTGTATAAGCCAGCGTTTATTACCCTCTTGTACGTACTTGTGTGCTCACGACAAGCACCTTTATTCCGACATATTAGCCCTCCATCTGTTATAAATTGTGTTCTTCACATTTAAAGCATCTAAGTTTATAACTTTTGAGTTTGAAACTCATTATAACCGCGAGACTCTAGAATAACGCGTTTTCGGAACAGGGCTGTTAAATATTTAATATAGAGATACGAATGTACATATCTCAGTCTTTTGTCTATATGTTTTTTTATATAAAAATACGTTTGATTCAAAATGATATATTTTACTTAATATAATCAAAATAAAACATTTGTGAAAAAATTAAATGCTTTACTAATGATAAATTATTTGACGACTTCATTCCAGCCTTTCCACCGCCTTGACAAAAAAAAATAATTATATATTATTATTTGAAAATATGATTTTTAACAGTTATTTGAAACATTGTTTTTTGATGTAAAAAACTGTTTCCATAAAATTTCAAAGCCATCGACTAAATATTTTGAATGAATCAATAAAAACGCACCTGAAAGGATTTTAACGCTTTTCTGAAACGAGATTCGTAAAAAGAGCTTTTTATTATTTACATTAAATTACCGTCGGTTATTGTGTCTGTAGTAAATTGTCTATGACATCGAAAGGTATTAATTTCCTATAGAACTTTGATAATGTATTATACTATACGTCCATTTCGAATATGATATTGTTTTGTTTTATAAGATATGTTTATTTACATCAACAGGATTTCCGCATATACAATTTGTTACAGAATTAAATTTTCTTTTTTTATTCATATGTTTCATGTTAATTTTTGTAAAATCTCTTATTGATTCTATTTTTATTTCAATTAAAGTCATCTACATATAACTTGTTAACAGATGTTTTTGAGTAATTTAGATGTACAATTAATTTGATGTTAATTTATTTCGAAAATATGAGTTATCAAAATAATTCTTTTACATTTATAAGTCCCTGCCGTTGTATGGTAAACACATACATTGAAACCTGACAATTTACGAAGATAATTTTTATCTGGGAAGTCGATCGAATCTGAGGCGAGCTAACGCACATCCAAACTCGACTCCAAACTTTACATAAGACGTTTCAAAACCGCAACCTTATTTTGAAAACGTTCCATGCACACTTCACATATTTGTCGACATTAAGACTGCAACCTATTTATCATTAACTCACATTTTCACAAATTAATCTAAATAACCTATGAAATATAATTGTTTATAAAAACATCGATTTACCAAACTTTTTAAATAAATTCCATGTAAAACTTATTAATCCTATTTTATAAAAATCCTTCCAATGTACAAGTAGTTAGGGTCTTTGAGCTTTCGTCCACCTCAGTAACACCATGTTTTCATTACCCTCACCGCACATTAATAGTATTAATCATTTGTCAGACCACAGATTGATTCACCGGGATTCGACGCACCTTGGTTAGGTTAGAGGCCCTGCACGAGTTGTTTGCAATGTTCACCGAATTTAAATTTCTTCAAATAGATTGCGCGATAAATTTCCTTGAAATCAATAATATCTATCGCTTAATATTAGTGAATAAAACAAAAGTGACTTTTCAGATGCCAACTTATTTTGTGAAGACATTATATTTGTGCATATAAAATACAATTAATGGAATTGATCCCAAAATTTAATCAAAAAGTAATTTAAGTATACTCATTGCGAAAGTTTTTGACTGAAACAAAAAAAGCATGTTTTTTCTTCAAAATATTTTTTTAAGTGTGTACTCGTGTGATAGAATGCCTAAAGGTGCCAAAAAGCTAAATCCATATCGCGAACGACAAAACATTTATTTATTTGATATTATGATTTAAATTCATTTTTAAAGTTTACGTATAAACTGCATTCCGTGAGAAAGACTTTAAAAATAAAATAACTCATTTTTAAAAACCTAAAATTATTATATTTATTTATAATTTACTGACGAGTACGATGAATTATCATTATTTCGGTTCCTGGTCACATTCGACGCAAATATAACTGTTCAAAACCAAAAAAATTACCGAAATCAAAAAGTTAGATAGAATCGTTCAAAAGTAAACGAATGGCGAAATTTTGAGATAATCGCGAGTGAATCGGCGTGATTTATTCACCGCTTATGCGGAAAGTTCCCGCTTCCGATACATTCCGCGGGAGGATTTCCCGCAGACTGACTCCGCAAACTTTGAATTAATTTTCATATTCAGCGACGGTAAGTAGGCACTTATCAACGTTACGTCGGAAAAGATTGCCTAATTTATTGCCGTCTCTAATGAACGATTGTGTCTTGTGTATAATTAATATTGTAATGCATGAAACTTTTGCCGTATGGCAATATTACAAAAGTTATGTTCGCGACATTAGGCAATAAAGCGACACTACGAAACGGCGCGAATTTATGCGACATTTAAAAACATAAATTTAACACTAATTGTGGAAAACTAACTTGCAGATTCTAAAGTATAATTTAATCAGCCAACAATATATTTGTAATTTTACATGCTCATTTTATAATTCACGGTCTTTAAATTAACTCTCTCTGATCAACTACTGCGGTGATAAACAATATCGACATAACTTAGTCCTGGTATCTAGTTCTTGAGTGAAAAACAAATTCGAAAAGTTGCCAATAGAGAGAAAAGAATTCGGATTATTTGGCATTGTCAAAGGTTACCAGTCAAAAATGATGTATTATACAACATGATTAATTATTTTTTCTGAATTTGTAATTAATAATATATTTATTTAAGAGAGAGAAAAACTTTTGAAATGATTATACTTCGAAGTTTATCGGTTTGTATTTTTATTTCAAATATCATTTAACTATCTAACTGCTTATATATCAGTTGTTGAGACGGCTGTTTGCAATTTTTTGATAGAGGACACTTAAAAATATATCGTTTACAGTATTAAAACTGCAAAACTGTAATGCAAAGTCTTAATATATTCTGATAATCTTCATAACTTGATTTAACAGCAACGCAATTAAATAAAAAATTTGAACTATTCATTGTTAGAATATAATTTATGTGGCTCATCAGGGAGCGGGTTAAATCAGATAAACTTTACAGCAATCGTTAATGAAAAATATAGATAAGGTCCTAACCGTAATTTTTGATTTTTATTGGAGGTTAAAAGTCATTTTAAATTTCGTCGATACGTGCATTCCAGTTTTGCAACGGATATGTGTGCTTTTCAAATACGGGGGCGGCAAACGCTCCTCAACTGATGTCCCTGCTTCCAAATTTATAAAAAAACATCGACATCTTCAGCCTGGACAAAAAAGCTTCGCTTAGTATTCAGAATGAAATGTGCTCGATTGCCGATTTATTCGTGAGCCATATATGAACTATTTTTAAATCTTATCTGTGAGTTCTTTAAGTCTCGGTTTATAGAGGTGACTTTCATTAATATCATATACCATCAATGAGATTTACTCAAGTGCTTTTCAAATATAAAAATTTCACACTTTTTTCAATTGTACTACTTATCTTTATCGATGACTGGGATCAACATTCAAATAATTCTAGTTCCAAGATGTTTTCCTCGTGTTTTAGCACAGCGCTCCGCAACCTTTTGTCTTTTACGACACACCGATGCTTTTTCCAAAAATTTTGTGGCACACCACAAATCAATGTTTACAAAAGCGGTAACATTTTATCACAACGACACATTCAATCAAATCAGTCAATGATGACTCATTCTTTCTGTATTATTTACATTATTCACACATCTTTTGCTATAAATTGTGTCTAATTTGTACGTAGATATCTATATATATATAAATGAATGCCTGTCTGTCTATCTGTCTGTCTATCTGTCTGTCCTTTATAAACTCCTACACCATTAATCCGATTGCGATAAAACTTTGTCGAATTATTGCTTAGACTACCAGGCAAAAGATAGGGTACTCAGAATTTGATTTGATTACAAAAATTACCTGAAAATTTACGAAAAACATGTTTTCATACAAGACTATTGTAATACATAATGGCTATTTATGACACATTGTATCCACAGCAACGCCGAAAACAAGAACGACGCAAATCTGTCACATTCACTCACCTGTTGGTACTTACGTAAGGTACTGAATATTTTTAAGCAAAGTTCGATTTTCGAAAAAAGTATTTCAATGTACAATTTTTTACCGACTTTTTTGTTTTGGTTTTATGTCGCATGACAGAACGAATTGAAATAAATATTACGTATAAATCGTGTGTGATATAGAAAGAATTTATTCAATATATCAATTTTTTTTTATTTGTCAAAAGTGAATTTCAAAACGTAACATTCACTGTGAAATCAATTATGCCACCCAAACAAAAAGGAATAGGTCAGAGTACAAAACGTACTCAGCATACTCAAGCACGAAAGAAAAGAGCAAAACAATGACGTTAAAGTTGATAATCGTTGGATTGTACCGTATTCACAGCTTCTCTCGAAAACGTACAAAGTACATATCAACGTCGAGTATTGTAATTCAGTCAACAAGGCATATGTCAACAAAGGAAGCGATATGGCAGTTTTCGGAGTGGGAAATTCAACTGCATCTATCGATGAAATCAACCAACATCAACTGAGACGCTACATTAGTAGCAATGAAGCAATATGGCGCATTTTATCATTTCCAATTCATGAACGGCATCCACCAGTTGCAATCAATTTCAGCATAATAAATGAATTACCAGGAGAAGCGATAACGTATAAGTCCATCGATACTATAACGGATCAAGACGAAGCCGTCAATTATCCAACAGAATTCTTGAATTCACTTGATTTGTCAGGCATGCCGCCGCATGTTTTAGCATTGAAAATTGACGTCCCGTCCCTATCATTCTTTTCCGAAACATAAATTCCTCACGGCTTTGCAACGGTACCAGGCTTTCAATAAGAAAAATGATGAATTATTGAAGCTACAATTTTAAATGGAAAATTCAAAGGAGAAGATGTAATCTTGCCACGCATCCCAATGATTCCGATAGATATGCCATATGAATTTAAACGTATGTAGTTTCCAGTGCGAGTCGCCTTTGCAATGACCATCAATAAGGCACAAGAACAGTTATTACAAGTGTGTGGACTAAATTTAAAAAATCCATGCTTCTCACATGAACAACTGTATATGGCTTGCTCACGTGTTGGAAAACCTTCTGATTTATTTGTGTACGCACCAGATAGAAAACAAAAAACATTGTGTATCTAAAAGCACTCCAATAAATAAAAACACATACGGCCGCCACTGTCAAATTTGGTAAAAAAAAAATAACCTAAGCTTATCGTTTCTAATTGGCTCCGGCCTCGCCTCAAGTCTGACTTATCCAATCGGAAGGCGAGAGGCTCCCGACGAGGCGATTCCATAAAGTCGCGGTTTCTTTTTCTTGAGTGGCATTGCAACGCATGCAGGGTACACGTTAGTTTCATATAAATTCAAGGATGAAATAATTTTTTCTGCTTCCCTGCGAGTGTGTCTTTAGAAAATATTTTAGATCATAATTTCTCAACTTTTTTACATCCGCGGACCACCAAAACTACCCAAAAATGTTTTGCGGACCATCAACATTGGAATAAAATAATAAATATTTATTTAAATGATTTTTATTCAAAGCAATTAATTTTGCAACACCATATGGTGTTATAATAATATTTGAATATATAAAAATAGACAGTAACAAAAAAAATACAACATGAAATTCAATTGTTTCGGACCACTCAAAAATGTCCACGGACCACCGGTTGAGATACTGTGTTTTAATCGAATTATTCGCTTTTTTTTTCAGATATAAAAATGCACCGCAGCACACCTAGTGCCGTCTGGCGGCACATCGGTTTCAGAACACTTTTTTCATTACGTGGCTATTTTTACGTAGATTCACAAACACATAATGCTGGTAAGGGGGAATAGCCACATAAGTTTGACTTATGTAATCAGATACTCCAAATATTTTCGTTCCATCAACGCTCGCTGACTTACTTGATAATTTTTTTTTTTTCGATCGTTTTCCAAAAATTTAAGAAACTATATCCCGAAAACCTTGTAATATTGACTTAATGTAATTATTTCCCTTAACGATCCATAGACAACATACATAAAAATTATTTATGTTAAAATGTTTTAGTATGACCAGAAACGAGTCATTTTTATTGTTCCTTGTTTAAAAAATTATAGAAAAAAAATGAATTTGGATTAAAAATAAAATTGATTTATTAACGTGTCTTTTACTAATATCTAACAATTTAATATTTACTAGAAAAAATTTACACAGAAAATAATAAATATACAATGTTTAATTTTTTATTCATCATTTAACAAAAATAAACATTACCGATATTTAATATTATAAAGAGACCCGTAATTAAAGCCACTGGAGATAATAGAAAATAAATAACAAAAATATTAATTTTATTTAATCGATTCATATGTCTACGCCAACGTTGCCCTCTGTCGTGTTTCGAAGATGTCAGGTCTCCTTTCATCCACTGGAATAGGTGTATCTAGAAATCGTGCATATCTACAAAATAAATGAAAAGTAAGACATAAATACATTTCAAATTATCTGTTTTAAAGGCACTTGGTTATAACGTGAAATACCAACAATAAAATATATTTCTTTATTGAATTGTTACAACTTTCTACGATTCCAAATGTTTTTTCACCTTTCGGCATCTTCGGGCATTCTATCACACGGATGCAACAGAACTGACTTACTCAGTCTAAGTCAGTTCTATTGCATCCGTCGCACCTTCAGTCTATATCATAAATTATATATTTCTTTGTTGAAAATGAAATCAGTAAAGATTAAAACAATTTAATTCATGAAAACGTATCGTATCGGTTTACTGAAAACACAAAAATTTATAGGTTTAAATTAAGAAAGAAAATCTAAAGAGTTTTTGATGATGTTCTGAGTTTTCAATAGTTTGAATAAAAGAATAACATTGACAAAATTACACATGCCAATACAAGTAATTTCACTATAAAAATGTAAAAACTTTTAAATTCCTGAAATCAGACCAAGCAGTAAAACCTCCGTTTGGCGATGTTTATATTCTATCAATATATTTTATGTTATAGACCACCGACAATAAATTCAAAAGCATGTCACACGTAGTGGTTAAAAATTTATCTACCCATGATCTATGGGTATATTCCAAAAATATTAAATTTATTGTACTTACGTTCTAGCGTAGAAGTTGAGCTGCTGTGGAGTTAGAGAGGGGCGCGTATTTTCGAGCGCACTAATTAAATGTTGACGAGTTATGGTAACACCACATTCAGTGTTGAGAAGTTCGGCTTCAGATTTTTCCTGCGAAAATTAAAAACATCAAAAAACATATATATTCCAACGACTGATATTTCAAAAATTAATTCAGTGGTAATCAATGATAACAAACTTATGAAGAAATTGGGTTACAATTTAATGCAAAATTTGACAGTATACGAAGGTTTTTACTCTGTTGTTTTGTTGTGGTGTGTTTTGAGTGTCAGTTTTCAATACATTGCTATCTGCTGTCTCAACAGTTACCACGATAGTTATCACTGTGTTAATTGTCACTATTTGATGGAAATGTATTTATTTAAATGATAAGCAAAACCGGTCCTGATAGTGTAAAATTCGCTTCAAAGTTTAATATCTATTTATATATAGACATTTCGAAGATACCATTGGCGTATGTATCATAAAAAGTTCGTAATTTCTCGATTTTTTTCAATACCCGAGATTCTCGAATCTTGTATTTCGAAAGTGAACATCTTTCTACTTGTAAAACGCGATGTTTCCTTCATACAGGTGAACAATTGAATTTAGAAGTTAAACATGATTTCGAAAGAAATTCTCGAGACGTGACAACTTTATGGAACACTTTTTTTACGTTACATATTTTATGCTCAATAGATTATCTGTCAAAATTATAACAACCGTCCTTTTTGTATTCAAATGAATGTACATATATGGAAAGCTCAAATGATTGTTACATTTAAAGGTTTGGCATCAAAAGGTTCAACTCGTGCGAAGTCGTTACGATTCAGATCATTGATAAAAATAAAGAATTCGTTATGTCGCATAAAATATAACAAGGTAACGGTTTACAGTTGTTTCTATCAAATAAATTAATTTAATGTCAAACTGATACGTGCTTTATTTTTTCCGCAATGACTTGCCTACCCCATATGCCAAATGTTTATTATATTCGTCCCGCGGTGTTTCAAGCGACGATAGTGTAATTAACAATGTCATTAGCCAGCAGATTGTGGCGGCACCTTCTGTGAACGCGACAAACTAGCGAGTTGATGATAATCAACATGGCGGAAGCCGTATGTGAACATTCGCATTATACCTACGAGGTTAATAATAGCTAAATTGATTACCATTATATCATACATACAATCGCAATACATTTATATGGCATCGTTACGAACAGATAAACCATTGAATTGTAACACCAAAATTTTACTGCATCTGAATGATGAATTATTAAAAAAAAACTGATGAAATTACGTTTCTGTGCATTTGAGGGGGTTACCTAATTAACTAGAGCAGTGGCTTCCAACTCATACTGGGATGAGTACGATATATTTTGTTATTTACAGGATTGTAAGTCGTTAAACAAAGCACAACTCCAACATTGACCAACAACGCTACTCAGTATAAAGTTTAAATTTGTCAAGTTTTTTTCTTACTTTTCCTATTAATGTGCATTATATTAAAATCAAACAGCCAAACAGGCAATTTGTTGATTTAGATATTTTTCAAAATTTTCTAATAAAAAAAATGGTCAGAGTCGCTCGGTTTTCTCGATTATATAATTCGATTATTTTTATTATATTTTGTTTAGGTTATCCCTTATTCTAGAACTTATACCTTCTATGATAATAGAACACCTTTGCAATAGATCAAGGATTCCTAAACAAACCTACACAAGCATTGTTTTAAGAAACAAAATTGGTCAATCACAAGAACTTACAATTAACAATTTTGAAAATAGTAATGTTTTTTTTTGTATCTGGTCACATACATCAAATTGATTTCACTGCATTCTTGACTTATCTATTTAAGTTTTGATAATAAAATTTTTTTGTATTTTTTATATATATTGTATATGAAAGATGAAGATGGAAAACAGAAGTATAAAAAATTTTCATTTGGTTCTTAACCCACTGACTGCTAAAGTCGAGTTTCAGAAAATATGTCTAAATAGATGGATAAGAAATATTTTGAAGTAACTTTTCATAAAATCATAATTTAAGTTGTATATTAGTAAATTCTAATGATAATATAATACATTAAGCCTAAGTGACATTTGTGATACTGAATTAGTTGATAATGCTCGCGATGAACACAACTGGTCAAGGTCGTAAATTACATTGTGGAAATAGTAATCAAAAATGTGTTTTTATTGTTCAAAATAACATGCCTTTCCTTCAAGAAGTGACAGTCAACACCATAAAAGTGATAAATAAAATAACTGGTAAAGATCAATAATCTAGGAAAAACAGCAGTTCATCAAATAAGTCCAAGCAAAATTCAATAAGTTATATTTGCAAACCGGCAATGACAGCAACAAATAACTCCTATGAGTGAATAAAATTATGCATGTAATACATATATATTGTTTCTCATTGTATTTTTATAATCAACGAAGAAATTAAATTTTAAAAATTAAAAAAAAAAATCACAAATTTGAGGATCAAATTTAGTTTTTTTTTCATATTTTTGATACTTTTTCATGCAATATTTTGGTTTTGGAGCGAAATTATCAAATTATACAAGTCAGTTTTTTTACGTGATTTTTTTATATGTGCCACTTTTAGTCACTCACAGATATATGAAAATGACAAATGTATCAACATAAAATAATTTTATACAATAAATGGAATTGAAAAAAAAAAACTTTGTTAACAACAGTCTCAGAGTTAAAGCAATTCAAGATTATGTAGTAGTGTAAAGACTCTAAAACTGAATAAAATGTGTGTAATGGATTAGTGCGTTAATGAGTAGATTAGATAGTTCTGACGATGGCGTGAGCCGAAATAGCTATCAACTATATTTTTTAAAAATAATTTTGTAGAACTAAAATACATTGCTATTTTTTCCACCGTGTTAATGAGTAATTTCACAGAAATTGTGTTATATTGTGATGGAGTGGACATAAGTTACATTGCTGTTGAGAAAAAGCAATATTTCTTGAGTTGATACTACGACTTGAAAATTGACAAGATTATCACAGACTTAATGGCATATGGAAGCAGAATATTAAAAAAACCACGAATAATAAATAACGAATGAAACTTACCAAGAGCTCTTCAACGCAAGCCAGTTGAGCTGTTGATAATACAGCTTTGACATCAGCTCCAGTAAATCCATCAGTCAACTTGGAAATTTCTTCAAGATCTACATCATCCGACATCTGCACACCATTACTGAGAACTTTCAAAATTTCAAGACGATCATTCTGCGATTAATAAAGATTAAAAAAAACAAAATTTCAGATTAGCGATAAATATTAAGCTTAATTATCATTTGATTAACCCACTAACTGCTATCATTTCTACTATTAGAAATTTCATCACAATATTGTGATGGTTGACATTTAAAAATATAAGGTCAGCAATACAAAACTTTCTTTGTAAGAAATGACATTTATCCTGAAATGTAGCCTGATTTATTCTGATAATCTTCACATTTTTTTGCTAACACCAATACTATTGAATATATATTTTAAATATTCATTGTTGAAATATCTCTATGTAGTTCGGCAGATAGCGGGTTAAGAAGTAAATGAATTATTTTACTTGTTGCGGCATCGGACAGTAAATATTTGTATCAAATCTTCCAGGTCTGAGGAGAGCTCCGTCTAGTAAATCTGGTCGAGATGTCGCCGCAATGATTGTCACTCCCTTAACAGCTCCTTCTACGCCATCCAATTGCGTAAGCAACTGATTCACAACACGGTCTGTCACCCCTGTAGAGTCATGACCTCGCCTAACATGAAAAAGATAAACTATATGTAAACTAAATTTATAAATCTATAGGTTAATTGTGAAAAATACACAATGTATGTATTATACATTTAAGAATTATCAATTGTCTAACACAAATTTCTGCAAATTTTTTGTGTTTATTTATTATGAAATTACATGAAAATTTTTCGATTTAAAAAGATCAACGGAATTATTTTCGAATACATAAGATTTCGGTGAAATCCAAATTCTCTCCCAACTATCTTATCTTAAAAACGGGCCAAGTGAGAGTTATTAGCTATCTATAACTCTTGCTGCTACTCAAACTCTCTCCGAAAAAGGGGTTGTGGGAAACACATTATAACAAAAAAAAAAATGCATCTGATCAGACAATCTTTCCTTTCAGTGAAAATTATTTATAAATCAAAAAGTGTTTAGCTATTATAATAATTATGAGACTTACCGTGGTGCTAAACTATCAAACTCATCAAAGAATAGAACGCATGGCTTTTTCTTTTCAGCTCTACAAAAAAAATCGAACAGATTAAAGCAATGCTAAATTCAAATACTATAATATTTTCTCAGGAAACAATTTAATACAACCATACATACTTTTCAAATATGTTCCTCACAGCTTGCTCACTTTGTCCAATGTATTTAGAAAGAAGCTCTGGACCTTTGACGCATATAAAGGATATATTATTCAACTTGGCCATAGATGATCCGATGAGAGATTTGCCTGTTCCCGGGGGTCCAAATAATAATATGCCACCAGGCTGTTTTGGAAATAGTCCAGGATACTAAAGAACATAATATATCCACCATTACAATAATTATTGCTACTTGTACATTTTGTAGAGGAAAGATATGAATACCAATGGATACAACTGGTGATCATGAATAGGATGGATGTTTTTACCATTTGTAGTATGCCCATTACCCATCAATAATTGTATTATTTATGTAATATATTGTTTTAATATGGTGGATCATGGGATATTCTTTCTTAAAATGTAACCAAAAATTATGTTACAAGAATTATATCAATATATTGTTGGTAATATGTGAGTAATGAAGTTTTTAGAATAAAAAATATGTTTCTTATTTTAACAATTATAATGGTCAATATTTTAAGCCATATTTGCTTCCTGTTCACAGTATGTGGCTCTATCGTCTGCCAGACTCCTTGCATCCTTCCAGGTCATCCCAGATGCAACCCTGTGCTACAACTGTAAAGCAACACTATCAGGATGCATGTATTCAGCAGTAGCTATTGGTTTCAACAAAGTAAAAATCCAAGATTTTCATTTTGTCATTCTCAATGTCCAAAAAGTGGATGGTTATTGATAAACTGATATATCAAACGTATCTTGCCAGATGTGGAGGAAATGGATCAACAACAAACATTACACGGCAGTGGGTATGCTTTAATGAATTTGTGTTTAATCTCATCATTTTAAAGCATACAAACAACCTAATCTTGCATAATAGGGACATATGAAGCTCACTGATGCCTATATATATATATTCAATTGATCATTTACATGTATGATTTATAGGGCTTAAGAAGTATATATATATATACTTCTTAAGCCCTATAAATCATACATGTAAATGATCAATTGAATATATATATATATATATATATATATATGAGTAAATAAATCATACCTTAATTGGCCAGCAAATACTTTCAACAAGCAACTGTTTGATTTCCTGCATACCACCGATAGTATCCCAAGCACCTAGCTTATCATTCAATGATGTTTTATCGTTATCTCTTGCTTCATCGTCCAAAAACACCAGTGCCTTATTCTGACTGACTGTAAATAAGAACAGATTTTTTAATCATAAACATACAAAAATGTAGTCTAAAATTGACACATTATATTTTTTTGTTTAAGTTTTTCTACAATATAATATAAGTTTCAGATCATCAGTTCATCTCCAATTACCTGCATTTTTGACGGCTCTAAACAGCTTTGAAGTCATGGTGTCTAACAAATCTCTAACAGTCAGACCAGACGTCTCCAAAGCAGTTTGTTCCAAATATTCCAATCGTATATTGGATATACTATAAACACTATTATAGGCAATGTGCTTTAGTAGAACTAGTCTTTCACTCTAAAATTTAATAAAAACTTAAAACAATATAAAAGTAATATTAAATGTCCAAAAAATGCAAAAATTTTAATGCTTTTGTATAACCCTAGCAATTATTCTCAGAACTAATTAATAACATCTGTTTTGAAACGGTTCTATCATATAAAGAACACTTCCCTTTTATTTGCAATTAAGTTTTGATCAAGTTAAGGTACAGTGAAGAGCCCATAGATTTCAGATCATATATTGGTATTGCAGGTTACCATAAATTATGAGAGTAAATATGAATTTCTCTCAAATTACCTGTGATAATTCAGGAATTATAAAGGTGCTGGAAAATACAACTTCGCCTTTTACTACTCTGAAAGCTGAATGTAAACTATCCAATCCATCTGCCGTTATAATGACAGATACATCACTACATTGATTCAGCATATTCTTTATAGCGTAAACCAATCTGAAAAAATGAAAAATTAAAATAGACGAAGTGCACATTCCTATTATATATTAATGTACATATTTGGTGTTGTTGACACATAACATAACTTTGCTTTGAATAAATAAAAACTTACGTAAATATAAGACTTAACTAACCGAAGAGTTATCATTTGAAACAACCGCCCAATACTTACGTGCTATAATAAATGGCCTCCTGGTGAGATATTCCTTCACTTTCAGATGGCACAATCGCTTCAATGTCATCGCAGATCAATATTGATGGACTGTGTTCCTCACACATTTGTATTGCATTTCTAAATATGTCAATAATATCTCTTCTTCCCTTTATTGAGCGGCAACCCAATCTTAAAAACCATACGCCCATATCGGAAACAATTAAATTGGAAATACTAGTTTTACCTGATCCAGCAGCACCTGGTGAATATAAAAATAGTTAGTGACCAAAATCTGATTTTAAAACAAAATTTGACATAAAATAAAGTTTACTAGTTAACTAACCGGATATCAACACATGACCATTTGAATAGTTCGGTCTGCCCAAGTTCTCTTTCAGTAGTAGGTCAGTTTTCAGTGTTTGCATGCTCTTTTCAATGATTGACTCAAAGGACTTTACTTTCCTACACAACACCTCGAGGTCAATCAACTGGTCTTGATTTTTTGCAGACGTCTGATATGGCTGCACTCCAACATTATTTGAAATAACTCTGCAGTGCCGTAAAGTTTCTCCGTTTACCAATGCATATTTAATACTTTTTGGATGAAGTGTCACTTGACAGGATATATTTTTGACAGGGCTCAATTGAATGATAACACCATTATTGATTAAAACAGGATTATCAAGAGTAGATTGAGAATTAATATACATTTTGAAAATGGTTTCCATGTTATCGTCTGTCAGAATGCTATCATTAAGTACTGGAGAAATTTCAATCAAATTTGGAGTCAAAATTTCTCCCAACACGCGCTCCAAAGAAAGTTTCATACCTGTGTCAATATTTAAAATGGCATTTAAATTTTTCGGTATGATTACAGAAGGATATTTACTGATAACATCTAACTGCTTACATTGAATATCTTCAGAAATGTATTTAATTTTCACATATATATTTGTTAGAAATTCTCCACTTGAATCTGTATCTTCCTTTGCTTGGCTTTCACCGATGTTCCTATTCATACAGTGAAGATTAAAAATATGCGATTTTTCTATTTCCTTCAAAGATTTGTCTTTAGTATATATAACAAACAGATGATTTTGTTCAAGTACTTTACTAAATGAAGCACTCATTGCTTTTGTTTCAACTACAGCACGCAAACAAAATGGCAGGTAAAATTTATTTTTGTATTTTGAAAGAATCTTTTTACATTCTGTCATATAATAACACAGTGGTTTTTCTATAGGAGACAAAACTTCATTATTCAAAATGCATTTTTTAGTGCCATGTTTAGGTGAGTCTTGATCGAGTGTGTCATTTCCCAATTTTATCACAACCTCTGTCTCTTGCTGTAATATCGAAGTTTTTGAAGACTTTATGCAGACTGATAGAGAAGGAGACACCCATATCACCATGGATTGATTTTCTACAACAATACGTAGTTGATCTAGTAAACAAGACTGCACCTTCTCAGCATTCAATTCCTACAATTTATTAAAAAAATGTAATTGGTATTTTATCACAAACGCAAATATTTTTTTACAGGATTTGGATGAAGAGGGGTTTAACTATAAAGAAATGAAATCAATTCACATATTGAGATAAAAAAGAGTTTTGAATGACATTACAGGTCATGAAAAAGAAATCAGCAGCTTTCCCAACAATTTGTCATGCAGCCCAAAGATTCTCATTTCATCATGCTTTTTGTATGTGCTTCAACACAGTATAAAATAACATAAGATCTCAATCAAATATAATTTTTTTTTTTATTATAATGATATAGTAAATTGTTGTTCTATTTTAGCGCCTTTTACTTCATATATTATTTTTTTATTTGTAACTTTATAGGTTTTCTTTCAACGCTTTTTGTAAATGCCTCACAAACTTAAGGATATAAATAATGAATATTTTGTTATTACTTACATTATTCAGTTAAGTTCCTTGTCAATGTTTGTTCACATTGCTCTATGTTTTAATTGACTAACAGATTTATCAAACTTACTAGTGTATATTTTTTATGTATATAAATAAAATATAATAACACAATCTCTCATTTTAAAAAATAGACCCTTTTCATCCACTATTTGTTGCAATCATAAATGCACATATGACTACAAATAATTTAAGAGCCACTGACAATGATAGTGGTTTGCTATGGCAAATGATTTGCTAAAAATCTATAAGAAAATCTCAAACAAATTCTCAATATTAAACAACGCAAGCATATTTGCAGAAACATGACAATATTTAAAAATCATAGCATTACCAATATTTCTAGATCATCTGCGGATGACGGGAATACTGTAACTTGTTTTAATGCTGGCGGGGCATTAGTGTTACTAATGTTTATGGCTGATCCTTCAGGAATTCCTAACTGTATGGCAAATAAAGCATTTAGTCCTATACATCCATCTGCTACATTGCTATCGACACACCAAATGATAACATTTTTATCTTCCCACATAACATTCGCACAAGTTCCCTGGAAAGGCATGAATAAGATTTAATTGTGAAAACTCTTCAGATATTTATGAAAATATTTTATTTAAAATATATTTATATAAAACTATGTTAAAATAAAATATTATACACACATCCAATTGATTGCCTATATTTCTTCTATTTACGTGTCCAAAGCAATCATTGCAAGGCACATATTGAACTAAAAGTGTACAATTCAACATTTTTCAGAGTAATGTGCTTATAGTACCATACCGATAATGTATCTTTATATATATAACTGAACTTTGGAATAAAGAAAACCTGTTTTAGAATTTTGACGTTTGAACTGTCATAACACTGATTGTGTGCAGTAGTTTATGCACTATCGGTGGGTCAGTATCTAATACATAGACAAATACAATGGTGCATTACCATAGATGCAAGCTATATTTCCGATACATAAAAAAACTTTCGGCTTGAAATCGTTCAACTCCGCCACCCCCCCAAACCCCCCACCCTCACCAAAGTGTTATAGTATGTGTTCGTGAATATTTTAATTAATTTGATCTTTAGCTTTGCATATAAAATATTTGGCTTTATATTATTGCAAAAAATATATTTCACCAACTCTTTAAAGTAATAAAATTTTAGCATATTTTTTGAAAAATATACAGCATAACGCTACGGACACGTAAGTGTGCAAACCGACATGAATTCATTTTTTGCAGTAGTAGAGTAAATAATTTAAATGCCCAAAACGCAACTGAATTTGGAAATCCTATTTTACAACAACAAAAAAGGCATTGGAAAGTTTATTTTAAGATTTTATAAAATTTATTGTTTTGTATTTTGTATGGATTTCAACATTGTCAAAAGTCTGCAAGTTAGCGACTAGCTATAACTAAACTATGGATGTCATCTGGCGTCTAGAAGCAAAAATTTGTTTCACTTTGAATTTGAAAAAAACACTCATTTTTTTTACTGGCTTGCCTATATAGATGAAATAAAAAAATTATGATTTGCTTCTTTCCCTACAAAAACAACAAAACTGAAATAGAATGTCTGCTATCTACTAAACATGTTAAACAATAACAAAAATTATTTTTATTTGATATAGGATTATAAATTTTAATTAAAAGCAATTAATAACTATGATTTTCGTATAATAATAAAGTAAATTTCAGAAAGTACTCATAAATCGATATGAATGTGAGTGTGATAACAAAATATTATTGCTTAAAAACTTTAATCTTTGGACAAGACAATAGCTTCAAATTTAATAGCCGAAATATAATACACCTTTTATTATTTATCTGTAAGATTATAAAAAATGATTTATATTTTATCATTATCTTTGAAAAACTGTCGCTATGCTATTTCAAGTGAGTACCTTTCATAATAATGATTTATTTATATAATCTTGTTATCATTTGAAATAATATCACGACTTTTTTTTAAGTAGAAAAAAGAATATTGTTACTGTATTCCTTATAAATGCTAGCATCTGCTTGATTGATGTATTTGATGTTATGGCAGTACCTTATTAAATTTGATTGGTGGACAGGGTTATTAACTGAAGTCAGGAACCAATCACATTAGATACATTCCTAATCGACGGTTGGATTTCAACTTTTGAGCCAGTTCGTTGCTGATATTGGTACGTTTGGAATCTCAAACTCAAAAGCTACCCCAAACAGTGTAAACGGTTTTCTTCAGTATTGTCATAAAATCTTTCTTAACTTATTATAAATTATTAAAATAAATGTGCCCTTAATAGACACAAACTGGTAAGTCTTATTCTGTAGACTTTTTCGCTCATTGAATTCATCCACAGCATGCAGGCCCAGACTAATTTTCATTGACGAAATAAGATTTACTCTCATTTCATTTTCGTTTGTTTTCTGTTTACTTTTTATTTCTGTTAATATTAGCACGTTTTATTAGTGCATTTATAATTTCATTGTAATATTCCCTATCCAAGAGGTAAATATCCATTGTGAATGTGGTTAAGAAATACTCGGCATTCGTGATATCTTCCGAAGTTTCAGAACGTTGTATAATTAACAAGATCATTTTAATTAGCACTATTCATTCAGTTAATTTGGTCCATGGTGCCACGGTCAACTGCCGTAGCCAAATATACAATGCATTTGATTATGTTCCGTTATTATCCTCACTCATTATTCCTGCCCTTAATGTAGGTAGGCCGTTCAATTCACCACCACTCATGCCGATTTGCAAATATAATTACGAATAATATTTTTTAATATTCCAATCAGTGTTATATGCTATCATTGTACTTCTATTTATAAATTAACCCCAGTTTCAATTGATATCGAAGTTAGCCAATCGATATAATGTCGAACTGGTTTTAGGAGGGAAAAAGAGCCACGGAACATTTTTTTTATTATTTACTATTGCTGTGTATTATAAATCTTGATAACGAATTCTTAATAAATGTTAGATATTATCGAAAACATACGATAAAATTGTGTACTAAATGTGTTCTAAAAACTATATTCTTTTATGTTTATAGTATACATATTCAGGCTTTAGAGTCAGAACTGTGAACTAATATTTTGTTATGTGTGGTCCATGATGGCATAACATTCGTAATTAGTATATAATATAAGCTGGTGAAATGACATGCATTGTAAATACCACTTCTTGACACAGTAGTGGCCAGTACTGCAGCTGTTCATTGACTCTATATCAGTGGTTCTCATGTGCGGCCACCAACAGTTTTATAGTAAATATTAATATTTAAACAAAATGTGTTTTTACAAATGAATTTGTAAAATTGATTGAATAAACCTGACTTATCCACCATTTAGTCGAGTTTAAGTAAAAGACCGTTTTAATAATAAAACTGTTCAAAAATTTTGGTCGAAGTTATACGTTGACCATAAATCAAGTCAATATAAAGAATTGACAACAATTGCTTTATCAATTTTGATTTTACCTACAACTGTATATTGTGAGAGATTTTTCAGTGTAATGCACTATATAAAAAATAAATATCAAAACTATTTTTATTACATTTGATGCGGCCACGAGACATTTACATAGGACAGGTGATGTTTATAATGAGACCAAAGTTAAATTTTACGTGAGAACCACTGCTCTATATTGATATGGTTAAGCATAAGTGTATAAATAATTGATCTTTTGTAAATTTTAAATATTCTGATCCCCGATCACATATCCAAAATAAAGCAATTATTTAAGAATACATATTGCATTACAGACCGTTTTTACTTGTAGGGATACATTTTGGACATGGTCACAATAAGTGAAATTTTGCAATAAACAAAGGATTCACCCTCAGTAATAATTACTAATATAATGTGATGTATTATATAATAAAACATAGTAAATTAGTAAAATACAACTTAGCAATATCATTTCACCATAAATAACAAAACATTCAATCGTTGAAGAAAATTAATGGTTTCATTCATTTACAATAGGCAAAAAATAATTCTGAATATCCTGCTAAATTTTCCTGCGTATTGTAAAGTTTGGCACTTACCATAAAATAATCTTTTTCAATTACACTACAGCACTCACTCGCACACTGTTTTCTTCTAACAACTCCAATTAATTAAGTGTGAAGAGTAAAAGTCTTATTAAATTATTTAAATAAGTAATGAAGCAGCTTGTTTCCATCTCCCTATGACAATCCATGTGTCAAATACTTAATTATTAAAATTTTATTGTAATACAATAGTGAAACACTGGTATCTAAATATTGGTTCAAAGTATTGACTCCTTATATATACATATATATGAGATGTTTCTTATATACAGATATAAATCGGACAAGGAATTTTCATTTTCGATTGATGTGATTCACAAGTAATTCATTGTTTTAATGATAATTGATTTGTTTTATTGTAGAGATTGTTTGAAATTTATAAACAATGGCGCCAATTAAATTGGCGAATAAAACTGTATTCGGAGGACCAACAACAGGAATTAATGGAATTTTACCGACCAGAGGTGTCAGTACAAGAAGTAGAAACGGCATCACAAATACTAAAATAGCAAAAGATGTTTCCAAGCCGATCGGTAAACGGAAAGCTGGCAGTCCACTGAAAGAAATAACGGCCAAGCGAGCAGCATTCGGCGATATTACCAATGCCATAACAAAGACTGCACAAAATGATAAAGACAAAAATGTTCCAATCAAAAAAGTTACCATTGAAGCTAAAACACTACCGACATTAAAGGTATACACTGTTACCATAATACTTTCTCATTAAGCCTACACTGTGGTGGAGAGTAATTCACCATAAGTATTTTAATGTGGTGAAACACTCCCACTTTGATGGCATCAATCTTATGATGAACCCTGGCCTCCTTCAATTGACTTAATCCTCAGAACGGCTTTTCTATAAAAACATCAATAAAATTATCACAGATATAAGTAATCATTTTGACCATTTATTAAACCACCTTTGTACAGACAGAATGACGTCTTCGAAAAATAATCCAGACTTTGTATTTACAGTAAATTTTTGAAAACTTTGAATAGACTGCATTAAAAAAAATTCAGATATAATTTTATGTTACCGGAATTGCAGTACTTAGTATTTGTAATCAATGTAGCAAGATTGCATATTGGGCCATACACATTGTTTCGCATGATAGAGAACAGTCAGAAAACTATTTATACCCACAGGACTGTTAAGTGTTCAAATCAATTATATGCCTTATAAATTGTATGTATTAATAAAATGACACTATCCATTTAATTTTTAGGTATTAAAACAAAAATATCAGGAAAATATACCCCCACTGGTAGCAAAAATATCAAAGTCTCGTAATGTATCCAAAACTACAAATTCTGCAGTAGACGCTTTGCAAAAGCAACTCTCCGCTGTGACCACAAAGGACACCGTAACCAAAGTATTACCACAGGCACTTGCAAAAATCGATAAGGCTTTCAAATCCCAAAAAGTGACCGAAAAAGTCAATGAAAAAGTGACTGACCCCTTGAAAAATGGACAGCGATCAAACAGATCTAATGGATCATGGAGACTCAGTGAAGCCAGTGAAACATCTTTGTATGTCTCTGCATTGGAAGACATGTTAGTAATTTTCTTTCATTATATTTTCTAGAGCATAGTTTCCCAACCTTTTCCGGGTGGCGACCCCTTTTCACAAAATCCATGTGACCCCCGACCCCCCATATATTCCAAAAGCATACAAAAAAGATATTTTTTTAGTTGACCATATAAGTCGGCAACCCACCAAAAAACCCTCCGCGACCCCCAGGTTGGGAAACTAGGCTCTAGAGCTTATCCGCCTACAGATCATTTCCTTTATTCTGTTCTATTGATTAAGTTGTTATTAATTTTAATTAGTTGGTATGTTGCTATTTTTTATATCGATTTATAGTGCTATAATCCATAATATTGCAACTTATCATTAATTTCAGATCAAATGAATCAAAAAATGGTAACGCAACACAGATCAAGAGTGATTCCAAGACGAAAGAGTCAAATCTAGTGCATATTGTTGAAGAAGAGATAATTACAATTCCGGAAGGAGTTAGTGACTTTGATAAAGACAACTGGAATGATCCATTTCAAGTATCACACTATGCAATGGATATTTTTAATTATCTGAAAAGTCGAGAGGTTTGTTATCCTTATTACTGCATATTGCATATCTTTTTATATTGTTATCCGTCAATATCTCCAAGTGATATATTATTTTTTCGCAGTCTGATTTTGCCATAGTGGATTACATGCCTCGGCAAAAGAATCTGTCCGGTTGGATGCGGGCTTTACTCATAGACTGGATGGTGGAAGTTCAAGAAAGTTTTGAGCTCAACCATGAAACACTTTACCTCGCAGTTAAACTAGTCGACATGTATTTGTGTAAGGAAGGCACAGGAAAAGAAGCATTACAGCTACTCGGAGCCGCTTCGTTATTTGTTGCTGCCAAATTTGATGTGAGCTATTTTTTTATTCCACTTAAATTACTCGAGAGCTGTTTTGAATCTTCCACTGATGAAAAATAATTGTCTGTAAATTTTAAATATAATACAAATAATTTATAATGATGTTTAAATTTTTAGGAACGAGTACCACCTCTTGTTGATGATTTCTTGTATGTCTGCGACGGAGCATATACTTTAAAGCAGCTTCTGGGAATGGAAATAAATGTGTTGAAGACTGTTGGATTTGATCTTGGAATTCCACTGTCTTACAGATTTTTGAGACGCTATGCAAGAGTATGTATAATTTTTCTTATTAAAATATTGGTTCGTTTGCTGATATCAAATAATATGCTTCTGTTATTACAGATGTAATTTCACACACTGTCAAGTATAATAATATTAACAATATAAGCAACTTTTGGAAGTTTCTTATATATTATTGTTATTCAGCGCCGCATTATTTAAATTTGTTTCATTTTTATACAAATAAAGTATACATGCAACTATATAACTGACCTAACTAATAAATAATTTACCTAAGGTAAGCTCTCATGAAGAATCTCGAAAATAAGAATGTGCCACATATTTTGATGCATGTAATGTTTTAAGTGATCTATTTTATATTGTCAATTGAATTTTAACACTCAGGATGACGCAGAGGTTTTTTTTTCATACGAAATGTATTTTTTTATGCTGAGAGTAAACTGGAAAAAATCATTGTGAGATTTATAGCATCCTTAGAAACACATTTGTCAAAATGATATCTAGTTTTACTCTTTTTGTAAAATTCAGGATTCACCATTTCAGATATGTATACTGAGCAAAAATTTACCGCGTGGGCTACTTGATTATACCAATTATTTATTTCAGTAAATTTTTGTTATATTGTATTGTCAGTGATACCCACATTTAAAGGCAAAACATATGTAAATATTCATAGCAAGGTATGTTTTTTCTATGTACACAATAGCATTCGGTGAAATGCACATATTTGTGAGCCTGGAAGTGGAAGATTACTCGCAATAACTTATAAATGACCCACATATTTTGAGTTCTGTATTTAATGTTAATTTTACTTTGATATCTGAAAACACATTGACTCTGGAAAAAATGGCCACCGCATATACACATATTTTGGAAACACATTTTATTATGTTATGCTACATTTTTCTACAATGACTTGTAGCAATCACTTTGCAATATTTGACAATATCACACAAATATAGAGCAACTCTTGATGTGATAGGCAACTTGATTAGCGTTTCTTTAATATATTGGGTCAAGTGTTAGGCGCATTTTCAGCATTCAACATGTTAAATGGCAAGAAACAGCATTTGTAGAATGTATGATTAATGCAATCTTTTTCAATTCATTCCATTTTTTATAATGCATTTCACCCAGACTATGAATTTTGATTTCAATATTTTTTCATTTTAAGTGTGCACGAGCATCCATGCCAACTTTGACTCTCGCTAGATATGTTTTGGAACTCTGTTTGATGGAATATGCTGTGATATCCCTATCAGATAGCAAAATGGCGGCTGCTGCATTATATTTGGCTATTCGAATGAAAAAATTAGGCACATGGACCCCCACACACGTTCATTACACAGGTGAGAGCAATTTCTTCACAATTCAACACCCAGAATTGATAGCCTACAGTTTATAACATTAATTTAATGACTGCATATTGTTTCAGGATATACTCTAGAAGAAATTTTGCCTGTGGCTAAAGTGCAAAACATGTGCCTGCACAAGAAGCCTAAGGAAGCTTTGAGTACTGTCAGAAATAAATACTCTCATAGAATATTTTTTGAAGTGGCCAAGGTTCCACTTGTTGACAATGAATCTTTATAAGATGAAGCCATCCTACTTAGTGTAATTTCGTATTCGAATTTAGGTGAATGTTCAGTACAAATAGTCATAATCGTCTCAGGAGCGAGGGAAAATATAAAAAGCATTTTCATAGTTGCTTAGCGTCGACTGCTTAGAATATGCATTTGAATTCCAATTTGTATATTGAACGCACATGTTTTGTAATTTAACTTTTTTTTAGTTTGATGAATGATTTTTAATTTATATGTATGTATAAAAATATACTTTGTTTCATTATGGATTATAAATTTGTTATGATTTTTTTAATACTTGCAATTTGTAATCAATATATTTCTTAATTTTCTTTTTATTTTTATAGCTTTATGAGGTGAAAAATATTTTTTTTACTTCAATATATCTAAACATTGTTGATTAAAGAAAAATATTCAAATTCATTTTAAAATGTTTAAAAAATTTACAAGCTGAAACATAATAATCCGTTTTGTTTTTACTCTCCTTATTTATTTTTGACGGCCTTATTGTGATGTGACACGTCATATTGATGACATTAATAATAATTTTAAACGTGACTTCAGCATTGATAGCATAAATTGATGTAAGAAGTCCTAAGAAATATAGCCATTTTTAAATATTGTTGAAAAATATGAAAATATTTAGTTGGTGTACTTATATCAGTTTTTCCACTGCCTCATTCTTTTAAAAAAAAGCTAACAGGTATCTGCTGGGTGACAAAATGCATATTGTACTAATTATCTGGACTGTTTTTTTTTTTTTTTTATATAAATTTACGTCGCAACTACACCTGTATTCATTGGTGTTCTGGCACTTCAGGTTGATTTTACATTTTATTATCATTTATGATATCAACTGAAGATGCTTGATGGAATTTCAATATCAAATTTGAATTGTTGAAACTACGATTCCACATGTTCTGTTACTAACAACCCAGGTTTTGCCTTTTGGCATTTTCAGACATTCCATCACATGTATGCAACAGAATAGGCAGTCAGTTTTATTGGCGAAGCCTGGGTCGTTAGTGATGAAAATTTGAAAAATTTTACAAAATTTCAATAATTCAAATTTTATTGTTTTGATTTTTTTTTCTGCTAGTGCATTCACTGACAAACACCAAATGATGCATCCCACATGACTTCATAATTAAGTTTCACAGATATGCATATATATATCAATATTTAGCATCCAATGTACTCTTGGGGAATTGTGCAGATATGGATACTGTGAGCATGTTTTAAATTAATTTGATAAGAATATTGATTAGGGTTTCTGAAAGATTATATTAGTGTAGTATTCATTTAGTTTTATAACGGTCTTCTGCCAGTCTTTTTCGGACAACTTATCTTCAACTAAAGAATACATCCAAATGTAATGGCTTTTGTAAATAAAAATATTTCATTTACATGGCTTAGTTTTATTTAGTAACCAGCTGCAAATCTATGTTCTCCCCTGTGTTGCATGTACAGTAAAACTCTGTTAATATGAAAATTTACATTTATTATTCTGTCTGGTCCCCTGCTTTAGAATATTATATTCAACGATCATCTGGCAACCCCTCTACCACCTATTTGTAATATTTTTGCCTACGCAGATACCTTAATTTCTGATAATAAATAGTTGTGCGGGCTAAAAAAAACTGCAAAGGAAGCACTTTCATCCATTTCTGCGTGAGGTGATACAGGGTAGATATGTATTTTTTTCAAAATACTAAGCGGTACAAGTAGATAACCAAAGTTTTGACTTCCAATTCGTAACTGGCCATGGTTAATTCGCTTTCAAGCTTGGCCAGTCAGTTGAAAGCCTATATATTAATGTGCCAATTTAACTCAGACGCTGACCATATGCTTTGTTAATGTCCGGATATAAACAATAAATGGCAAAATTGCTCAAAACAATATGACTACGTTTGCCCATTCGGTCATGCCAACTTGGTTGCATCTCTCACAAATTAAAAACATTCAAAGAATTTGTGTCATCATGTGGAAAGCAAATGTAACCTGACTCTTAAAAAATAATAAATTACTTAGTTTATTATTTCTTTTTTACACATTTGAATGCATGTAATGAAGTCTTAAAGAATTTTCCTCAAACATTCTTGGCAAAAATTTGTAACATGCATAAAATTGTTACAGTACAGGTGTGTAGCAGGTGGTGATGGGTACAATGTTGAGTACCCTACTACTCTACAGAACTGCTTGTTCATATGCCTCTTTTTGAGAGAGAGTAAGAATAAATTTATAGAGCTAAGACCTAATAGTAACTTGTTGCTCTCTATGCCCTAGTAGGGAGTGTTTTAGACATGCGCTAGAACGCAGAACCATTTATAAAAGTATCACAACTGGCATTCGAACATGTAACAAATAGTATTTATAGAACACCGCAAACCAGTTACAGCTATACTGAACAAAGAGCTGTAAACACCTGCAACAAACAGTTCGCTACAATAAGTGTAGTTCGCTTTTGCAAATTTGTCAATGTTTAAGATTAAACTCTTCAAACTCAAGGAATTATTTATTTTGAAGATAATATATATGCATTTTAGCAGTTGATGGTAGCGCTTCATTTTTTTTTAGATAGACGAAACGAAATTGATCTAAAAGTCACCAGTAAGTAAGCCAAGAATGTAGGTAAACCAATCTCAGACTCACTTTGTAATTTTATTTAATGAACAAATCTTGAATCTTTCTTGTGTGAAGAGGAAAACATTCAATATGGGGAGAATTTTTCAAAAATCATATATGCTCATTTAGTAGCATTATGAAAACAACTGTTTATTAGTTAATTACCCTACATCTACATTTTTCACAAATTAATCTTTATTTTTTTTTAAATATCTAGTTGGGGCAAATAATAAATATAGTAAATAATCCTCACTTTCGTTTCATTCAGAGGCTCATAATATAAAATAAGTTATGGGTCTACAGTGATTGTTACTGAAGAATGTGGAAATAAAACAATCAAATATTGATGAGCATTATATTAACTCAAATTATATTAACACTTTTATTTACACAATCTAAAAAAACTGTTCATTTAAAAGTTTAGTGTACTGACACGTCAGCAAATTTGGGGTATCCGCATTTTAAGCATGTCAGAAATCAGCCATTTCCTTTTTTATCAAAATTGTTGACGCTGTAATGAAAACTACCTTACATTATAACTCTCTTCTCTTTTGTGATTAGTGCAGTAATTCAGCTACACGACTGAGATGATTCAACTTAGTTAATAATGATTCCATATTCAGTATCGAATGGTTAGGCTTATCATATTTAGAATTGGCTTATCAAATAAACAACACTTTCATCTGAATTTGATAAATGTTAATTTCTCAGATACCCTATCTTTGCATAACAGGGCAGTGCAGTTGTTATTGTATAAGTATTATTTATTACTATAATAATATATTAATAATTATGATGGCATTCATATTGAGTAATCATACATTGAAACATTGTTTCAATTACTAATAAAATATATTATTTACATAGGTAACAGTTCTTAATTGTAAGATAACTAAAATTAAAAAATCTTAATCAAAATAAACCAGTTTTTTATAAAGAATACTTCAAATGTCACCATTTTACAATGAACTCGGAAAACTTTGATTTCAAATGACTCGTGCTCCTTGTGTGAAAATATATCATTTTTAGGCATGGGAAAAAAAGATTTATGTTGGCAAAACTAAATACGATGAAAATAAACTATTTAACACTCCATCTATAAGATCAGGACTAAGCCGTTGGCAGAGAAGATCATTCTATACACACTGAAACAAATTGATTGTTACGATGGTCATTTTTTAATGCTTTGTAAATGGCAATTAGATTAACCTGAATTAGGCCACAATCACACTTACAGCATTTAAAAATGAAGACTGTCATAATTATTTAATATTGAAATGCTACACAAATTCATTTAAGTTTTAAATGAAATATGCAAACCAAAATAAACATTGCAAAAAAATCAAAAGAAAGATTAATATAACCCATAGAATATTATAGCATTGCATGAAATACATAAAAACTATTCAAACAGTGGTTTATTTTACACTATTGTTATCAAACAGGCAAAGTCAGAAGTAGCATAAATTATTTTCTCAATTAAACCACATCACTATTTCTGCTAGATTTGTTTATGATGGGATCAACAATCAATACTATTTTTTTTCTCTACAAATTCTAGAAACATTTTATGTAAAAAAAAATGTTAAGCTGTGATGGAGCTATTGAATTTTTTTTTTACACAAACTTAACTGACTTAACACATTTATAACGATATTGAAATATGTTTTGAACATATTACAATATCGTATTATTATAATGATATTGTAATATGTTTTAAACATACAGCGTTCCTATGAATAAATTAGGCATTGCAATTGAACTTTTTAAACTAGTTTCAATTTTCGCAACAATAGTTCTTAAAATAGGCACTGAATACAATTCTTATAAATGTCGATTGGTCTACTCTAATTACAAGCAATCATGAGCGAAATATATCTCAACAGAAAATTCACAATATATACCAATCTTTCGAAAAAATAAGCTGACTTTAATAAGTCAATGAACTATGAGATTGAAAAAGTTTTCTTAATTTTGTACAGACAAAAGTAATTTACCAATTTTGTTACACACAACATATCTGGCAAGTCAACAGTTTTAATGTGTACACATTCCTCTATTGACTAAAGACAAAAGAATACATTGGCCAAACAAAGCAAAACAATAATATTTGTAGTATCGATAACGTATTACTTTGATATATCGAATTATATAGAAATAACTCAAATAAGAGTACACAAAAAATAGTGTCATTCAGTTCAAAAGTTCTTGCACTTAAATTTCTTACAAAATCATTCATGACCAGTGTTCGTATTACAATAGTCCCAGTATCAAAAAGAATCTATATATAAACCTGATATTTGTTTATACTTGACGGAATACAATTAAAATGTAAAAAGGAAATATGTTTATGATACAAGTTACTTTAATTATATATTTTAATTGCACAGAAATGGTTTAACATATCGAGCAAGCTATCATGACAGTAAAGTCACACTTAATGAGACACCTTTATATATGGAATAGCATAGAAGATGATAGAATTTTCAATAAAAAATGATAAAATTATTGAAACAATAAGGACAATTATTTTAATAGAGTGAAACTCTGATCCATTGTTCTTGCATTATCTAAAATGTATTTTTCATTTTGAATATTCAAAGAAAAACACCCATTGAGACAATGTTTAAAGAACCAGCATTCATCATTCCCCATCTATCATTTTCTTCAACTTATTGGTTAAATATCATTGTCATATCACATATGTCACCCCCAATTTATCGCTCGTCCAATTTCTTCCATCTTGTTTATATCAATGTATGACATCATTAAGTCGTTATTCTGTATTTTTCAAAATTTGTTCCTGTTCCAGTTTTTAATCTAGTTTTTGTTGAATATTATTTCGGTCAGATGGTAATAGGAATCGTTTACACTTTTTTCCATTTTCAAGTTTTCTTCCACAAATGCCCTAAAATATATATATCTTCAAGCAGGAAATAGGATGCAGCAATTGGAGCAATAGAAAATTGAATAACGTAAGAAGCAAACCGCTTTGACATATTCATTTATCTGAGTGACTGAAAAAAATTAAAGATTTCTTCTCATTTATTGTTTATTTTCTGGGTCCCTTGAAAAATGAGTAATCGAAGTTCCACTGTATTTGTTTCTCTATATAAACTATAGATAAATAGTCATTCCACAATCCAACCCAGTTGAGCTATACTCTTCAAATGTTTTCAGTATATCTCAAACGTAATAGAAGGCAGAAATTGTTTAGCACATTCTCAGAAATGAATTGATTGGATATTTTCTAAGCATTATTTTACTACTAAGATAACATTATTTTGTTTAAGAATAAAATTATAAATTCTCCTTCCCGATACAAATTATTCCACTGTTAAAGTATAATTATACCGTAATGTATTCAATCATCCTAAAGTGCGAGATGTATTGGCAAGGAGGTAAATATAAATTATTATTTTAAAAAATGTATACTTTCCAGATGTAAGCACAAATATAATGATCTCAAGCAAAGCAATCTTCTATCATATTTTAGCAAAGAGTACATTATACAATTTTATATTCGCTTAAACCTACACTACAATAATTTATTTTAATATTATCTAAGCCAAGCATATATTGATTATTGTAATATTGTTAACTGTATAAATATCACACTTTAACATACTTTTTATAATGATCAAATCACAAACCACTTCCATTTACAACTAATTTCACACTCTGATGATTGCAAAATAATTTTTACAAAAACCTTTCTCGCAAATTTTTAGATACAGCTTAGTAATTAATGATTGTAATGATATTTATTCTTTAACTATTCTCAAGCCCCACAGTACGTTACTTCAGATTAATTTTCAGATCAAACATTGATAACCATACAACTAAACAAAAAAATGTAATAGAAAACATAACGACTTCCAGCACGAGGAATTTTAATCAATTAAGATACAGGCTGATGTGAATACCGGGAACATTCTAATCTAACACTATTTACAGAAGAAAATCCTTTGGCTATAAAGCTGTTTAAGATTTGTACAAGACATTAGCTAGGACTTTGAGAAGTATGGCTTTGAGGAGTGGGTAAGGGCGAGGGAAGAGATGGCGCTCGAGGTGATACCGGTCTGAATGTAAAACCTGACGGAGAGTCACCGAGGGAGTCCGGCGTTCCAGGAGTCGAAGGAGTGAGTCTGTCAACTGACCAACAGCATCTCTTAGCTGCGGGCGTATCGTCTATATCAAAACGACGTTTCACCGGAACTAATCCTGACGTTCGACTGACGGGACTCAAGCAGGAAGGTCGCATCGCGATAGGAGACAGACTGCGTCTCGTGGCGAAAGCTTTTCTTGTCGGAGAAGGAGAGACTCCAGGAGAAAATCTTGCCACTCGTGTTGGTGACATCGGTGCACTGGAATTGTTAGATGTGCCTCCCATCAAAGTCAGATCTTCCCATGATTGGCTCATTTGCATGGCGCTATGTGTCTCTCGTTCGTGTGCAACTTCTCTAATATTGGTAACATCTGCACATTCTTCTTGGCGCAATTGACTGACTCTTGGTGTCATGCGTGGACCTGAGCCATTCTGAAAACATAACAAAAAAAAATATTGTAGCAAAGGCATTACACATAGAACTTAAAAATGACTAACTGTTACATTATAAACCCCACTAAAATAATTTTCACTGCAGTTTTTCTTTCTATAAAACACAAATATATTTATAAATTACACAGAAATCAAAAAATACAGTTAAAAGGCATTCAAGTACTATATGGATCAAAACTGTATCTTAAGCAATCAGTAAACAAAGTATAGAGATATGTAACCGCTAAATGATATTCAATACAGTAATAATGATCGGCCATTTCTTCCTATATGATTGCATGGTGAAAATATTTCATATGAATTGTCATCAAATTCTGTGATGATATTAGAATTAGTGACTAAATGCCAAGTTATAAGGAGCCAGTCTATTTAAACAGAATGAATCGAGAAGATGAATGAAGACAGGCTGCCCAGTTTCCCAACAGAAAGGAAGGAAACATGATAATTACATATTATATAAATATTATGAAAAATTAAGTAACTGTTTGTAAATATCTAAAACTTACCGGAGAGTGAATGAGAGGACTAAAGCTAGCGCTAAATCTCCGTGTCCTCTGTTGATTGTGATTGGCAAAAATGTTAAAAGATAATGTATCCCTAAAATCAAGAGCAAAAGGAATACATAGAGCACAAATATATATGTAAATATTAGCTAAAACATATAAAACTGAAACGCGATGCATACCTGGGCACTGAATTAGTTGACGGTGAAGAAGTCATAGTTGAGGCCACTTCATTTATTAGAGGTGCACTACTACATCGTTTTAATATACTTGGTGTATCAACATCCATAATTAAGTAATATAACACAATCTTATTGGCGGATTTTTACAAGTTCTGGGTACTGAAATATTCACTTCAACTAATCTCATGTGTATTTTGATATATTGACGAATTATCATGGAGTGTCCAATCTCATAACTCAACTGTCATTTTATCGCACTACAGCCGGGTTTCGCCGACAGACATCAATATATTTTTTTTACGGAATGTTATTGCCAGTTAAGTTGCAAATTAGCGAATTTGACCATTTGCTCTGATAGAATAAGCTGCTTTCAAAGTCAAATAAAATGTAGAGCCATAAATAAAATGGATTCATATTATTCCTTATGACCAATTTAAGAAGAATGCAAACAGCGTCTAATATAAAAGTTAGTCGATATTTTGTGCAATGATTTTTATAAATTTAAGCGCAACATAGGTCTATTTGATTATTAAGTAAAATTAACTCATTCAAAATGAACAATTAGCATTATTAGTTTTTCGTTTTAGTTTTATACTTTTTAATATATCTGACCAAGATATAGAAATATTAAGTTGAACAGCCTTAAATAAATTAACAAATAAGGTGAAGTAACTGTCAAATCAAGTCGCAAAGACGTCAAATGAATCAAAACCAACCCTATCTAATATTAGCTACTTTTCCATACTGTCAACCACAATAGCACACGAAAAGAATAATATCTATTTAAACCAGTGTTATGATTAACATTCATGCGTTTCAAAATCAGGTATTCATATATAAAATATATTTATGCTTAGTGCTGCCCAAACAAGTGGGGTTATTTCATTAACATTTTATAGTGTAAACAATATATAAAATAATATTTGTGTGATAATGTCAAAGTAATTTTTCTTGTCAGAAAATAGAATCCCAAATTCAGAAAAATTAACATCTTAATTTATCTGACAACTGATTTGATTAAACACCCTTTCAACCTTAATTGAAAAAGTTATTTCGTGAACAATTATAAAATAGAGCTGCGATCAGAAGCAGTCGTGCTAAATATTTTTAAATCTAAAAGCAGCTAAATAATTTGACTCTCACAATAATACGTCATCTAATATTTAATATAGTTGGAAAAAAAATCATAATTTTTCAGAATTGGAACTTCTACATAATGATTTATGGGTTTGTAATCAATGGCATGAATTTCCGTGATTTTTCAACCCTCAACCATCTATTCAACACTAAAAATAGATGAAAGAGAAAACAGTTTGCTAAGTAGTTGTCATTTAGGTTGGGGACTGATTTAAAAACACTTAATGTTGGACAACTTCTGCAGTTCATTAAGAGTATTCAGTCCATATGTTCCACATTGAAAGCTCATTTGACTTCATGTTTTTAATTATTATTTCCAGAAATCAAGTTAAAATTATCATAGCTCTTTTGTTATCTGTGGTAATATACAATGAATACTTGGTGTATGTATTCCAATCATACAAATGGCCAACACTCCGATGTCATCCTGAAGATGAGTGTGTTAAGATACTAATGGTTGCTGATCCACAAATATTGGGAGAACAAAGTGAAGATGCGCCTCTTAAATATATATTCAATTGGGATTGTGATCGGTATGTATCAGTAATATTCTGCGTGCATTACATTTGCCACTTTGATTTTCGTTTTGTAATTTCCTTTTTTGCGGTACTTAATCTCAACTAGAGATTGCATTTTTCATAAAATAAGTTCTTAGTTTTCATACTAAAGTAATATTTTAAATTATAGAGGTAATAAAATAGTATAGAAGTCATAGAAATAATATTCACATTTAATGAATAGGTAATATTGTAATAAAATAATTTTACTTTTTTTTTATTTAAGCCATGTGTTGTATGGACAAACAAGTTGCTAGATCATTTTAATGCAATAGCATTTGTTTTTTAACTTCTTTCTTGTTTTCAGATATCTTGCCAAAACTTACTCCCAAGCTGTATCACATTTCAATCCTGATGTTGTGCTGTTTCTGGGAGACATTATGGATGAAGGTACCATTGCAACCAGTGATGAGTTTCACTCATACCTTAAAAGATTATCAGTCATCTTCAATACTGAATATCCCATCAAGGTAAGATTTTTCCATTTTAAATCAGTTTGACTGAACGCTGAAACTTATATATAGAAATTGAAATTCAAAAGTGTTTTTGTATATTACAGCATGTTTGGATTCCTGGAGACAATGATATCGGCGGCGAGAATGAACCCATTTATCCGGGAAAAGTGAAGCAATTTTACGGAGCCTTTATTCAATCAGATATAATTAATGTCAAGAATGTAAACATTTACAAAGTAAACAATATCATGCAGACGTTACCCAAACTTCCTACTGATCACATAGTGCCTCATAACAAAACGTCAATTGTGGTGTCACACATGCCTCTGCTTCTTTCACCTGGAAGATTCACCGAGAATGTAAGTAATATTGATGTTAATTTGCTCAATACAGAAAACTGTGAGACTGCCGGTAGTGTTAGTTAGCCGGTAGTTGCTGCTGTTAGTGATAAAACCAGGCAGCTAGTTCTGATTTTATATTTCTAACTTAAAATGTGTTAATAAATGTAAAGACAAATTCTCAGACTTTTATTTGAATCATTACAATGACACTTCTGGAGATCGATTGTAATTATGAGTCTGTGTTTATGGCTTAAAATGTTATTTTCAATTTAATCTCTCAACAGTAATCAAAATGAGTTCATTATTTAAACAGGTCATTACCCGACTTCGCCCATCAGTGATATTCTCTGCTCATAAACATACAGCACTGCATTTAGAAACAACACTGGACGCTATGTTTGTCAGCAAAGTCATTCCAATCACCCCTCAAGACAATGACTACATATTAAGAGTTGATTTTCAAAAAGATACATACCATGAATTTGTCGTTCCAACATGTTCATATAGAATGGGCGTTCCAAACATGGGCTACTCAATAGCAACAATAGGTGTGTAGAATTCAGATTTATTATATATGTATATATATATATAAATAGATATCTCTCCAAATTCCTTCAACCATGCCTTTTATATCATTGAATTTTTTTCGGAAAGAAAAGGTTGAAAAACAGTAGGAAGCTAATCACTCTCCGTTTGCTCTATATTTATGATCAGATGGGTGAAAGCGAATATAAATATTGCAAACATCTTTGCCTTTGAACATAAATCTATAAAGCAATTTATGAAAGTGCAGATTTGAACCAGCATCCACCTCAACAAACTCAAGCTTAAAAACATTGACCACTTGGCTACATGGTCGGTGAATATATGGAAATTATTAATAATTTTCAGCGCTTGCCCTACTAAGTAGCATCATTAAGTATTCTAATACAAACATTGATTTTTGTATTTTTATCAATGAATGAATGCCTGTGATTTTTTCATTCCCTTCCATAAAACATGAAGCGAACCATCACTAGCTTTCTATTATTACCTTTTTTGACACTCGAATTTGAGCAACTGATTTATTTTTACTGGGACCTAGCATGATTTCAAAATAATAAAACATACAACCCACGGTAATTTTAATAGTTGAGCAATTTGTCAGCCTTTACAAAAATATGCGCTGTTGGTATATTTTTGATATTTCCTGTATGAAAGACACAAGCTTTCCAGTTGTATTTTCCATGTTTCAAATAGACATCATTTTGGCCATTTCATAAAGTAAATGGCTTATCAGTACTTTTATTTGTAGTAAGAATTATTCGTCAACACGTAGTATCATATTCTTAAGGGTTTTTTTTATTATCTTAAAATATGATTAGATTAGATACCTATGAAACATATAAATTACATTCAACTGATATGAGACTTTGTATTTCAGATGGATCTGGGAAGAAACTTGAGTATTCAATATTATGGTCTCCTCGCAGGTTTGACCAGTTGAAAATGTATTTGCTTGTGCTGTGTTCAACAATCTTTTACTTGATTTTACTGATCATGTATAAGTTCTTTATGGCAACTTTTTATGTAATGTTTTGCAGGAAAAAGATTCCTCGCTCAAAAGTGTAATTATTGTTTATTATGAATTAATCCTCCAGGTGCTAATCTAAAGATTATTCATCGAGATGAGGCCAACGAAGGGAGCCCGCCTTGGAAAATATAATTTCATTCCTGCAGTGAATCCATCACGCTTCTTTAATCTTTCATCATAAGATATTGAAATTTTCAATGCTTTCTTTGCTTTGATGGCCTAATCTAGATGAGAAAGTAGATTTATAATCTGAATAGCTTTGATAGAATGATTAGTGTAGTATTTGAAAGAATTCCAGTGGGAAATATTTCCTGACATGATTATTAATATAAAGATAATATGACGACAAAAATAAATTTGTAGTAAATGCAATTAGTTGTGACAGCAAGACTTGTGCCTCTTGAAATTATATTATTTATTAGATGACTAATTTATTTCGAAATCGTCTGCTAACCAATACATCCTAGCACTTATTAATTTGAGCTTGCTCAGTACTTAAATCGTAATCAATTATTTATAATTATTTTAAATATTACATTGAATTTTAAAATCTGTGGCTTGGCAAATTCAGCAAATGCAATTTTTTCTAATATATCTAGATAAAAGAGCAGTGGTATACCTCTGTTACAATGCACATATTAGTATTTATTGTTCTTTGGACTCGATTCAATAAATTCTTATTACTTAAATCAACGATGATTTGCAATGCCAGGTGCTTAGCTGGCTTCTTTCAAAAATGAATTAACCGATAGTAGTCTAACTAGTAAGCCACAGATAGTTATTATATTTCCAACCGTGTTCATTTACTGTGACAGTATTCTCATTCAGACTGAAGTTTCTTCCATCCTAAGTTTCTAATCAGAATGATTGGAGTTAGTACAAGCTAGTACAATAATTTTATTAATGTGATGAAAACCTATCCGTCTATAGTTTTATTAGTCTTAGCTAACAGTGTACTTAAATAATATTAGATTCTATAATATGCTTAACCGACCTATCCTCAAATAGTATATTGTGCGTTCCCTAATCAATGTGCCATGGTAATGATATAATAAACATTTGTCATTATACAATTGTAAGAGTTAACGATACTAAATTTTGATTGTAGATAAAAAAAATATTTTCATTGACAATCTAGTAGTATTTATTTAGATTTTTTATGAACACAAAGTAGCTTTTGAATATTTTTCAGTTTTTAGCAGTGCATTTTATAAAGATTTTGAAACTTCATGAGTCAAAATAGTCGAATTTAATATAATCATGTTTTACGTGTAAGCATAGTATTTCTTTATCTCTAGTTTCTACATTATTTAGAAATTTTATACTTTCATATTTTTTTGCAAATTTTATGCCATTGCACATATCATTCACTCATTATCTACTATTTTCAACCTACTTGAATGATGCCATTTTCCTGTTCCACATTGATTTGGGTTATTTTTACATAACCTATTGATATAAAAAATTCACTATGTATATTCACGATAATCCAACATCACAATTTTACAACTAAGAATTTAAGGATTCAAGTTTATTTTTAATACAAAAAATCTACTAAAATGTGAATGATATTGTAACTGAACCTGATCTCATATTATTGGAATAGATCATTACTGCTATTTAAAATATAACAATAAATTCTGCCGTAAAAATGATAACTTTGATCATGATTTAATTTCACAAAAGATATCCTATATCTTAGTTCCAATAAAAATGTTTTATGCTAATATTTTGATATACCGTGTTATATAACAGAATATTATGAACATTTACTCTATTACTTTAATATTCTTTTTTTACCCGATTGAGAATGTTTTGTGATAGATGTCTTATCTTCCGAAACATGGCTGTATTTTTCATAACACTAATTTTTCATGTTATAATAACTTTCAATGCTGTTATAGTGAAGTACAAAACTTATGATGTTTGTATTCAAGTCTCCGTCATTGTTATTGGTTTAGTTTAACAAAATTTCAATTTTTGAAAATTGATTGAAGAAACCCAAAACTGTGTTTTACTATATGTTCCTCTCGTATATAACTCCCAACATCTTGAATTATTATTGATTTAATAACCGTATGTAGAAATATACGGTTATTAAATTGAGACTAAAAGTTATGAAATAATGTAATGCATTTATTCATTTCAGGAAAGAATCATACACAAATCAATGGTTTAATTCTGTTTATTGAACTTTTTTAAACACAAAATGTATCCTTATTTAAATAAATTATTTAAAAATTACATGATGGCGTTGTATTTTTTTTGAAACCCCACTATCAAGAATACAACAAAAACCATATAACTGTATATGATCAGCAAACTGTGGAATGGATTCAATAATAATGTGTTAAATGACAAGTTAATAAGCCCTGTCGTCATGTTACTCATCAAAAAAAATAATAGTCCATTTTTGTTAATGGCATCGTACATCACAGGCAATGTGCAGTCAATTTTTTTGTCTGACCTTTTTTTGTCGCCCTTAAAATAAAATATTTCATTGATTTCACAAACAAAAAACATTGTTAGCACTGTTGTACTAATTGCTATGACAAAACTGCAATATCCTGCATTTGCTAAACAGCGTGACACATATAAGAAATTGCTGCTAACATAAACACCTATCCAAGATAGTAAAATTATGCTCAACAATGTTTTCACAACATCACCTTCCGTATTGTGTTTATATTTATCCCTGATAACTTGTCCCACATAACAAGCTATCAGATACAATGAAACATAACCGATACAAGATACTATTCCTTCTCTGTTAGCTGCAATGAAAGAGTTACGGTTAGCATCGCTGAACACCCAATCACCGAGTCCATTGTGAAGCAGCAACTCATGAACGCACAACAAAATTAGCCCGCTAATCAAACAATTGTTTTCTTTGAAAATGCATAAAATAACAGTCACTATCAATTTTGTCAGAGCCAATGTAATAAAGAAATTCCAATGAACGCCGTATTCAGAAACATGTTGCTGATAATTAATTTTGTGAACAAGAAATGCTCGGGTTAATCCCAGTGCCAGCAGTATTCCGACAGGTTTGGCATTTAGCTCTAAAGAGTTCATCAAACTGTGTCTTGAAAACTTTTGAGGTACCAATGCATTAATAAATACAAAAAGACCGACTCCCGCATCCATAAAACTAAATCCAAATCTCTCAGTCTTCGCAAGGTATCGTGGAAATATGTTAAAATCCACAGCTAGGATACAAATAGCCGTCGCCAAACTGATTAATGCCCTCATATAGGAAATACATTGCCATTTTCTTCTTCTATCAACCTTCATATTGAATGACTCCAAATTAAAATACTTTCGGTGTAAAAAACTAAATACAATCATGGATAAAAATAACCATACTAATCTATATTCTACTAAAACTGTGGTAACCAATATGGCAGGAATTGTAATAAAACTAAATTCTAAGCACAAATTGTAAAATTGATTGTTGTAACCTAAAATAATAATAACATATTTTGCAATACATGACGAGAAAAAATAAGGAACTATTGAAAGGAAAGTATCCACAGCCGATGTTCCATTGTTATTTTGCATGAAAGACTCATGATATAGTTTGTACTCTAAATTGTTCATTTTTATTTTATACTTTAATTATTTCAACCAATTTTTGGACAAAGTTTTAATAAGTCATTTTAATTATTTGTTGAACATGAATCATCAGGCGCTTTGGTTAGTCTCTGGCAGGATTACTTCATTTGTCAATCAGTCCTAAAAAAATTGTAAGGTAGTTAAAAATAATGGAAAAATACATTGTATATTAAAAAACTTGAAAATGAGGGCCAAATTCCTAATATTCAGAAAGAATACAAAATTATCATATTAATTAAATTTAAGATGTTAACTGAGGGCACATGATAAAATTTTACTATCAAACTTGAATTGATCGAATCGATATGATTGACATAATTTCGTGGTCCAAATAATTATGACATTAAGAAAAGATAGGATCAAGATATTTAGTATTATGAGATCAAATTCACTAACCTAACGATTTGATTAAGAACTTACCTCGTTCTTGTAATTATTCAGTAATCAATTTCGTATTTTTTGTATGTATGTGTGCATAATTTTGTGCCGGCGAGCTGACAGTTCGAGCCAAAATTACACTTCTTTGACAATTGCATAGATTTACAATAATATGAGATTGTGTACTAAAGACACAAATTATACACTATAGACTATGGAGTGGCAGTTTGATAATTTTAATCATAGACAAAAAGTATTTCTTATATGATTATGATATGAATTTTATAAAACATTTTTCTATATTAGAGATGGATTTTTATTTTTTTTTCTCTCTGAATCATTTGATTTCTATTAGATTCAATGTAAATTGGGCATGATTGTCATTATTTCATGAAATAAAGATAAATTATAGTTTTGTTCATAACAAGGATTAGTATTTTGAAAATGATTTTTACAAAATCTACAATTTTAGCCTTCCAAAGATAATATTTTGATCATCTATATATATCGATATATTGAAACTCGGTCAATTAAATTTTTGTGATATGACTCGATGTTTTTAATAACATTTCAACAATTTAAAATATAATACATTACATTATCATAATATGTATTTTAGGCTTAGTGAAATTCGAATCATATGAATTATTCATTTCAGAAAAAAGTAACTCTTATTAAGTTTTAGGCTTTCTTAGCTTATTGAATATTATAATTATCTTGTCTCTAATAACTTGAAAACAATAATAACAAAATCAACTTTAATTGTCAGCTGTGCTCGGCAAAATGTATTTCTAGCTTACAATTTGTATATTCTTTTATAAAATGCACAAACCTTTCCATCAAAGTTTAAGTATCCCTTCCCCCTCCGTAAATGACATTATTGCCGACGAACCATCAAAATTATTGTTAGACCCTCGATAGCCCTCACTGAAAACTTTAAGAAAGCAATGTTTTTATTTTAACACCACCCTTACCTTCAAAACCAGGGCCGCACCTAATAATTTAACAATCTGTGTGTCACTTATCTATAATAATTCCTTTGATCTACACTAAACTAATCTTTTTATATCAGCTCTTAAGATCAGACTTATTTTTAAAATTCGTGGTTTAAAATTAAACACATAAAGGAAACAATAGTTTTGTTGTATAGATTTTTAATAACAATTCATCGTAAAAACAGACTATTTACATATTTTTAAATCGAATTCATTTCAATTTTAAACACAGTTTTTGAAAATAGTCATAACAAATACCAAAAATATTTAATCTAGAGTCTAGAATATCAAAAAGAACAGTCATTTGATCAATTTTTATTATTTGATAACATTTCGTTTATTTTCTCTTTTATTTTTGAAAAGAATATAGAATAATGTTATACTGTTAAAATATTCATTAAAATAAGAATAAATAAGAGTGTCTAGTAAAATAATACATGCCACATACATAATCCTGGACACGTTTTATAAGTACCTAGGTATTAGGGTTATTTATTTATGTACATATTATCATATCGCACTCTTGACTGAGTAAAATTACGTTTACCAAGAATAATTTTTGTTAGATAATGATTTCTGAATGGCAATTATTATTTATAGTAAGCGGTAGACAAAAAAGGTTTCATATATTTTCTGAGAATAAAAGTCACTTAGAAGTTAATAAAAAGAATGCAATCGTATAAAATATATAAACCTCACAGAAAAAAGCGCAGTTGTTTGTATTATCATCTTGGAGCACAAATTCCAGTGCCAGTTAAAACAAATTTCCCGTTATATTTTTAATATTACTTGTATATATCTAATTACAAATGAGCACCTTGATTTTTTTTATTTGAACAAAACCGTTTCGTCAAGTCTTAGATAAATCAGAGACAAAGCGAGACAGAATTTTGGTATAGAGTTATTATTTATTACCTACCTATACCTAAAAAATAAAGCTACCTAACACGTTCCTCAAATAAAACAAATTACTTCTTTTCATATTCAAAATCGTGGTTATTAGATGGATGGAAAGGTTGAGGAACGTGGGAGGGCCTGCGCTGCAAAAGTGGAATGTCTACTTCCTCGGGTGACCGGAATACTTGAGGACGACGCGACGGAGCCTGTGTGGCTGTTTGTGCAGGAGCAGGACGAGCTGGTGCACGTCTGGGAGCTGCTGCCTGAACCTATGGTATCAGAATATTTTATTAATAATATTAGTTAATTTGGATGGCTTACTGTAAATTTCACAAAAACAAAATACGTTTGTAATTACTTATATCACATTTTTATATCGTAATAAATGCCGGCTCTGTTTTGCTATATTCTGGAATAATTACTAAATTTTAACACTATCATTTTGATTTAATGTAATATTAATGTAAATGATTACGCACCCTTTCGGGTTCTTCTTCATCTTCTTCGTCGTATCTTCCATCATGGTATACTTCAGATGGATAAAATCTGTCAGAGTATCTCAAAGTTACGTTTGGCTTAATTTGAGCTTCTTCTGCATTTAACGCCTTGTACAAATAGTCATTTACAAAATGATACTGCGACGATTTCTGACAAATATTGTCCCCTGATGGAGGCATGCAAATCAAATGGACCTGGAAAATATAAAATTTAATATAAAAGAACAAATTTAAATAGGTTTTTATGAGATTGGTATGTTTAGGTTCATTTAATTTAATACGTCATTACAATAAATTCGAAATTTCGTAACCGCAGTTCCATTCCGAGCACTTATAATTTTAAATTGCACAATTATTGCTAATATTTAACATAAAAATTACAATGTCATCAATGCATATCTACATAATCACTTTTAAACACGCTCCATTGTTCCCAAACATGTTTTGTGTGGAATAATTGTATGGAATAAATTATCCTATATAGACAGAGAAATTATTGCAGACATCAAATTTCCATACGGCAATTATTATTCACCCACTTTGTTACTAGAAATTATGGTTACATATTCTTGTAACATTAGTTATGATTCAGCCCTAAATGTTTTTAAGTATGAAACAAATTATTCACCTGGTGGAAAGTAAACCCATCGGGGCAAATCCAAGAGTGTTTCGTGTTGTCTTGACAATAGTGGAACACCTCGCAGGCGAGACCTTCATCAGCGTAATAACCTGAACGACCGGCGCAATCGAATTTGGAGTTAGGAAGTAGCTGAGAGAGACGATCGGGCTCTTCTTTCTCTAACTCATCTTCTTCTTCTTCCAATCTCAAGTCTTTTTGTTCCTAATTTTTAAAAAGGCGAGATTTCAAAAATTAGACTCCGTTTGCACAAATAATAAAGTTCCAATAACATTCCACTCCGTCAGTATATTTAAATTTTAATTAATATATATTATATATCTCAGAATGACTAGTGAAGTACGATATATATTATCAATTATGTTTATTCCTAATTTGGTACTTGAACTATATATTATACCGTATTTACTTATAATTTAACATACCAACATTTATAAGTAGCCCTAATAAAGATCGGTTGTGTTTTATGAAAACATGATGGTGGTCAATATTTTTAGATCCAAATCTATATTACGATTACAAAATCAAACGGATGAATCTTTCAATTCCAGATCATGAGAAGTTTTGATTGATCACGCTTACATATTAAATAACAGAATAAAATGTTTGACCAATCGAATGCACATTTGATGTATTTATAACATATTTATTGTTTAGCTCATTTATTATAAGCGAGAAAAGTTCAAAGCATTCATTTTTAAAAGTACATATTCTAATTCATTATACACGCGTTAAAATTGGACACCATTATCGTGGTAGAAAAAAAATTGTTCAATTATTCGTAGATTCGTACCTGAGCGTGTTGAGATGCAGGCCTTCTAAGTTGCTGCTGTGGACGGATGGGGATATTTTGAAAACCATCCGCGTCCTGAGGGAAATTCGGCCGACGCAATAATTGCTGAGCAGGAGCGTGAGCACTATCATCTGATCCCAGCTGCCCCCTGAAGCCGCTTCCAGCGAGACCGTTCAATTGATTTGGGGCGGGATTTACACTTTGATAGGCTCGGGGTCTAATGTTACGCGCTTCCTGCAATTAGAGCAATATATTATGGCTTATCATTAGTACAACTGGTTCAAAAACATTCACGAACCAAACGCTGGAAGTAAAAACGTGTCAACATACTTTGCGCTCGTAAAATATTATGAAGCACACTCGCGTAATAAAATGAGCAGATAAAATTTTTGTTTTATGTATAATACATACTATGTGATTAGTAGGAAATGAGCACATTTCTACTCTACTTGTTAAAAATGTGAGGACTCAATTTTCATATTAAATTTAAAGTAATTTGGAAGATAACATATTACTTTTCGAAATATTTATAAAATCGCAATGATTGCTTTACTGTCGAGCTATGACTATGCTTCGTAGACACCTCTACGCTGAATACATTAGTGTAACCATATTTGAAAGCATATATGTTTGCGTTATAATTAATATGTCAAATGTAAAAAAATAATATACCTGTGCATTTAATACGAATGCTTGTGGTCGATTCTGTTGGTTTTCATCTTGGCATGATGCGATGGAGATAAGCACGCATGCAAACAGGAGCAAATATGGAGTCCTGTAAACAAATACATTTCATTTATATGAATATGATATTGTGTATTTATAAAAGCAATATAAATATACGTAAAATACTCTTATTTCACGGATCTTATTTAATCAATACGTATAATTAATAGTAAAGTTAACTATAACACTGTACGTGTCCTGCTTTTTTTTAATATGATAAACATCACGCGTTTAGATGCAAATTCATAAATCAATTGAAAAATCAATGCACGGATCTAAACCCTTTAACAAAAAAAAAAATAAGGAATACATATAACAGAGTTATTAGAAAAGTGGAATGAGAATTTAATGCAAAATAGCTTGAATTATTATACAGCGTCCTTAAATATTTTTAGTAAAATTTTTGTGGTTGAAATATTGTATTCGTTCGTATAAAATTGAATGTCAAATGGTTACGTGATTTTTCCGTGAAAATATCTTTGTCATAATTGTGGCAATGCTGTCAACCACAGTATTATATAATTTGATTATTACCATAGTAGGTTCATAAGAACATGAACATGTTTATGGCTTGGGTGATATGAATAAAATTAACTGGCACAGATCACCGAGCCCGTTTCGAAACCCAGCCGCGGCAGCATGCGTGTCAAAAAACATATTACGAAACGAAAGTGAAATTGTTTGAAAAACAGGTATACGTGTCCTGGGGCTGTCAAGCGATTGGCATAATGTTAATATGAGAGGAATTATTCCAAGAACAGCATACGTTCTGTTCCAGTCATCGAAATTGTATTGCGTAAATGAAAATATAGATCCAGCTAATAATAAGTCATAAGACATTAACGAAGTAATATTAATACATTTTGTTTGTAAGTTTTAACGATTCGTTTATAACAGGCTTGACAAATAAACAATACTGACAAGAAAGCTGAATGTTTAAATGTACATTAAACTAAAATTGCCATCAGTAACTGACATTCGAGTGTCTTGATTCGGTTCATTGAATAGTCGTAATTATGAAAGTTTAATATCGAGCGTAAATAAATATGAAATATATCATGTAAATGGCGGTCGCTGACCAGCTGATTAAATGTGTGAAAACTAAAAACATGGTTTCTTTTGCTCAAAGCTTATTTTAATACGTTGGAAAGTCGTTTTCACATGCATACAAAACTATTAGTTTTATTAAAACAAACATACACAACATAATATTCGACTTGATAGACAAATTATATAGTACAGTGGGTGATCGGTTTACGAACATAATCTGTTCCAAGATATATAATATGTTCGCTATCCGAATTGTTGATTAAACGATCATTATTATATTAGAGATAGAATACGTAGATTAGAAAGGTTGTTTTAGTTTGTAATCCGAACATGTGCTCGTTGTCCGAGTTGTTTGCAGTCTGAACTGTATGTTAAATGATCACCAATTGTACTATAATATAAACTAAAAGATAAAACTGTTTTATTGGAAATATAATGCAAACTACATCTGCGTCTGCAGGACATGAAAATGATTGATTTGTATGCTATAAAACACTTATAATCCTGGTTTTTTAAACGATTATCTTAGAAATTATTTGACAAGAGCTTAACTCAAAAATGATTAAGTTTCATCATATCGGCTTTTACTCACAGGCGTTTTCTGCGTGGTGTATGCTTTTTAAAAAGATAAACGTTCTCTTTTTAAATCATAGCCGTTTTTGATATATTTATCTTTATTAGCAAAAAAAAAATTAAAAAAAATAGATTCCCGATTATCAATTATAGATAAGAAGTCTATTTATTCTTGGTTTGCTCAATCTACTTTAAAATTAAATATTCAAGAATGCGTATTATATGTATATTTTTTAAGTTGCACTGTGCTAATGACAATCGAGAAAACGTACCAGAAATACCATATATAAGTGTAATTACGCAAAAATATTGGTCGATAATCAAGTAATTTTCCGGAAAAGATAGGAAAAACATCTGCATTTCCGGAAACAAGCGCTTCTACGAACACGCATTAATATATACGATGCATATATGAGATTTAATATAAAAAAGTATTAATGCAGATTATAAAATTTGCATATACGGTTTAATTATTTAATGGGTTTTATCATTAATCATTGGATTTCTGTTAAACGATTTACGTAGCCAATCACTAAATAATTATTTAAAATCAGATAATCTTTTTCAAAGAGACTTGACGACAATGACTCGACTAAAATCGACTAAACACTTTGATTTGAAAACCGGATCTCGTAACAGATGTACCCATTGACAATATTAGTTATAAGCCAAACAGATCTGCAAGAGTTTATCTTTGATTTATTATCAACTTATTAACATGCGTATTTGTTCCGTTAATATCTGTAAATCAATGCAATTATCATGCAATCACTGATAAAATTCCAATGATATTTACAAAAAGAAATAACTGGATTTTTTTACATTTTACAGATTTTAGGTTTCGTTATCATAGTAGTTTCTTTTCGACCATTGCAGTTCGTACATATGATTTATTTTTATGTCATTATTTAGAATTCAAATGTTGATTTCTAGTATTTTTTTTTAATTTTTGACTCAAAACATAGCGGTCGTCGACAACAAATATTAATCTATATTATCAAACAAAGGAATAGAACTTATAGTATCAAATAATTATTTGAGTAAGAATATTGTTAAATATACCAAGCAATATCATATAATATATAAGATGTAGGAAAAAGTCCTGACGTTTTTTTCAAACGTGTGTCTTAAAATCGGTCGGCTTCGGGCCATTGGTTAAATAAGATGTCATAATATTTTTTTTCGGGTTGTGTGACATCTCAAGTTACGTTCCGTATAGAAAAAAAGGTTCATTCGCCCCAAACAGAATGACCGACTTTTGCCCTTCAGAAGAATATCTGCGCGGTTGCATGCTTTTTCAATATTACGCCCAGAACAGTGCAGTCGTCGCCACTAAAGACATTTGCGGCGTTTATAGAGACATGTTAGAGGTTCGAAAATGTCAGAGATGGTTTACAAAATTTAAATTTGGCAATTTAGGCATTGAAAATTATCTCGAAGTGGACGACCTCATACAGAGGATGAAATCGCCCTGAAAGCTGAAATCGAAAAAAATCCTATGCTAACCAAAAAGGAATTGTCCAATATGGTCGGTACTAAATGGTCCATAAAACAAAAGTACCTGAAAAGGCTGGGAAAAATTCTAAAAGTAGGAATTTGGGCGCCACACGCGTTGAGCGATCGGAACAAGGCGCAGCGACTAAGCGCGTGCCAATTGCTGCAAAAAAAAACACAATTTACGACCATTTTTTCTAAACCTGATTATCGAAGATTAAAAGTGGGTGTTATATACGAATATATCGAAGAAAAACAATATCTAAATCGTCGACAACAACCAATTCCGACCCCTCAAACTGGTTTAATAAAACTTCAAACAAAAAATGACGTGAAAAACGCTATTTCCGACTATTTTAATTCCAAATCAGAAGAGTTTTTTACTAAATGGATTTTAGACTTATCTAATAAGTAGCAGAAGGTTACAGATAGACAGGGAGATTACTTTTTATAAAAATAAGAATAAAATAACATACTAAAAAAACACTTTGAGTTTCATTTAAAAAAAAAGTGAGGACTTTTTACTACACCTAATATCTTTAGTAGAAATCTTGCGAATCGTGCACTTAAAATTAAAAGACTGTAATAAAATCGTATATGCGAGTGCTAACCTAATAAACTTAAGAATAAGTACCGGTTACCACCTGGCTTAATACTCACCTAGCGATTTGTACTTTGTCGTATAGGCGCACAACATGGCAAGTACTATGTGCAACGCGTGATAGTTTGCCGGCAAATTCAACATTTGTATTATCAAACGCAAAAGAAAACATTGCAGATATATTATGTGCGTTACCATATACGGCATGTGAATAAACCATTACACTGACAACTAGATCCAGGCCTGATCATATTGTATCACAGTGAAATATATATACAACCATACATCGTTAATGGCGAAGTATTCCAACTGTCTTAATTTAACTTTAGAATACAGTGGGTGATCGGTTGACGAACAAATCGGACAATGAACACTATCACGAAAGATTTTTGTGTTCGGATAACGAACTAAAACGATATTTTTAATCCACTTATCCGTATACTTATCCGTATACTTATACGTAGATCGATGGTCGGTTAACAAACAATTCGGATAGCGAACGAAGTCTTGGAATATATTATTTTCGTCAACCGATCACCCTCCGTAGAATATTTAAAACATACGATATATCTAGCTACCTGTGTACAAACTCACATTGTCAAAAAATCCTGATAAATCCTTCATTTTTAATTAACGAAAGAAAATTTTTAGTCGAAAATCATGCGAATTGAAACCTTGTAATTTCTTAACCACATTTTGTTGCGGCCACCAGCAGCTTAATAATAAAAAAAATGTTCCTTTTCAAATTAATTTGTACCGATACGGTCACGGGACATTTCCATATGTCCATTATATTATTTATAAATATTATAACATTATGTATTTAAACAAGCCTAAATACCGCATATTTCAAGGAAAGAGGATGCTTATTAAAAAACTAAAAATTTGGCTAGCGAACAGGTTTCAAATATTCTAAAAATTACAATGCATCCGTCATAATAAGTCAAAACACAGCTAAGTGCGAATGGCTTTTTCTAAGAGTTGAGATATTAAATTTGGTATATATAATTGTATAAATTATCATATTATTCAAAATGCTGATGTTTATAATACAGCCACAGTAAAATTTGACGTGAGAATCACTGCTTTACACCAATGGATCGTAACGTAAAGTCCGTGTACACCTTGGGGTACGAGAAAGTGTTTACTGCGATGCGAGAGAAATTTTTATCTTAAAGTGTGTAATTAAATTAATTATTTCAACTTAAAGCTGATTATGTATATTATAATAATAATGAACATTAAATGCACAAAAAAAAAATATTCTAAGAAGGAGATATTTCTAATAAAAAAAATCCTTAATCATTTATCAAATGATTCAAAATTCGGAATGAATCTATTATATTTATACCTGCTGTTTACCAAAGATATTAGAAATCAAACATATCAAGAGAAGGTTAACTGGATAAACTAGCTTAGAGGGTGTCGATTACCCCCTAAAATTGGCCGCCCGTGTACGCCCCACGACTTGCATATAAAGCAGGGTGGTCCCTGATGAATAAATATTTAATGCGACTAATCAATTTTATTGATTTGATTTATATATTATATAATATAACACATTTAGTATAAAATGTCATTTTGTGAACGATAGCACAATGTAATTTTAATGTGCAGTTATTTTGTTATTTGAGAGTAAAGTAACTTGCGAGTTCAAATAATTATTTTCGTTTCACCATGCGCAATAAATTTTTATTATTTCCCAATGGATGGCAAATTTAACATTTAAGCCAGTAATCAAAGAATCGATGGTGTATCTAACGAATGGTTGAAATATCTTACTTACATAAGTGTATAGAATAGAAATGAAAGTCAATAAATCAATGGATTTCCTTTTTTTACAGTTTAGGTTAAATTACTTAATCAATTCAAAAGTTAGTAATGAAATGCATTAGATTCGATTTCTCTTCTCAAACGTAGATACGTGTTTTGCAAGAAAAACCAGCGACTCCGTGCTTTTTTCACGAGACCATTCGTCGAGGCATCTAGATTTCCTTCTGATTTTTACGTTTTATGAAATAAGACCATTCCCTGGACCAAAATAAATAAAACATATCATCTCTTAATTCAATATTAATTAATCTAATTACTATATAGCAGTTATTTTAAGAAATTGAACAAAAATACCCTCCGTATTTTTACTATCAGTATCGGTCGATTTATTTTTAACGTTTACTAAAAATATTATTTATTTAATCCTGATGAACAAGCAATCGATTATATATAATAATCCATATGATTCTAATAAAAGGTTAGAATAGAAAATATATGCAGTAGTTAATATTTAATCGGTAGTTAATTGATCGTTATAAGGTTTAAAATATGTGCTGAGATGTATACTTGATTGTTATTGATGAATACAAAGTATTATAGTAATATATTTATGTTGTAGCATGTTGAGTAATATATTTATAGATAATTTTTACACGTTAAATAGTTGCAACTGTTACGTTGTTTGATTGTTCCATACAATTAAAATTAAGGAAATATTAGTATTGAATTTAAAACCGTTTTATTTCGTGCATATTTCAAATCACAACTTTGTAAAATATAACACTATAAAAATAGGTTTTGTCTCTATACCGTATATTTTTTCCATTATCTAAACTGAAATTTTATTAATTTGTGGTTGTCATAAAGTATTTATAATAAATATTGCATAACTACACTATCACTTTCTATCGTAACTGGCATTTTAAAATATTGTTTTTCAGAATAGTTTTTCACTTCAATATATCAACGACACAATTTGTTCACTTCAAATTAATTTGCAAATAAAAGCGCCCAACATTCCGCTTCTTTTTCGCGCGCCCAGTAAAAATAATTTAAAACTTTTTCAAGTTAAATTATTTAACGTAAACATTGTCAATTGCTGAATTATTAAAAAATGGCAAAAAAGATGCAACGCTGAAAGGAGAATGTGGTCGGAAATTTTTATTCTGCTTATAAGCGAGTAAATTTTGTAAGGAACATAGTTTCATATTTTTATAGGTTTCGAACATAAAATCATCGAACCATTTTTTTACGAGTGAAATTTCGCCGTTGAAATAAAGCATACAATAATAATCCGCCATACTTAAGCCGGGCGTAAGTAGTTCAAAATTTCTTATACATAAGGTTATTTCATCATGAATTTGATCGTCAGAGAAATATCTTTTTATGTATGTCTCTAGAAAAAATAATCGATATAATAGATATCAAATAAATTTTACACATTAATTTTACAAAGGGCAATAAATATACGAAAAAATATATAGTCCTTTAGAAAGTGAACATTTGTCGTTTTTTCATGACTTTCACTCTTTCTTTTTCTCACCTATCAATATTTAAGCAGTGTATAACATAAATTAGGAATAAACTTACAGTGGGAACGCTAGTCTATTACAAAATATAATACAAACTTTCGTCTGTACCGTTTTAATAGGTAAATTTATGTTGTTTCAATTTTGGTTTATGAAACGAAATCAATATTCAAGCATATTCACCCAGATTCAACGAGTTTTTAATGAATAAATATTCCTCCTAATTTACATAAATCACATCCACATGGGTATATTTTTTCAATATATGTAAAGCAGAACCTCGATTATCCAGACTAATTGGGGATGAAGATAGTTCGGATAAGGAAAAATCCGGATAATCTAAAAAATATATAATTGACAGGAAAATACACCCATATTCATTATGAATAATTTTTATTTATTTAAATTAATAAACAGCTTTAGCGTAGGACCAATATCTCACTCCTCGCAAATGTCTTCTTGATCTTGTTCCTCTGAGGTAGATATTTCTTTAATTATTTCATAATCATTAAACATTAGGAATTCAGGATCGTTTGCATCGCAATTTAATAATTCAGTTACATCTTCTTCGTCGCATTCAGCACATATTGAAATTTGTCTCATTGCTTCTGCAATGTCTCCTATATCATCTTCTACTTAGTTTCTGGTTACGATCAAAATGTTAAGATTGCATTCCATAACGTACGTAAACAGTGGACGCAATTCGCCACTTGCATGTTGTTGTTAATTTGCAAACCTTTAAAACGCAGCCCTTCGGCAATGTCTTATGTATCTAATTTCACTGGACGTCAGTGGTTACATCATAAGACGTTATTAGAGCAAAATGCTTAAGATAAAAATCAAAAACATTTTGCAATAAGTAACAGTTGAAAATTAACAGTCATATCATAATGCTTGACACATTATTATCTCCTCGAGAAATACTCAGTCCGCATATAATTCTACAAAACAAATTGATAAATAAACGGTGATATAAACATTACTTTTTATTAAGAGCGTATTCTAGAATGGTCGAATTAGATTGTTAATCATACATTCCATATACATTAATAATTGATATTTCCTCTTTGAATCAAAATTACGCAACTAAAAGGCCTAAGGGGTCGGTATATTATTTTATTGCAAAGCAATAATACTGGATGCATTTCTTAAATCTTAATTGATTGCATTATATCATAATTTTAGCTTCAATTTATTATAATATATATATATGATGCCATGTAATTTATAATAATGCATTGCGAGACGGTAATATTATATTATATATAACCGAATGTTTTTGAATCTGTGTGAGATAATATAATTGAACAAAACTTATCGGCAGGTCGAGCTTCATGCAAATAAACATATATTGTTTACTGATAAAATACCATAGAACGACATACACAAAAAGAAAAATAATTAAACATGTCTTACAGTTCCTGCATAATCCACAAGTTTTTATTGATAAAAACCATGACGGTTTACGCTACCTAAGCATTGTCAAAACGTTTTTAATTATACCCATTCTACGTTATTGTTATTTTCAATGACAGTTGTTTGGAATGAAAAGTATCTTAAATGTCAATATTGATAATTGCATTGATCTATAAAAAACACTAAGAAAAAACATTAATTTGCGACAATTTACCAAGGTACAAAAGTATTTATTTTTATCTACAATTTAATAACAGTACTAAAAATATTAAATAGCACGAAATCGTTAATATTCCGACAAATGGAAACTAACCGACTATTTTTGTGAAACGTATACAATACGTGTACCTTGTACTTTAAACAAAATTGTTCGTCGACCGCTAGTGCCCAATTCAGTCGTTATATTTTTACGAGTGCATTCATCATATGTACTTGTGATCTCATGAATGGAATCGTATTAAAATTAATTGAAATACTTTTATAAGTAGAATATAAGCAGCTGTGTCTGTGGAAATACTATGTATATGAATATAAAGGAAAACGAAAGTTTTTTCAACTTTAGTGATCTATGCAAACGCATCTACTTTAAACACGATGCTAATTCGTATGTGGCGTGAATAAGCATATTAAAACATTGCTTCATACGCTTGGATGAATGCGTCAAGATTAAGTCCTAAATCAAAGACAGATAATGAAAGTAGAATCGAACAACTGGCTAATGCAATCCGATGAAAAAAATCTCAGCTATAAATTTAAATACACTTTCTTTTGATCGCTGTCTAAATATTAAACTATCATTCTATTATTGATTGATAAATGATCTCAATAATTATAAGTGACACGATATATAAACGTTCAAGAAAAACACAAGAAATAAAGTATAAATCATATTTTTTTTCGGAGAAATTGTACGCCACAAACTTGTGTTGATATTCTGTTTTTGAAAATATTGTTTTTTCTGAGGTATACTCATAAAAATTTATTGCCCGTAAACGAAATAATGAAGAGTACCTCAAAATTCTATTGACGCCTAACAATACGATGTTTTAAATAACGAAGCATCAAAATGATTTTAATGCTAATCGATGCGAAAGAAAAATTAATTCTATAGACAGTTAATCTATATTTTATGTTATTCTGTAATTAGGTTTTAGCAATATAAAAAATTCAATTAAAAATGTACAGTGATTTAAAAAAATGAAATGGTATCTTAGATTGAGCTCCCAATCTACGTTTTATGTAGGAAAGTCATGAGATTTCGTTACCGTGATAATAAAATTGCAATATTTAGGAAATGCATAATAGTTCTAACAAAAGAATTGAAACAGTATTAAAAAGAAACGAATGTTGAATAAATTCTGGCTTTTTATTTTCATTTAGTGCGAAACATTTTTATTATTTAAGACACGCAAAACGCGATCACGTCTTACAGCAAGGCTGAACTCATTTTAAAACTCGATTGGAAGAAAGTAAAATAAACTCGTCAAATTGTTTAACAGCATTATTATCGAATCAGTCATTATTCATTACAAGCATCGGATTTTGCTTCCCCATTCTACAAAGCATTCCGTACGGAAAATTACACAATTCAATACGTAATAATTTAGAATATTTTTATTTAGATAGATCCCTACGAAAAAGAATGAACTGAATTCATATTTCTTAATGCAGCGCTTTTTACTGAGCAACGGAAAAAATATTTAAAACTATAAGTATTGCATTTAAAATAGCCACACGTTTTCATTGTTTATGATGTTTACTAATAAACAATATTACGCACTTCAAATGGCATAATAAAATTGTATTTTTTTAATAATCGCAAGAGAATAATAGAAAGTAGAAGGTTGTTATATATTACAATGAGATTAAGTACAATTTAATTTACTTAGTAAAAGCTTTCGTTTTATTTAATGATTCGTTACTCCTTGCGTTTTCATGTCATTCGACTAAGTATAGTTGTTAAAATAATTATAATCTAATACAAAAAACATCCGTGTACATAATAGTTTTTCTTTTATTTTCGTGACAACAAAAATAAAGAATTTTAATCCAATCAAAATCCTTTACCACCGCAAAAAATACAGACAGAAAAACTACAAAACAAATTGAATCGTGCAAGGTTTATAAATCTATATCGATTGCCTTAATACAATAGAAAAGTAAGTTATATAAAATGACATTGCAGCTGCAACGGTGAGGCAGCATTTTCCGGTTGCAAAACTTGTTATCGATTGCTGCCGAATTTATTATTGTGTTCATGCAATTTGTCATATCATTAAATTCGTAATGTACGGCTATCAAAAAAAGTAAAAGCCGCTATGAAAATATGTTCTATTTGGTGTCGATAGACATTTTCTTGAAAGTGTTCAAAGCTTCTGAGTTATTGTGAAAGTGATTATTTGCGGTCACGTCTTTTACACTCTACTTGCTTGTATCGCTCCAATGGTCACATTAAATTGAGTATCCCGGAATTCAAAAAAACTGCTTATATTCAAATTTTCCACTCATAACCTGACGTGCAATCCAGTTTTTCATTCAAATAAATTATCGTTACGACTTTTTTCATAAACCTATAAATTTTATTCGAAAACGAAATTAGATGATTTTATAACGCGAGTATATATTACGCAAAACAGTTTAGTCAGACCTGGTGAATTATCGCGGGACGTGTTTACTGACATCACCTAAGAGGAAGCAAGCGAATAGTTTCACGAACAATAATTTCCCACGGGGCTGTTTTGTTCTAAGGCGCATAGACCCGCGTTAAGCTCAATAATTTTTTAGATAATTGTGAAATATAGGGCACAATAAATTTGTGCAAGTGAGACACTCTTTTAATAGTTTTCAAAATATTTTGTGAGAAAAAAATCACATATGGTTTTGATTGTTTTACCGGCTATAAAAAAAGAATACTCAATTATGCTTAAAAAAGAAGTAAATAATTTATACGTTTTTTTAGTTATGTGATAATATCCCATAACAAAAAGTAAAGTAATGGATCAATTGTCTGACAAATTAAATATAATAGGAAAAAACAAGAAAAAAATATTCTTAAATTCATTGAATTACATAATTTATCATTATAGATGATTTAAATGTTTGGTATTGCAATATTATACCAAAATATTTTTGGTTATGTAATTTCGTGGAGAGACTGATATTATCGTTAACAAAGTTTGATCTTATTTTTCAAATGTCAATATAAAGAATGAATCAATCAATATAAAATTGCTATGAAATAATTTAGATTTCATTCTTTTTATTTAAGAAGAGTATACATACTAATTGTACAGTCTTTAAATATTCCTGAATTGGACAACTAATAATTTCATGTTATTTTTTTATTTGAATTATTGAATTTTTAACAATTATAGATATTTGTCACTTACGACCCGGCTTTTGCCTTTCGGCAACTTCAGCCAATCTATAACATGGATGCAATACAGCCAAAACACAATAAACAATTTGCATTGGTAATATACAATGTGAATTTCACAAGAAAAACACAAACCCTAAGGCTAGGATCCAAACATATACCGGAAATAACTTTCAAAACTATTGATTTGATTATAATGACATTCAATTTGTATATCATAAGTATATATAAAAAAATACGTTCAGTTAATGAGTTTTTGATGCAAGGGTGTTACAATAAATAATAATGCCTGAAGATGGATGCAAAAGAACTGACATTTTACATAAAGTTTCAACAATTCAAATTCGATATTGAAATTCTATCAAGCATCGTCAGGCGATATCGTAAATTAAACATATTTCAATATGGACTGTTTTAGGTTCAAACCACATCTTTACTGCTTTCTCTATTTTATTATGCAATACAAATTTCTTGTATGGCTTCTCAATTGTTTAACGTAAACTTAAATCGTAAATTCATCATTGGTTCAAACTTCCTCCGATGGTAGAGTGAGTAAATTGTTAATAAGTTATATAAATACAAGTAATTAATTAATCGCTGTTTCGAACAACTGTTTTCAAAATTGGATTTGAATTTAACGAGAACGAATGCGAACATTACGAAAAATGTTTTTGGATACAATTGAAATTCGCAACCGAGTACGATGAAAAGACAGGAGTGTCGGCTACTCGTATATGGGACCGTGTTGTCATACAATGACTATTTCTATTTATTTGTGTATTTGCATATATAATTAAATTCTAATACAATTGGTGATCAGTTAACCAACAGCTCGGACTATGATCGAATCTGACTAAGTACACAATCATGAAAGATTTTCGTGTTCGGATAACGAACTTAAGCGATGTTTCTTATCCACTTATTCTATCTGTAAAACTCGGTTGATCGGTTAACGAACAATTCGGATAGCGAACATGGTCTTGGAACAGATTATGTTCGTTAAACGATCACACACTCTATACCGCTTTCTTTTATATATTCTTCTATTGGTCAATTTAAATATCATATCTTATCATAAGAAATTTTTGATGATGCTGAATATTTGTATGTTTCAAAATATTAGAGTTCTTTGTAAAAACTTTACACGTCAAATAGTGGGCAAATAACAAGGTGTAAACGGTTATAAAAATGCAGACATAAAATTGAATTACCATTTGCTTGGCAATAGATTAAAATGGTTAATTATAAAAATTTTAGCTTATAGAAAAATATGTTTTAGTTAAAAACAACTCTTATTTTCCCGTCTCATCAGAACCATGAAAATTAATGGGTCAAAAAACTACAACATTAGCTGGGCCTTTTTTCGTATAAAAAAATTACTAATTGTAAATCGGTTTTATATAAAAACTAGTTTTTTATTAGCAAAGTAGTCAAATACAGAACTGTTTTTTTTATATTTGTAAGTTTAAAATGTTTTTTATACAATTTCACTCTCAAATAATGTGTAATCATTTATGTTCATTTTTACGTGTTTTCTTGTAAGATAGTAACATAAAAGTTGACTGTGAAAGTATAGCGAAGCGATATTTTGATGTAGAATACAGTTATTAAATTAAATATAAATTGACGTATTTCTGATTCGATTCATCTTATATTTCTCACAGTCGTATAATATATTCATTCTACATCTTTAGCGCCATAAATCAAGTCAGTAAACAGCCGATGTATGCAATATGCAAATGTATAAAGAAAAAATAACCATCTACCAAATCGAATCACATCCAAGTGTTCTAATTTATATTCAAATGCTCACTTGACCATTTTCTCATGGCGATTTCATTTGAAATAGATAATTAAATGCGCATTTTATAGCTTGGATTTGCCGGCAACACAAAAAGATTTATTCTGTAGCAAGTTCATTGCAACGGTGTTTAGAATTCAAAAAGAGTTCTAGATCGAAAAATCGCGGCAAAAAGTTTCACCGAATGCACTGATCAATCGATAAAAATAATTTCACTTCTTTGAGAACTCAAGTTAAAGAATTAAACATCCATTATTTTCTAATCCAATACAATGTCATATATATAAATCTAATTTTTAAATAATACAATTAAATATTTACGTGCAAATATCATTATTGCAGATAAATAATATGACAAATTGCAATAATAAAAGATACTGCTTGACTATTTTATTTGAAATATATTCACGAGTAGAAATTGGCTTTTTCTTGTTTAACATAAAATCTAATACATTTTTTAAGCCGTTAGTATTTCTAATAATATAAATTTTTTTTGTACTTTACAACGAGGTTTTAAGATTGTTATTATATAATTTGAATGGAGAACAATCTTTGTAAACAATAATAATGTCATTTGTGAAATTACTAATTATAAGACTTTATGCTTACAATATTACACAACTATAAGAATTATGAATTAAGCATGGTTTTAATAAAATAATAATATTGTATGTTTGGTTTGTCGTTCTGTGAGTTATGCGTTCGTTTTTAATATATATATCGAATATGTTCGAAAGCGTAGTCGTTTTCATATTTAAAAATTTCCTCCGCCCTATTGGAACCTAAAAAAGTGTGCCGAATGTACCGAGAGTGATTAGCTATACTGCCTTCTAATAATACTCAAAAGAGAGATTAAGCAATAGTAACAAGCAGTGCTTGAAGATTTTTTTTAAATATAACATTATGCAGAATCCATGTACTCCACGTTGTGAGCGTATTTTTTAAAAATCTAAAGTCATTTAATTTTGATCGTTTTTCAATGTAACCTAAGAACGTTTAATGGCTTGAAAAAAAATATTCTTTCAATTCAAGATGTTTAAAGTCATTATCTTAAATAAAATCATAATTAATCCGTAAAATAAATCGAGCATTCGAAAAGCATAAGCGCCATATTTGTTTTTATATTACAATTACGTGCATTAAAATTACTGTAGCATACCCTTTAGTTTGTACGATTCTCTCGCAATTTATATATTGTATAATTATGCATGTTTATTATTTATATTGGAAAGTGATCACTTATCGTGAGACGTATATATTAATAATCAATATTCTTAATAACCGTACTTATATAACACGTTACTATTGTAGGAAGTTGGCGCGAAAGACAACAAAAAAAACTAATACATATAATATTATATATTCAGACTAGCATCTCTACGGCATAATATTTATAAGAGTAACATATTTTGAAAACCGATTTTCAGTTCAGTTTATTACTTTTTCAGATATCTTTTTTCTTTATCCTATGTCATTTAGGCTCCAACCGAATACATCGATATTTGATAAAGTATTAATATTCGCGGCATTTCGTTAAAAACGTTTATTTTTTTAGTGAGTGAAGTGTTTGTTGTCTATTATCAACTGTCATTCCCATATTGTTTATGCTATCATTCTTATTTCTTCGCAATACTATACATATCAATCAGGGATTTTATCAGACACACTATTATTCTAATTTATTCCAAATGAACAAAAGAAATTTATAAATTTCATATTTTTAAAAACAAATCTATTACCATGTAATACGGAAAGAAAATTTCGATGTAGATTCGGTCACTTCAATCCTGGAATCAGCGTTAGAAGAAAATCACATGCTCTTGCAATGAATATCTAGATCGAAATCCAAAGAAATAGCTTCTTGAAAACTATTTAAAAATAATAATTGATAAAATCATTTTCTTTTTTTATCACTGCGTTTCAAAATTCGTCTCTAAATAATCTCCATAACTTGCATTCACACCTAAAGTGCTGAATAATATTAAAAAAAAACGATTTTGGAATATCGTTGACGCGGCTCAGCAAGGAATGGGTCAATAAATATTTACTTTTTAATATAATGAGAAATATTATTTTCTGATTATTCCGTAATAAAAAAATGAGTGGTTAAAATATTCAAAGTGTATGAAAAAAATATTTAAGTTAAATATAAACTCAAACGGTTAAGCTTCTTCTCAGTGCGATTGCTATACTGGTTCAATACTTTGGTCCTATGAAACGATTCATATCCACAACAATTACAAAATTACTGCGTTCATCTTAAATTAGCTTTATACTTGATTTTGTCTATTAGAATTTTTTTTTTAATTTAAATATATAACATTCCATAATTAAGAAAATTTCAAAAATTAACGTTTAATATGTCAAAATATTTAATATTGAAAATTAACAAGAATTTTGAACCATTAATGGATTGTAGATTTTGCAGTATTATACGAATATTTATATAAATAACTAAAATAAGTTTTCTAAAATATTCAATTCGTTCATCATATGAGTCACTGCCCATATCGATTGCGAAATTTATCGCTCACACTTCAAAAAGATTCTAAACCGATGGTTTATTAAAATCTATCAAAAATATTAATTGAATAATATTGCCACGCCAAATGACGTATACTTTATTCAATGATAATATAAATTTATGTCGTTTGTTACTTGTTTCTAATAAAAACAACATACACTGAAAAAAATTACATTGCAAGCACCAATTAAATAAAAAAAGAAAATACATTTCACGAATATAAAAATGTTAATGCTAAAATTATTTTCTAATAATTTTATTTATCAACATTTTACAGACTATATTAATAACTATTTTCTAGTTATTATGTTAATATATTATTATGAAGAATTATATTCGATTACTTAATTAAAAATAAAAAATACTTTCAACATGGAGCTATCATGTTGCATTTTAATTAATTAATATTTTTTGATAAAGCTACGATGTAATCAATGCAAGCTGTATTAGATATATGAGCAAAAATTCTAAAACGTATTATACTGACTGAAGTAAAATTTTAATATTTTTGGGAGAAATAAAAAATAGAATATGAAATATTTTTCAATATCTTCGATACATTGAATAATTGATTTAAGTTTAAAAATTTATATATAGAAGAGTTATTTATTATCATGAGTCTATCAATAACAAATTTCAAATTTTAATTCACGCGATCAAATGATATTCTATATAATTGAGACAGACACACAAATTATGTCCACACTTTAAATAGTTAAAACGAATCAGTTAGTTTTTAGCCGCAATTATTTTATTTATTTCTTTGATATATCCAAAATAAATAACAAGCCTAATCTTATATCTAAAAATGTACTTTCTCTGCATTGCACACACAAATAATAACAAATAGAATGACAAAAAAAAAACAAACCCACCTGTTGTCCATTATAGACTTATTACGAAAACTCTTGGCTGAAGAAAGTATTACAGAACAAACTGAGAGAAGTCAGTGACAAAGCTTTCTCGTTGATACTGAATCAGTGATTGCTTTCGCCGCTCTTTTAAGCAAGAAGTATTGGAAGTCGCGCCATCCCCGGCGGTTACTGCCGCCTGCCCTGCCTCCTCGCAGTCCGAACTTTTCATTAATTAAAGTACGACATGTATCCACGAAAAATAAAATTCTCGCAACCTAATAATGACATAAAATCGACGAAACAAAAAGACTCAATCTGGGTAGACGTACGTTACCGAGTCTATAATACTTTTGTATTAATAAAGTGAAAATTCATTCCATTCAACCTCAAGTCACGTCACGAAAGCAACCAATTTTATCATCTAACAGTGAGTTGCTCGTTACCAAAATAGAACTTATTTCAGAATCCAAAATTGTATTCAATCAACATTTACCTGGAAAGTTATAAATTATTCCTCTAAATAATGTAAATGAAAATGCTACAAGAATTGAATGATCTTTCGCATACTTCTTCTATGGTATATTGATAACAGATGATGGAAAACTTACAATATTTTTCTTAAAATATATTCTTTATTTGTTGAGTTATTGCATGTTCAACATACTGGTCCAATAATATATAATTTTATATCCTTCTTGGATCATTTCCATTCCCTGTAAAAAGAGTATAGCCACTAAACGGATCGTTCGGAATTCTCTGTCACCCGAGGCATCACTATGCTTTCTTCTTCACGTGATGTGCCAACATTCTTCAGTTCTGATGAGTACATCATAGCACGGATAGTACGCGGTGCTTGTTCGGATGCTTGAATCCTATAAATCGGAGTGAGAGGTGGTCATAACTGAGCCGATAGTCCGGACTAAGCCAGTTCCAATGTGTCTCTGTGACCATCTGTGACAACTGACGTAACAGGGCGCTGACCGGATGATCCATTCCCTAGCCTCCGAGTTCACCGCGAAACCAAACATTGTCACTCCCAGTTCCCAACGCAATTTATAGTGTTTGTCAGTCTTCACTAGGTATCATAAATTCCTTATTGATAATCAGCATTGGTAGAACGGAATCATCGAACAATTGATTTGGTCTTAAGTACAGCTGCAGTTTTTATTATAGGATAAAAACGACCAAAACAAATAGTAAAATACTTTTTTGAGCTATCATCACCATGGATTTTTTTAGCAAGGTATTAGAACCTCTCAGCATTTTTTTAATCTCAAATTAACACAGAGCACATCAATAGTATATAATATTATATTATTATTTCGTATCTGGACTCTAGTGTCATCCATTATAGAGTTTCTAAAAATGTTTAAATTTGTATATAGACGTACAGGAAAATGTAGAAATGTCTTTAACTATTGAAATAGTTTATTTTTATTCCTCGATTTGACAACACATTCTAAACATATTATTCAGACTCAATGCTTTATAGCGACTGTGTAAAAAATATTACAGGAAAATAAGTATGTTTAGACAGTATTATAGTGTTCCATTGCCCTTTCGCCCAATTCACAATATTATAGGTTTTTCTTGACCCTGTTCCCAATATAATTCCAATCTACAAAAGAGTTTTCGTTCAAAATCTTTAGATATTAGTAATCAATACTTACTTTTACATGAAGTCAAAAAATACAGTTCTATGCTCCTAACCTAAAATGGAGCGCCATGATGTGCCTTGGAAAGTACCGGCTCCAGTTTACCGCCAGGATTGGTTCAAGCATTCAAGAAAGATTAAGCATATAACCTGGACTGAAATTATATGTAATATTATAGGTATTTCATGTTTTTTTGTTCAGTTGTTCAAATATTTTATTATTTATTCCCGCTTCAGCTTATTTTCCAGTCCGTGTGTTGAATTCGAATGATACTGAATTACTGCCCAGTACAATCAATACTCAAAAGTTTTTTAGTAATTGTTTCAACGGTATTAAAGATTATGTAATAAATAAAAAATTTACTCCGTAGTGGGACATAAATGTGAATAGAAATATTTGGAAAAAAAAACTAGTAAATTTGTGATCAAAATAAGATCATTAAATTCATATAATAAAAATGAATGAAATCAGTCCAGAATAAAGAAAAAAACGCTAATTATCCACAATTGATTTTAAATACCTTGCTAACAATCTTTTCCCACATGTGAAATTAAAACATTATCGGATAATTACTATGAAATATCTTCTGAACTTTTATTCTCAGCAAAAAAATATTACTCTCTTTTTTTCACACGTCACCTCAGAAACAATTCTTTAGATGAACATAAGTATTTTCATGTATGATTCGTACTAGCACTAAAATTCGTATTGTATCATTACACAACACCCTCTTAATAGTAAAATAAAAAAATCTTTATTTTCAATATTTTTTCAAATCTCTATAGTACAAGAATATACAGTCACTCGTGTCTGATTTCTCGTGCCCTAGCTCAGGGGCGTAATTTAATTTTTGTATTTTTTCAGGAAGGGGACGTTGATTTTTGTTACGTCTATTTGGACAAGCTTGGGCAAAAACGGATAAATGTATTCTTTTCAAGTTCAAACGCGATTGCCCACCTCTGAACTCACAATTGGCGTCTATGCCAAACCTCTGTGTAGTCACTTCCCACATCGTCCAAATAAAATCCTTGGCTTGGTTGGCAAATTTACATACTTCTTGGGCAACGTCAGAGAATTTGAAATCATCCAAAACAATACTTTACCATCTCCTTAGTGATATGCATTTTTCACAATTGGGAAGATTTTAATGTAGTCATTAAGCTAATACTTCAACTAAATAATCTTTTTTCTCAGAAATCAAACATCGTAGCATGTCTGCAACAATACCAAGTAAAATATATTAATCAATTACTTTTGTACACGATATCATTGGTGAAATACTAAATTAATTGAAACTCGATACTTCCGCGACGGAATGTAAATATATTTGTATTAAATCAATTATTACCAATGTTGTGAGAGGATATTAAATATAATTTTTCAGTATTCTTATATATAATATTTTCATTGCCGCCTTGAAATAGTGTCGAAAAACATCTCACAATTATTCAATAAATAACATCTGTAATGTAGCAGATATGCTCCATAAAATGAACAATGTCGTAGTGATTCTTGAAGAAGATTGTATTAACCTTTTGTGACGCAGAAAGACTTGAGCGATGTGTTAGGTTGCTCAAATGTGAAATTAATTAAAGTAAAAATGCTTTCTTACGAGTAGATATGACTAAAACTATTAAATGGTATATTTTTTTCGGAAATTTTTATGTAGTATAATTTAAAAAATCAGGTTCTTGGTGAAATTTCAATATCAAATTTCAATTGTTGAAACTATACATTTCCACAGAATTCGTTACTTCACCTTTATATTTTATCAGAATTTTACCTCGTAGTTACTAGCTGTCTATTTTTTTTTATATTGCACTGTCCGATTCAATCTTGAAAAATTGCAGGAAGTGAAAGAAAAAAAAATTCAATTAACACTCTATTAATAAATTATATATAAGTTTATTTTTAATTTATGACAGTTATGAATATGACTTTCGATATTTTTTTTTTATTTATATCCTAAATTTATTAAATGACTACCATAATACTGATAGAATACTCAAAACGAAAACTTAAGTAAATAGATTCAATCTTTGTGTTGAATTTTCAGAGACAATGTAATAGACATTTTTTATTGCTACAACACTAGTACTGTCTAGCTGTCAAAGTAATGTCATTATTTTAGTCAGTTTTATAAATCGCTGTCAACTTTATTTATATTCCTATGTCTAATTGATTCATCATGGAAACCGACCTAGACGAAAACTCTTTTGATCTATCAGATGATTTAAATGGCAAATCCGATTGTGATTCTGGCTTCCGAGAAGCAAATGATAGAAAAAATATTGATGATATTGCGGCCCCTTCTGATTTAAAATTTGATCAAGGTACGGTTATTATCTAAACTGATATAAATTTAGAAATATACAACAAAGCAAATTGATAATATACAATTATATCAAAAATACTTTTGAAAATAACTGCATATGAGAACGTAATGCAAAGATAACTGTTGTCATATTGCAAAAGCTTTCTCTTTTAGCTAATGAAAACATCGAAAACACTCGGAAACAGAAACTACTAGAAGCAGCTTTGAAAAACCCAAACATAACCGTGGAAGAATGGAAGTGTCATGCAAAAAGTAAAGGAGGTCTTATTAATGGTATGTAAGAAATATTAAATTGTATACTTTATAAAAAACCTGAGTGATATGCAAATTGTTAATATTGTATTAACTAGACTTTAATTAAGATTCTTATCGTAAAATAAAATCATTGAAGTCAAACATTATTTATATTGGAATAAAAATTGCTAAGATTTTTATTTCTCCATATGTATTATATGGCAAATTATATATTCTAAATACTGTATGCAGTACATTCACACCAGCTCTTATTTTTGAATTCATACAGATTCTATCAGGCGACATGTCTGGCCATTACTAGTCGGTGTTAGAGAAGATGAAAAATCTGAAGCTCCAACTCTGGCATCATTATCTGACCATGCAGAATATAATCAAGTTGTTTTGGATGTAAATAGATCGCTTAAAAGGTTTCCTCCTGGCATTCCGTATAACCAAAGGGTTGCTCTTCAAGATCAATTAACCGTACTTATTCTTCGAGTTATAATGAAATATCCTCATTTAAAATACTATCAGGTATGTTTGTAAATACATTACAGCAATATTTCTCAATCATTCAATGGCATTAACTTTTCTGACATAACCCTAATTCTAACAAAATTCATCAAAAGAGTGGCAAGTACTATGTAAATTGTAGCATGTTTTTGCATAAACAAAATTAATAATGGTTTGATTAAATGTTTCAATAAACTATATGACTATTATGTGATGATATTGATTGAATTGGTATTTACTTGGTCCATTACAACATGATGAAAAAATAACGATGTATTTTAGGTCTATAAATTTTTTTCGTCCTGATGAGACGTATCAACTATATGTCTTATTACAGAACTAAATTTAAATTATTGCGCGCAGAGAATTATTCAACTGATCAACTGATAATGCTCGCGATGATCGTAACCGGTCCTGATCAAAAAATATATTGTGGAAATAAGTACTAACATATGTGTTTTTATTATTTAAAAAACCTCACATATTTGTTCAAGTTTTTGCATATCAGTTAGGATGGCCACTTTGCTTTGGTTTGTTTCGTTTCTTGTATAACTTCAAACCAGTTGGAGAAATGCTGATACTTACCTTAATATAACATAAGTATCCATACATTTTTTAGGATTATTGTTGTCATAGTGTGTTCATTACATATAATGCTCAGTTATATTATTTCCAGGGTTATCACGATGTGGCTATAACTCTATTATTAGTATGCGGTGACAAAGCATCATTTCCTCTTTTGTGTCGCTTGTCTCGAGGAGAATCAGCACCCTTAGAGCCATTCATGCAAGAAACCATGAAACCAACTCAACACCGACTTAACTATCTCCATCCGATTATAAGAATGGTACATGAACAGTTGGCTGATTTCTTGAAAAGGTGATCATTTACAAGTAGACTGCCTGTCGTATTTTAAACAGAACTAACTAATTATTGATATTGATTCAAATATTGGTTATATTGATTATTTTTATACTTTTAGGTCAACTGTGGGTACCATGTTTGCTCTACCTTGGTATCTCACATGGTTTGGACACAGTCTCAATCGATATACTGATGTTGTGAGACTATATGATTATTTTTTGTGTGCACCGCCAATGTTTCCCATATATGTGACAGCGGCTATCGTTCTACATAGATCTCCGGACATATTTGATCTTGATTGCGACCTAGCTACATTGCATTGTTTTCTATCAAAGGTAAGTTTTTACTATATTTTCTAAAGAAACAATGTTAATTGCATAAAAAGTTTTTACACATTTCAGACAGCTTGAATATATTTTTAATTATAACAGGACAGTAAATATTGAAAAAATATTTTTTTTTTTTTAGCTCCCTGAAGATCTACCATTTGAAGATATTCTTGAAAAAGCTTTAGAACTGTATGTAGGCCACCCACCCGAGGATATGGAAAAAGAAGTTATCTTGTTTGAACTGAGAGAGTGAGTCACATTATTTATTTAAATTGTTACTATAAGAATATATTACTAACAAAGATATAAGCATGTAAAATTCTGATTTTATTTTTAAAATGACACATCAGTGATGATTGATGATCAAAATATTCCACATAGATTTATTTACGGTTATGAAAATCCTGACCCAAAAAAGAAAATACAACACAAATTTTAATACTATGAAAATTATCAGTCAAATGTGAAATAATATTTTTTTATCCATTGTTCTTTTATATTCATTAATTGTGTGCTTCTTACAATAATAACATAAAAACACATCCAAAAAAACCATTTGTTTACATGAGGAGCTTTCAGCAAAAGTGGAGTCTGATATTTCAAGTTCTTCTGTATTCCAGAACACTAACTCGATGCATAATTATTATCTAAAATAACAATTATTTTTTTACTGTTGAATATCAAAGCCTTGACAGTTGTTTTATGTAGTTGACAGTTCATATGCGCGTCATTTATTACTTTGTCCATGAATCATGATCACAAATATTTTTTTCCTTTAGGGAGCAAGAGCGTAAAGATGATGAAGAAAGAGCGAAAAGGCGGCAGGTGGCGAGGCGAACAGGACCTGGTGGAAGGCCCTTGTGGAGCGTAAAACTTCAAGAGCTACGGAGGTTCATTAATGAAGCTCCACTATTTGGTATTGTTCCACCACAATATCGTGCGATTTTCGCCACAGCAACATTATTAGTCGGCGCATATGCTTTTTACAAATGCGATTATTCTGCGTTGAATTACATCAGATAGCATAAGCATTCTTACTTGATTGTGTTTGTCAGATTTTAGATTTCTTGTATTATTAGGTTTTCATTCCTTTCTTCTTAAGGTTTTTATTTACGTGATGCATAAGACATGATTGATTTATTTGTATATAATATTTAATATACATATGAGTTGCAATGTTTGTAATGAAAATTAAAATACTTTTTCAAAGCCAGTAGAAAATAAATTCAAAGTGACAGTTGCCATGACAGTTTGATGAAAATTCTGCTTGCACACCAGCTGAATGTCAGAAATTTTCATAAAAAGATAGTATATGTAAATCAAAACAATCTAGGCAAAGCAGTCAATGTGTAGATTAAAATGCTGCACTCTGGCTCCTAGGATCCTGTAATATAAAATATTTATATTAATGTTTATTCTGAAACCACAAAAAATATTTTAGAATACTGGTGATGGTACGCCTGATAATTAAAGCACTCATAATTATATGTCTGTCTTTGTCGTTATTTAATAAGATTATGTAACTAGAATGTGCATTAATTGCACATTTTGTTAAATAAATATGATAAAATATCATATTTTTATTATTCTTTGCTTATATTTTATTTTTGCAACAATAGAAATGCATCTATATATAAACACAGTAAACTATAACTAGGTCTTCCAACAAAATTTCTAAAATATTACAATACAACCTTATTTTATTTTTCCATAAATTATCATTTTTTTAATCCTTAATTTGTTTGTAGAAAACCCTAATGATCTCTCAACTAACTGTGGTTCATTAATGAAAGCAAGCGTTAATGAAATCTAGAGACTATCGTTTTAAGCACAAACACGAATGTTTAACTCTAGAAAAACAGAATCTTTCAATTTTAAAAATCTTAGTTAAATGTAATATTATAAATATTTATCATCTGTTGGTTAGTTTTTTTTTTTAATATTACTGCAGTCATTTGCTTATTGTCACTAGTCTCCTGAAAAATGAAAGATCATGCATCATAATTATTTGAAACCATATAATTCATTTAGAATTATTAATAATAAAGCACATGGGTCACCCAAAATATTTGAGATCTAAATTAGCTATACTAATTTCTTATGAAAAACATCAGGAATCTTATAATATTACAGCTGTAGAATAATTAAGTTATGTTTGACAAAACAAAACAATATTTATCTAAACTCTAAATGGTTAATTTTCGCAATAGTATTCTATTTAAATTAAAAAGGTTAGACTTATGAGATTTTTTTTTTTTTTACATACATGGCAAGTTAAGATTGATGTTCATACACCATTTGAAGAAAATATTGTTAAACCAAATTTTATTGCATGTGAAGTTTTATGATTTTGCTTTGAATGTAAAAAAATGTACATTATTTACTTGGATGTGCTTGTGTATTTGTTTCTTTATGAATTAGACCATGTTAATATTTCTCAGTTAATTTTAAATTTCTTCGTTAAATACTTGTAACGCTAGCACGTCCTAACTGTAAACGTTTATAATTTTATTACTTATAAGACTGTACCTATTTTTTGTTTCATAATGTTAAGCTTTGGTATAAGAATGTTTAAATCTGTTGTTTATGTATAGTCTAGATATTTTATAGCAATGACTATATAATTCTTACATTTATACAGCATTTTATTAACCAAATAACTCATTATAAGAACTCTACCAATTCAGCTGATGAGTTTATTGTTCATTAAAGAATATTTGTATAATTCAACCTTTTGTATGAACTATCATCGTTTTATACTTTTTAAGTAGTAGATTCTCTTGATTAGATTCCCACACATTGTGTTCATACAAATTTTCCAGTATGATCATTTCATAACGCAAAACCTTCTGACAATAAGGACACGCCTGAAACTACTGAACTATTTCTACAGGAGCTTATTTCCAATATATATGATTTCAATTAGTATTATTACTGTCAGGGTTTTTATGAATTCATTTAGTAAGTACTGTAATGTACTTTAGCCTTCGGGAGAATTTAGCCCGAAATCAGATATTTATTAGCAATCAGATGTTAAAAAAATACAAGTCTTCATATTATCATAATTCCTTTTTTTTTTTTTAAAGGTGTTAACTGTCACTTCTTGATGGAAAGGCATTATATTTTAAATAATAAAAACACATTTTTTAGTACTTATTTCCACAATATATTTTTTGATCAGGACCGGTTTCGCTCATCGCGAGCATTATCAACTGATAGATATATCAGTTGATAATGCTCGCGATGAGCGAAACCGGTCCTGATCAAAAAATATATTGTGGAAATAAGCACTAAAAAAATGTTTTTATTATTTAAAAAAAAAAAAAAATTATCATAATTACAATCGTTTAATCGAGACATACCATTAAGCATAACATTTTAAACAATGAAATCGTATATAATTTTTAGATTGCGACCAAAGTTTAACCCTCAAAGTACTATTTTGTGGCATCAATCATTCCAAAAGATAAAGATCATTAGTAACCTATTGATAGTAATCACAATTTGTATTGCAAAAAGATTGCTACAGCCACATACTTACCGATCTGAAAATTTTTCACTGAGAAAAACTTATGGAGTATTTCATCAATTATTCAGTTTCACACTGTTTCCTTGATATATTTTTTGATCACATAGTTTTAAATATCGAACAATCAAGAATGTTTCGAATATTGAAAACTCTTCCATTTTACAGTTATGCAACTGACTTTATCTTGAGCCATTTTTATATAGACCTTTTTGTCAAAATGCCTGCATTATGAAGTTGACTCTATAAATTTTAGATATTCACTACCATCATAATATTCTTTAATTGAGGAATTATCTACCATAAATTAACACCTAAATAATATTTGTATAGATATTATCCAAGACGAGGATGATTTTTTTCAAACAAATATTTCTAGTAAACCAGATGTCAAAAAAATCAGTATATTGAAAGTAGTGTAGAACTAAGAAATGTTTTTCATAATAATGGTTCATTTCCATGAATGCCTTGAGATGAATTTCCTAAATTAATAAATATTTATAAAAAATAATTTCTAAATAATATATAACTGAATGATACACAATGTTAAATGAGATAGTACATCTTCGCTGTCAGGATTACATCAATGCACATTTCTCAGTCTTGCTTATGAAAATTAGAAGTAGAATATAAACATCACTAAAATTGTGGATCAATCAGAAGATGTAAAAGCAAGTGATTTGTATTTTATGTTCATTATTTGTAGTATTTTTTTAATGTATTTCAATTTCTTTAGGTGTAAGTTTTGTAAATATTCAATTCATATATTTTAACTCATTAATTATTTATTGCATACATCGAAAACAAAATTTTATTTTATTGATCTAACTTTTAAGCTAACCTAAATGCTCAATACTAACAACATAGAAATATGGAAGTTAGCTACACGAGGCTTACAGTCGTTTGGTTCCATAACAAAAACACTAACTGTTTAATTAACAACCTTTTTACAATAAAAATTTTCTTTCAATATCAGTGCAATTGATTAAATTAATTTCAAATATATTTCATATTTTCATTTATAAAGACTACCTTGGGTATAGATGAAATTATTTTTTTGCATATTTTTTACTTCACTTCAGTGTTATGTCACATTATGAATGTATAATACTTTAGTAAAATAAATTGTTCATAGATCTCGCTTAAATGATATTTTGTTGTATTATTCATTTGTGTAGAGATTATAATATATATTAAATAACATACAATCTCTTGTTCATTTTTTCATATCTTTATTTCCTCTCCTTAAAACTTAACAATATTAATCCTGATTAATGATGTATTGAAAATTGTCATGCATAGAAATAATAAGTAATATCAACACAATATAAAGGAAATTGTTAATATTAAATAACACTGTACACCCCTACTTCATTAAGCTAGGAAGAAATTTTGAGTTATTTATATACAGTTTTTTGTAAAATTAAATTGACAATATTAATAACTAAAAAGTTATTCTTTCAATAAATTTTGATATGAACATGAAAAAATTACAATTTGATCTAAGCTATTATATATATATATATATGGCATTCATATTTATAATCTAAGATAATAAAATACAGTTTTTGTTAATTTGATTCAGATGAGATTCATTTAAGTAATGTGCCTATTTTTATATGTATTAATTATCATTCAATGAAATTACCAATAAATTAAAAAAAGTATAAGTGGTTTACTACTGGAAGTGCTTGTATCATATTTATGTTAAATTATAATATAATGAGTCACATAAAATTCACTGACACAATTTTAACACACACCAATGGTGTGCTTTTTTTCATTTATTTAAATTTGGCTGATATAGATTTCTATTCTAGCATCAAAAAAATGCAATTTTGTAAGAACTTTCTGGTACTTTTGCCAAAAATATCAAAATCTGACATGCACTTCTAGTATTAGTCACAGATATATTTGAATGTATAAAATAAGGTTATCATAACAGTTATTCACTATTTTTATCCGTAGATTATTTAAAAATAATTGATTTCTTCAAAAGGCAATTAAAAATGACTTATTTTCAGTGCAATACAAAGATTGGCGTAAAAAAGATAAAAGCAATTATTGAATCGGAATGTTTTCATCAAAACACAAATTACAATAAACCTATTTCGAAATATATTACAGACGGATAATAAATTCTGGTTTGCTTAGTAAAGATTATAATTCTAATCAAGCATTGTATACACTTTTTTGTTTCATGTAATATTAGCTATGGCAATACGTGAATTATAATTTGAATTCCATGAACGAAATTACAAGCTTGAAAGACCACAAATTGAATTAAAATAAAAAAAAGTTTATTAAATCATTTTTATACAAAAACTAGAAATGGCTATTAACATATTTCCTTAGATTCCCTATAAACGTAGTACTATTTAATTCAAGAAGTTAAAATTTTTAAAAGTTGAATAAGGTTTTCAATAGATTATTGTAATAATAAATGTTTGTAAAGATTTCTCTGCAATTGAAACCAGAAATTTTACATTTCAATAATTTGAGATACCGTAACCAGAATAATAATCCAAAATAACATTGACTGTATGCAAAAAAAAAATAATTATACACAAGTAATAATAGATAGAAGATTGCCCATATAAAGACATTGATTACAGAAAAATGATTTGATGAACCATGATTATAACGGGCTTCTAACCAAAAGTCAGCTAGCCTACTGCAACGTGGATTTCTTAAATGCTTTTCCCTAAATTATATTGTATGCTGCTTTAAAAAGATGACTAATAATCAATATTTACATAAAACAAAAAAAATAGTTGCATTTTATATATGTACTGTAGACTAGCACAAAAGAAATTAAAAAGTACTGTAAAAATAAAAACACCATCATAAAATATGTTGAAAATATCACAAAAAGAGAATCTTAAGTCATCATCACGCAATAAATAATGTAGAACAAATATTTTCACATTGAGTATTTAAACAGTTTTTACATGCAATGGTTGTCAGCTCATTGCTTAGCCGCCTATTTCATGGAAGGTAACAGGGTAATTAAAAAATAATTAAATGTAATTACTTTATAATGTTTTTTTTTTACACAGATATCAAAGTATAACTTAATTAATCTTTTACAAAAGAGTGAGAAATTGTTCCAAATTTGGGTAAGTAAATTGATTATTGAACATTTTAAAAAGTATTATGAAAAGTATAAGTTTATCAATAATAATTTTGGAAGACAAATCAAGAGATAGCTCATAAAATTAACAAAAAATCTACAGACATCTATTGAGCAAATATTTTTTTTAAATAATCAAGCATGCGGGAATCGCTCAATATACCAAGATGATCGGCTTTAGGGATTGATAAGTGTGCAACGGCTCTGATTTCAGGACCAAATAATCCCCATTTTTTTGTTTTTTCTTTAGACCAATGCAAACAACCTTCCAATGAACGAATGTTAACTGTTCCGTCTCCATCACCATTTGCTAGGGTAGGATAACCATCTAGCCACGTTCCTGGCTTGTAAACCAATCTAAAATGAAATAAATTTATTACAGATGGATATATAGAGACTTTTATAATGGACTACCACTTGGCCAGGAAAGATGGCAAAACAAACATTTGCACAATCACAACCACGCTTGGCCCATGTCACCAAGACATCAACGCCAAGTGCGCCGGCTGTTACTTTAATATCATATTTATTTATTGTAAGCACATTTTAAAATTCTTTAATTAAATAATACATTTTATGTCTGATTATTGTCAGTTAAATTGACAAATTATGACAGTGTGAAATCTTTCGTTGAAACTAACTTAGAAAGTTGTAACTTTTTGACTCAAAAAAGCTACACAAAGTTAACTAAACATGAAAATCTTGTATTACTGTTTTTGATACATTAAAATTCGCATCAATTGGCCATCTAATGCTTAAAAGGTTAGAAAAATATTCAAAAATTCAGTTGAGTGCATTTTTATAGATTTTATACAATAGTTTTGTTATGTTTACAAGATATTTTTTCCACCCTATGATGTAAAATTTATAATGTAAAGCCATCCGCCAGCATATCACCATATCAACAACACTATTACTGATTAACATTATGTGTACATGTCTAGTGATAATCATGACATTGTACCTAAATATGTTCAAAAGTTCATCTTTCAAAGTAATGAAAAAAATTATCTTTTCTTTTTGATGCTCGACTAAATGTCTTATGAATATTCATAAAAAATGTTAACAAGATTTTGCTATGATATTCAAGAAATGCTTCAATGGGAATAATGTCTATTTTAGATCATGAATAGCCTCATATAAGCTGGTATCTGTTATATTAGTTTAGGCTAAAAAACTTTTTGTAAAAATTCACAAACAAAATTTCTACATCACTCATTTATTTTTAACTTGATTTTTAATGAATCAACATGATATTTGAATATTTAGTTACCTTTCAACAGTGGGTACATCTGTTCCATACAAACAATGAAGTTCTACTCCAGGCGGAGTAAAATCCATTGAATACTTAATGGTATCTTTGCGCATTTCCCAACCAGTGCTGTAATCAAGATCACTGAAAAAAACAAACAGAAGTTTTAAAAAACAATAGCTAAAAATATTCTACAAGCTTAGAATAATTGCTGTTTTTAGCGGAGAATTTATTAAATATACCTGAAAAATTTTGGTAAATCCTTGATGGTAAAATTAAATTTATCTGTCTGCACCAGAATTTCAGATTCTTTCCAAAACAGTGGAGATGGTAAAAGCCATGAAAGAGAAGGAGAAGTAATCTGTTGTTGCCGCAAGATACTTTCACGTAACACATAAGAACCTAAATCATCTCCTGTAAAAAGAAAACACCACAGTTATGGATGTACAGCTGCTTCCATTTACAAAGATGACAAATAGAAAAACTTTTCTCGTATTAGATAAATCAAACTCAAATCATTACCAATGGCAAAAACTTTGATGGCTTTTACTGCACCACCCCAGGGAGCTGCGAGGGTGACCATTCTTCGAATATATGTGTCTTTCCATTTTTTAGTTTGCCGTTGAAGAAAATAAAGCCCCATTGGACCTCCCATGCTGTGTGTCAATATTGTGACCTTGCTATTATTGTTTAAAGAGTACGTTTCCTCCACCAATGCTTTTAAATTTATGAAATATTCATCATTTTCATCTATAAAAAAGAACAGTTAATATTTGTTACAAAAACCATGATTCCTATGAGTAATTTAAACGTAGAAACAAAAACACTTAAAGTATTTAAACACTGAAAATAGAAGTAATGAAAGATAATCAAATTACCTAACACCGTGATGGGTGGTCAACTTTGGAAAAGGGAATGCTTTCCAAAAAATAACCAATCAATTATTCGCAAAGTTTATCACTAATCATATCAGAGAATTTGTTGTTATTTTCAAATTTGACTCAAGTATTCTTCGACGGATATGAAAGAAAAAGGACAATCTTCATAAAATCTTCAAAAAAGGATAATCCGTAATTTTTTTGATTTTTTTTGTAATTACAAATCAATGTTCAACAGACATGCGTGTGGAATGTATAATGCAAAATGTGGTTTACTTCATCTTTCAGAGCTAATTATTTTATGTGGTATGTAGATTTTTATATAAAAGTATGGAGTATGTATAAATAGTTACAATTTTTCATCTCATAAACTCCTGGTATTTTTCGTAACATAATTGATTTAAATCTTGATTTTTTAAAAATATTATTCCTCCTTTAAAATGTGTTGATATTCAAAATTTCTGCCAACAGACAGCGTCATTCAAGGTTATTCATAGAGAAACAACGGCATCATATAACAATACATTCCAATTGAATATGATATGAAAATACACTTTACGTTGTACGGTATGTGCTACCAGTGATATATAATTTAAAAAACAACTTAAGTTTTCCTAGCTTGGTCACAAAATTTTTTGTTTTTACTTGCTTCAAATTAAATAAAACAATGTGATAAAAATTACATTCATATAATTTGATTAACAATATTTACTAATTAGTTTTCATTTCCTTATCACATTAATTTTTAGAAATATAGATATACATACAAGATGTATGTTAACAAATCTTTTGTTTTTATGACTCCATCTATCTCTAAACTATGGCAAAATTACAGAAATCCCAAAATTCATTTTGAATGAAATATATTTTTGGTTTATAAAATATAAAATAATAAATTTATTAATAAATCACATGGAATGGTATGTACAATATGTAGATATTACATATTAGCCTACACATTTATGATGAACAAAAAAATGTTTTTGTACTCGCACTATACTGTACATATTTTAACATCGTTTTTTTAATGCCACTTTGAGGTATATTTTTTATTATACATTCGATAATGAGATGTTTTTTTTTAAATACAATTATTGTGAATACAGGATTGTAAAAAAAATTATCTTGCAAATCCAGTAAGCGAAAATAAATATGCTACAATAATTTAAAAATAAACATCTATATGAGAAATTTACCGCCATCTGAGTACCCAAATAGATCTACAGTATAATATCTACTTTTTCAAAATTGGTTGTTTTTGTTGCCTTGTGTTACAAAATGATTAAATATGTTCTTAGCGAAAATGAGATATATCTAAAAAAAAATCACAACAATTAAATGTAAAGAATTAATAAAATTTCTGCTTTTTATTTTTTTAAAACATGTTTGCTCCTAACAAAGATATATGTATTTTTGTGCCAAAGCCAGTTTTATACCTCATACTTGAAAACTTAAAAATTGATTCGACCAACTTGGATACCAGACACAAGATTTGTGAATGAAGATTTTTAAATATGACGAAATACTTACATTATATAGTAATCACTGTTAAAAAGAAAAATAATAAACAACATTTTTTCAATTATAAACACTTAATAAGTACAAGGCAAACAACAATAACACTCATATAATATCTAAGATAAACGTAGTTCTCATCAGTAATCATACTCACTTGGTGCTTTTCTGAAATCATATGGTGCACCTCTGATTGATATATTTCTGACGTAACCAATACTGACGAGAGCGTTTCCAATATCTTTGAAATATGCACCCGCCGATGCATGCGATGGATCAAGCCATTCCACAGTTTCTGGATTACCCCAACCGGGAATTCTTATTGTCACACCAGGCGGGTTTTCTGTTTTCCTCGATACATTATTGTAGTACAATTTCAAATTATCTATCCAACAATCGATCACTAAAGGTACCAACAATTCTTTGTTAAGCCAAATATTAAAATAATCTGCAGTCGTTTTTTGGCACAAATAATGAACAACTGTCGTCTTGTTTAAAGTGGCTTCTAGTTGGCTACCTCCATCACCAGGAACTAAGAGAGGAAATAGAAAGCAATAGCATCAATACATTTTTCATAGCATACAAAACTATAGAGTTCCGAATCATCTTTTCCTGATGAATCAGAACTCTATCAATGGTACACTAAAAAACTCCAAGAAACCTATGAAAATGAAGAATAGTTTTGTGCCGAGGACTTAATGCTCAGATGTAAGCTGGCATATCAGCACTGAAAGTGTTACGTAAAAGTCAGTTCTTTTCACAATTACAAAATATTATAAAAATATACGTTTATAATTGAAACCTTGAGCTCAAAGTAGCAGACGCCGTGACATAATATAAGAGAAAAATAGGGGGATTGTAAGGAATGGACCATTATAAACTATTAAGTATATGAAAATTATGTAACTTTTCCTTTAAATTAAAATTACTATATTTATTATTGATCTAGTAATAGTTGAGCTAAGCAAATAATTTTTGATATTTCTTTCAGTAAGATAATTATGCCAACAACAACAATAATAATCTAGTGAAAATTTCAAGCGATTCTCAACAAATTCATTTTCACCATAAACGAAATATGACAAGAGTTATGAAGAACTATTTGTAAAAAGCAAGCCTAAATTTACAGTACTTAGCCGATAACAACTTTGAAAAAATCATCGCATGGATTATTAATTCTTTTTATATACATATATAACTAAGTACTTACTTATATATGTATGTAAATATTTTATATTACTTATATATGTATATAATAAATATTCAATATTTTAATGAAAAAAAAATGCTATAAAACCAGTACAGTGAATATGCAATATTTAGAATGCCAGTCATTGATGTGTTATTAAATTGTGAAATTTCATAAATAACAAAGAGAGAACCATATCGCATTTATTGGAGACTCAATTATACATGGTTATTAAATATGAATATATATATATTTTTTTTTTTAATATAAACAAATTTCGTGTTCCATTAAAAGTGTGTTATCTTACTTACTTAAAATAACGGGCGATATCCCGTATACGCAATTGCCGAGCGTAAGTAATATTGAGGATGTAAATACTGTTGTCAATATCATATTCATCAACATTCATTTATCACTGTTAACAATTAATAAATTTAAAATCCAAAAATCAACATTTGACACGGTTACACAAATTTAATTGACTTGTCTAGCATTTCTTTTCATAACTGTTAACAAACAACCAAATAACTAACTAAAACGTCAACCAGTACAGCGGAATCTCATGGCTCAGCTGTGAGAGCTTTATCTATGTGTGACAGTGACAGATAACATTTTTAAACTTACCATAAACTACTGACGCACGCATTTTTAGATTGAACATTATTATATTTTAATATATATCAAATAAAAAGTTAGGGTATTTAAAACAATTGGGCAGCGGACCAGCAAAAATTTTAAATAATAAGATACGGAGTCAAGTTTGTGATAAAAAACTAATGTTGAAAATTCATTTCTACAAAAAATCTCCAAGCCCAAACAGTAATTGAACAGTTCTCAGGAGATGGCTGTTATATTTAAGATGAATGGGTGAATGACTTCTTTCGTGACTTTTGGTTGTCTTGAAGCATCACGGCGAAATTAGTCAAATTCTCAACACTGCTTAGACACATTTTGATAAATTATTTAATTGATAATGCTTGCGATTTGAAAAACCAGATCCTTATTTGGTTATAAAATTGTGAAAATAGTACTACACATTGTTAAGCCTTACTGGGCAAATTACATGGAATCAATAGTTGATACTCAAAAATATAAATTTGTACTTAGTCAATGTGAAAACTTTCATCGACAAGCTGTTTTTTTATGTTTCATATTTTATGGTTTTTCTTGTGTATCTCAATAAGTTTGTTTAAAAACGCAAACATCCAAATTATTTTTTGAAATATCCAATATTAGAGTGTCAAAAAATTATATATGCCAAGTATTATCACTGCATTCATCAAATGGTTATCAAAATGATAGTTCACCTAAAAAAATATCCTCTCATCATCCGAAAACAATCCCTTTGGTAGGATCACATGCTGTGTTAATGCAAAGTTAATCATTTGCAAGGGATGACATTCCCAATGCTGAAATGTTATTTACTCCTGAAGATTCAATGTCATAATGAATTTACATTACATGTACCAATCCCACAAAAACATTTTATTTGTCGAAGCATGTGACGTCAATATTATGAATAACAATTGTTAGAAAGAAAATATAGCAGCAATGCAAATTTTCTACTGGAGTAAATAGAGTGTTAGTATAAATAAATAAAAAAAAAACTTCAAATTGAATAGTATTATGAATTCAATTTATTACAAACTAAGTACTTAATTAAAATTATGTGATTGGTTATAGGTTATATAAAGAAAACACAACATTTTCTTAATAAAAAAACAAGTAAGTACTTATGTACTTACTTATATATCCAGATTATATTTTATTTGTCATCTTTATCAATTGTAAGGGATGTTTTGGAGTAATTTTATCTGTATGATAATATGAATGATTGATATGATATCCAATTATACATTTTCAGTATTCCACCAACAGTTTCCTAGTCAAATGATTGTCACCGCCTAACTTCAATAATAAAATACAGTAAATATAAATTTTATAAAATTGCATGGTTTGTTTGTGAATTCAGACCACGATTTATTTAAATCATTTATGATTTTTCTTTTTTTGGGAATCGGGATAAGGCTTTCAGGTAATATACCCAGAATGAATGTTACGAAATGGATTGATTGAGGCAACCAGAGATTTGCTGATATTCCCGTTTATTGGGATTCTAGGAAAAAAAATGCATGTAAAATGAAAGTCGAAATAACCTTAATCGACCCTTTTCTTTACTAATACGAAATAGCCTATAGCCTCACGGTATGGCATCTAAATTTGACCCTAACTGTAAAGTCTCAACGACGAGCGTGCTATCAAGCATGTGGCCACTGAGTGCAACTGTCCTAAGTAGGCATTTGGAGTCGTTAAAAAAACACTGACTCCGACATTGAGTCAACTTGATTGACATCAACAAACTAATTCGAATAATTTTTCATTGATATATTCTTTTAAATCGTCTAATCGAAAACCAGGGTCGCTCGTTTTTCACGATTCCGGCTCCACAACACTGTTCCTGAGTGATCTAAAGCCATACACTCTTGCCACTAAGGCCTTACCGCAATATACTAAAAGTGGTGCAATAATATAATGATATGAACATTATTACACCTTGAGACTTATCACCTCTAAGCCAAAACACTCGTAAATCAAAGATGTCAACAAACTTAACCGGTCGAATTACTAATCAAAAATGTCCTATCGTTCCATAAAATGTGCTGTTCCACAAAAATTGACAGTAAACATTAAAATTTATACATAATACTTAAATAATGCATCTGCCTTATTATTTTTATTGTAAATAAATAATTTATTTACTGAGTAAGCGTAGGTTCCCCGACTTATTGTCAAGCATATTAACAAAAGGCCAATTAGTCAAAAGTAATTAGGTCATGGTGTAATTCTTCTTACTTGATGTTATGGGTACAATGATAAGGCAAGAAAACAAACAATAATATTGACTAAGGGTGCTTGGTGGAATTTCAATATCAAATTTGAGTTATTGAAACTTTGTAAGATTCCTCAAGTTTTGTCATTAACGAACGAGTTTCGACTTTTGTCATTAAATCAAGCAAACAAAAGCAACAAGCTTATTATCGGTTTTATGATTCGTAATTATTGACCATGTCGTATTAGGGTGTGCTGGAAATATGAAAATGCATGTTTTAACAAAATTTTAAATATAATTCACCAAATAGTCACTTGTCAAATATGGAAAAAACAAAACTATAACGAAGTAAGTACTTAATTTATATTTATGGAAAAAAAATGATAGAATAAACAACTTTTGTGTATCGTAATTTAAGACACCTCTCAGAGGCATTGTTTGTTACATACATTAGGATTTTACTTTGATTTTACTATATATCATTTTTTTTAGTGTATTGCGATAAATAAATATTTTCTCCTCAATCTATTGATAATAATTTTGGCAACACTTGACTATACAATTTTATAAATCACTGTAGGGCAGAGAAGCCCATAAAGTATTGTAGATCGCATAGTGATTGAAAGTAGATCGCATAAATTAGTAGACCGCTCCCTCCATTCGGAAAAGAGTCAGTTTAAAAGCTGTTTTGTCATAAAAAAATCCGGATAAATTTATATTACACTATTATATATACATGAAGATTAAGCATTGAAAAGGCAATGTGCCATATTTTTTATGAGTTAAATGTCATTTGCGTCAATTCATCTTAATTTTAAATCCAATGTTTTTTTTACCATAGAACAATTTTCATGATATAAAAATTTACAATTTAATTCTCTTTATTGGCTAATTTGTTTTTAAAGAAAGTACAACACACAATTTAACTTTCAAACAACTAAGCTTTCACCAATGTAACCACCATTAGTCTATTTTCACTCGACTCGCAAATATTCACACATTACGTTCTGTAAAGGATGCACGTTACGCACCAAAGTGTATGCGCAACATTACAATTTTTCCTCGTTTACAACATATAATGAAGATTACACAAGACATTTAATTTAGGTTCAATTAAAAACAAAAGCCAGTGTATATTTCTTTAGAACACATTTTTTTTATAGTATCACAATATCTAAATCATTTTATAACATACCTTTTATAGGTTCTATACAAAATACACATATACCTCGATTTACACGGTAGATAGGTTCCTGAGAAAAACATGTAAATCGAAATTGTATAGTTTTTAAAGTAAAACCATATAAATCGAAAAGTACACAAAAATGCATAATTTGGGTGTTTTATAAAATACATAAATAAAACAAAATTATTAAAAAGTATAAATATACATATTCCTTTATTAATTAAATACACATAAATCATATATAGAGTAACAAAAAATGTAATCCTAAAGATTCATAAAAAAATTATTGCAACGGTTAGTGGAGTTTTCATGATTCATCACTATCACAAATCACTGTCAATCTCTTCTTCGTGACTGGCTTAAAGTCACTTTCATCACTCAAAATTATCTGTGCCTATTCGATGTTTGAAGTATAATAGAAACATTTACACTTCGAGGAGATTTGGTAATAAAATCTGTTGTTAACATTTGCTTCCAATGTATTGATAGATCTTTATGGACCTCATCACATTGAACCAAGCATTGATTAATATCACGTTGGAAACGAAGGGCCCATTCAAAGTGTGAGTCAATTTTGTATAAAATGATTACATAAATTTCTTCCCAATTCAAGTCCTTCATGGATGATTTTAGCTGGAAATATAACTAGTTCAAATTCTTTTTCAATCCGTGTAAAAGCAAAAACGTGTAAAACAAGTACCGCGTAAATCGAGGGATATGTGTAGTAAACTGTTTTATTCATTAATATAAAAAAAAACTTACTCATACCTTTTTAGTTTGAGTCTCAAACTATATAAATTTTTGATATGTTGATCTATACTTGGTTTTTCATGATGGATTTCGTTTTTCACGTTAATTTTTGTAAATAATCAACAAAATATACCATAGGGATGAGTATAGTAATCTGTACACCATATAGTATGAAAAATATAGTGCTCAGTTAAATGAAAAAACCGAATAAAAGACTTAAATCTTTCTTCAGTTTTAGCTATAAGTTAATACGTAATAGGTATTTGTGAATAATTATAAATCTTATAGCAAAATACCTTCGGTTCACTATTTTTTTCGCCTTTTTAATGTCATTTAAAATCATCGATAAAATAGAGAATTTTAGTAACTTAAATAAAACAACAAAAAGCTATTTACCATAAATAATTCTTTATTATTACCTAAATCCACTCTTAAAACCTTGTGTTCATTTAAATAGATCATAGTGCAAAATCTCTTTGAAAAGTAGATCGCAAGAAAAAAGTAGTGGCCAGCACTACTATTGAGAATAAGAAAAACTTAAAGAGAAATCATTCCAGTTGGAAAAAAGCCGCGCCAGTGAACTGTCAGATTGTGTCAGATTATCCGAGATTGTAGCTCTGTCCATATTGTGATTTTTTTGGGCAATATGGAAAACTTAAGTGTTCAGGATCCTACTTCATATTCAAGACCTGGTAAATATATCCCCTATTGATATTGGCTACATTTTATTTGTTTACGTTGTACTTATAATTTAATATTTCAATTGATTCTTTTGTTTTTATAACCTTTCTTTCAAAAATTATTTAATAGTTGATTATTTTGGGAAAATACTTTGACTGTTGACATTTTAGCGTCAATTATCAGCCTTTTAATATTATTAGCTAAAAAATTCGATAAGTCGATATCTAATATTATATTCGTTTTTGTTGATACTGTTACAATTCGACACCCCGCGGGCGTTCAAATAGTCTGGCGCAATCTTTTTTTTGGCTGATGCTGATACTAATAGTCCCATTTGGATGGGCGAATTTTAGATTACTTTTGGAGACAATATGTAGATTTTTTTGGAAAAAAAATGCTATTGATGTTTTGGTCTTTAAGTGTTTTTTTTTTTATAAGGTAACATCGAAAAAATATTAATTTTAATATAATTATAGTTACCTTGCTCTCTGCTTAGTCTCTCCCCATATAAAATATAGCATCGTTTTTCCATTACCTGTTGATGACGCATAATTTATAATAAAATAACTTTAAAATTTTATGAAATACTTTATTTTTATGAAATACTTTATTACTTTAACTCAATGTTTATTCAATATACCCATATTGAATAAACGTTGAGTTAAAGTAACAGATGTTTGGTCTGTAGTGATATAAGTCAATCATTTTTTTTTCTTATTTTATTTAATTTTTTAATCTTTTCATTGACTTAGTTTTTAAACTTGATCTGTTTTCCATAATGCTTCCTCTGCGACACAAATCGTCATTTTAACCTTATCATAAATTGGAAATAAACAAAAAAAAACTTTTACAGATCATCACATCTTAAAAAATTTACATCTCTCATTGGATGTCAATTTCGATAGCCGTATTTTAGCTGGAAAAGCTCTCCTCAATGTAGAAACGGTCGATCAAACCGTTCAAGACTTTGTGAGTATTCATTTTACATTTTAGAACATTGCCAGATATAACTCTTATTTACACGTAAAATTTAAAAATCATACTTTCACAAAAAATAGAATTATTTATGATCTATGATCCCTTACTCTACGTCAAGTACGTAAAACATTCTCAAATTGAAGGACCTTACTATAGAAGTTACATGATTTTTTTAGTGCTAATGAATATCACAAATAATCTTAACGTCATTAAATTATGGTACAATTCTGAATTTAGGGATAAAGCGCAACGGTACCCTGACATATTGTTTTCCTTTTATTTATCGTTGATTTGGAGGTATATTAGTTGTCTGAAGGTGCAAGATAGATAAATACAGACGTCTTTCACATTTTGTAATGAATTGATAAACAAGGTCAGATTAATTTTTGTATAGAAAATCAAAATAAACTGAAAAATAAATTTTTGCCAAGATTTACAACAAACCAATTGACATTCACAACAAATGACAGTGGTAGAATATTAGCTTGGGAAACCTTGAGACCAATTTGGAGGATCCATATTTTGGATAACAAAAAAATAATGCAAAATTAATTCAAGATTTTTTTTAATACTAATTTATGCCAAATATTTGAAATTGGAAAATCTTACGAGATTAATTCTACAAATTTTTTACAACTAAGTCACTAAAGATAAACTTATGAATAAAAAAAAAATGGGTAGTATATAAGTCGTTTTTGAGGCCGTAAGACTCACACATCCCAAACATGTGTCTCTTGCATTTATAGGGTTATCTGTTACTGGATATATAAAAAATATACTTATCTTATCCAGTAGATTATTTGTTATTGGCGATGCATGGAACTGTTAAGATAATTATTTTGAAAAACAAAATAAATATAGGTGAAATGATAGGAAAAACTGTTCACTTATTGCTATATGATTATTTTCAGTAAAATAACTTTGCTTGATTTTATAGATCTTGGATATCAGCTATTTAGTTATATTAAATGTATCATTATTATCTGGAACACCGCTAGAATTTAAAATTGGCGAACATGTTGAAGAAATTGGATCCATGCTGACTATAACTCTCCCAAAAACAAATGATTCATGGTAAAAAATTCTTTTTTTTTAAGTATCCATTCCTCTCGCACGCCAATTGTTTTGCCTACCCTATTAATGATTTCTTTTACTTATTCTATGGTACCTGTCAGTCTTACAGAATATTGGAATCGCTTGGAATGGAAATCTAAAATGTGAAGATATTAATAGTATATGCCGCTAGGTGCAAATGATTTGCAGTGACTTGATTTTGGTTTTGTCCTTCCTCCTGAATTTGAAAAATATATATACATTTATTAATTTTTACATGGCTTGTCCATAAAGAAGATATAAAAAATCGAGATGATAGTTTTCCCAACCTTCCACCTCCACCCTCTGAAAAAAATGAAATGACATCTCTTATAAATTACCTTTTCGAAACTAATCACCTTTCAGTTTCCTCTACAAATTTATTATAATTTAAAAATGAGCTGATTAATATACAATATATAAAAAGATTTTTTTCCATTTTTTAAACATTATTTATCTAGTGTAGATAAACTCTGTCAGTTTATTGATTAATGTTACATGATTGTTATATTTTGAGCGTGTTAATATATTTTGAACAAAATTTCTCAATGATTTTTATCAAAAGGAAAAAGTACTTAACATCGATTCAGTGTAGGAGCTGAAGTATTTTTTCATATCAAAATTACCAATTCACCAATGTTTGTATTAACTATTTTTTCTTGCTACTATGTGATTTAGAGAGGAACGATTGATGAAAAAATTTCTTGTATATTGCACTGTGCTTATCTGCGGTGACCAAAATCTTAAAGCTTGAAAAATTTTGATATGATGTTATTTATTTCATTTAAGAATGTAATTAATTGCTGGATAAACAGCACTAAAACATAATATTTTTTCATATATCGATCTAACATGTCCCGAAGATAAATTTGGATATATCTGGTAGCATTATTTTATATCATAAATTATATTGAACAGTTTTGGCATGTGAAAAGTATTTCAAACGGTTTCACATTTATCACCATTTGACTATTATATTTATCAAAAAAAAATTACTGAGATTTCATAGATGATAGAATATTAAGATCATTAGCTATTCTAATCATAAAAACTGAACTGAATCATATAAAATCAAAATTTTCAGCTCTCCCCCTCTTATAGAAGAGTTTGAAAAACGTGGTTACAGTTCATTTCGTACTATATATTGAAAATCTAGATTTTCCGAGACAGACAATCTAATGTATCAACATTTGAAATTAGCACCCAAAATATCTATCCATCTCTTGAATATCATAAAATCATTTTTACTAACATATATTTTCATTTTGACCATCAATCATACTGATAACTAAGATTGATGACAAAATGAACAAATCACAATGTCTGAAAATAATGATTTTTATCTAATCTTTTTGATTAACTTACTACATCATAAAGTTAACTATGAAATCCATAAAAAATAATTTCATTTTATTTCAAGTATTATCGTCATCATATCTCTTTACCATGATCAATGATAAATTATTACCTTGTATTTTTATTTCTCTGCTTATAATTAATAAAACCCGAATTCAGCCATTAACGTGAGGCTATCTATGATGAACTATTTATTTTGAAGCACTCTATTGGATGTTGACACAAACATTTTGGTTTAGAAATATGATTTTCATAACATAATAATTAACATCATCCAATATCTACAATACCTATTTATTTCACACATTCATAACATCAATGCTGTCGACTCTTTCTAGAAATAAATGATATTTATGTTTCATGAGCTGAAAACATATTTGCTTTCATAATGTCATTTGAATAAATACACGTCATTATGTTACATAAATAAATTCCAAAATTTTCCATAATTATCACTGATACATAAATTTATATAAACTCAATTTTCAGCTTAGAGATCTTGATTCAATATCAAACATCTCGAGAGGCCAGCGCATTGCAGTGGCTAAATCCCGAACAAACTGCCGGTAGGAAGCTACCATATTTGTTTTCACAATGTCAGGTAACTTGAGTTCTTCCGTTTTAACATAAAAAATTAATTAAAACATTCTAGTCTACTCTCCTGTGGTCTAGTGTTTCTGCCACTCACTTGAAATTTACACGTATTGATTCCACACTAATTATATATATAAATTTTATTTATAGGCAATTCATGCAAGATCGATTGTTCCATGTCAAGATACCCCCGCTGTCAAGTTCACTTACAGCGCAGAGATAACTGCTCCAGAAGAATTCACTGTACTGATGAGTGCATTGCGGGGGGGTGTTGTCAATGGTCCAAGTGGAAAGCGACACTCTTTCAATCAGCCCATTCCCATTCCAGCATATCTTCTTGCCATTGCAGTTGGTGCATTAGAAGCTAGAACTCTGGGACCAAGGTATACACATGATTCTGTATTGAGTATTCCCCACATATAAAGTAATGTATATTTGACATGTTGGGTGCTGAAGATGTGCCTATCGAGTAAACAAGTTTTGGAGAAATGCTGATTACATACATTACAGCATATTTATATAGAGTGTATATTACCGAACATGACCAAATGTTTTCTGAAAACATATATATATATGTGCCTTCACAACCAAGTGCTTCTTTAATTGTCTTCAATCTTAAAAAAGTTGAAGTTTTTTGTACACAATGTATTGTTATCCTTAGGTCGACTATTTGGGCCGAGAAAGAAATTATTGAGGAGAGCGCTTGGGAGTTTGCGGATACCGATAAAATGTTGACCACTGCCGAAGAAGTGTGTGGCCCGTACGTGTGGGGAATATATGACTTGCTGGTGTTGCCACCTTCTTTTGCTTACGGAGGAATGGAAAATCCATGTCTCACATTCGCTACTCCCACATTATTAGTGAGTAATTAATAACAAAAAATTATGATCTTGGTAAAAAAATATAAATATAATGTGATTTCTATCCTTATCAAGTTATTTTAACAATAACTATAAAACACACGTAACCATGGTGGAAAAATAGTTTCGTGGATAAGTCTCCGCGAGAATTATATCCCACTTGCAGAATCTCAGTCGCATTTAAATTTTTTGCTCTTGGGGGTCAAACACCATTTAATCAGTATGTCCTAATAGTATTATAATTAAAAAAGAATTGCTGTGTAGAGAAACCAAAAAAAACTTTCATTAAAAATATCCATTTAGCATTAGATGCAAAAGATCATATGCATAAAATGATATATTCAAAGATGTATATAAGATAATTATCAATTTCAGCTTAGAATATTAAGGGTATCTATCCAAAAGCATCCTTTATTTATTGAAATAATTTACTATAAAAACAAATAAAAAGCGAATAGACATTCCTTGAAATATGGATTCACCGTAATAAAATAGTTGTTGATTTTAAGGCAGGCGATCGTTCCTTGGCTGATGTGATAGTACATGAAATAACACACAGCTGGACAGGAAACTTGGTGACTAACCGGAACTTCGAACACTTTTGGCTCAATGAAGGATTTACCGTTTTTGTTGAACGAAAGGTATCTTCAAGACTCTTTGGAGAAGCTCTCAATGATACCAAATTCAGAGATTTTTCTACCATTTTGGGGTTATCCGAATTGACTGATGCGGTAAAGAAATGTTTTTTTTTTTTAGTTTCAGTGGCTGATTTAAAAGTGGATTGTTTTGATTTCAAAGGGAACAATCTAGTTATCTCTGGACTTCTGTTAAATTATTTATTAATATCATTTTGATTTAGTCTTCACCTTTATGAGCAACTTCTCAATTGGCCAAATCTTTGTGATGTTGAACTTCTATTTACAATGTCAAAGACCTCTTATCACACACCATTTTTAAAAAATATTTCTGCAATTTAGATCGTAAACTCTTCATGTATATTTATATATTGAGCTTGCATATTTTAGATTGACCATCTTGGCAAAGACAATCCCTTAACTAATCTGGTTGTAAACTTGAAAGGCTTGAATCCTGATGATGCATTTTCAACAGTCCCTTATGAGAAAGGGTCAACATTTCTCAGATATCTAGAAAACCTTTTAGGTGGACCGAGTAAGTATTTCTCTTCAGTTTTATGGATAATTCCCCAGTCATATATTACATTCATATTGATAAACAGCATGTGATACAATCGAAACAAATAACACCTTACAATGATTGACAGCAATCAATTTTCGAGGTGGATGGGAGTTATGTCACAATCAATAATATAATATGCAAAAAGATATTCATGTCTCATTTAACTTAGTATTGTATTTTTTTTTTTTGCTTTTTTTAGCTGTCTTCGAGCCTTACCTGCGTCATTATTTAAACACATTCCAAAAGAAGTCTATTGATACAGGTGATTTTATGAGAAATCTCTTGGAATACTTCAAAGACAATGATGCCGTAAACCAAATTGACTGGAATGCATGGCTGCACACTCCGGGAATGCCTCTTTACATACCAAAGTATGTAGCGGTTTAATTTATGATATTGACTGAGGCTGTTTGATGGAATTGCAATTTCAAATTTGAATTGTTGAAACATTTTACATTTCCACTGGTTTTGTCACACATGACCCGACATTTGGCTTTCGACATCTTCAGGCTTTCTATCATACAGATGCAATGGAACTGAAGATTCATTCTATTATCTAACTCAGTCTATATCGTAAAATTATACCAATTTGTACCATTCGTTATCAAAGCAGAATAAGAATAATCAAAAATAACTCCACTTTATAAATTGTAGTTTATTTTATTACACATAATTTTGTAAAGGAAAAAAACACAGGGTAACCATCTACATCAATTAAGAAACAGCTATACAAAGTTCGCTGAATCAAAAGTATTTTATTTAAAGCTAATAACATAGATGTTTAGTGGCATAACTATTTCGAAGTCGTGAAAACCCATTCCAAAGAACTCAATGTTCAATTGACAAAATATTGTTTATGGATCTAGCTGGGACTTAAACCCGAAACCGTTTGATTGCTAGGACTAAATTCGTACCCATAAAACACAGAGGCTGGCATGTTTTGTTTTTGGTTTCTCAACTTCTGGGAAAGTAATCCCAATCATCAGCGTATTCATTAGTTGAGCAAATACCATTTTTACCTTAATCTTTTTCTTAGTTCAGTTCAAAACTTACTTGAAAAAAAAGAAATTGGGGGCTGATTCTAAATTGATAATATTAACTTTATGATTAACTTATGGATGTTTTTTATAGGTACGATACTACAATGTCAGAAGCATGCACATCTTTGGCCAAACGATGGGCTAATTCTTCGGGCAATTTTAACTCATTTTCCAGTAGTGATATAAAAACACTTAACTCCATGCAGGTTCGTCAATTCTTATCGGAGCTTCTCAACGAAGATGTTACTTTGGATATGGTTAAAGCTTTAGGAACCACTTATGGTTTTGACTCTGTTAAAAACTCTGAAATAAAATTCAGATGGCTGAGATTGTGCATCAAGGCTCGATGGGCTGAAAAGGTGAATCTTGCACTACAGTTTGTTAACGATCAGGGCCGTATGAAGTTTGTTCGCCCTATCTACAGGGATCTCTATGCTTGGGAGGATGTCAGGAATAAAACAATCAAAAATTTCCTGGATAACAAGAAATATATGATGCACATTTCTATTTACACAATCAAGAAAGACTTACACCTCGATTGATTTTCATTTGCAACATATCTTTAGAGATATATTTAAACCATGAGGCAATACTTTTTATTATCGGTGACATACTTAATCACTCAAACTGCTTGTGGAGAAAAAATAACAAGTAATAAAATTGTTATTTTCACAACTTTCCAATTGTATGATTTATATTTTTCAGTATTTTTACACAGACATTGTTAACATTTATATATAAATTTATTATGGATTGAAAAATAAATATTTTTTATTAATGTTTGTTTGCATTTCTTTGAATATATATATTTTACCTTGCAACCCGTGTGAATGTTATATCAATAAAAATATACATGTATATAATTATTGTCTTCGAACCTCACTTCTAGGGAAAAATAGGCTACTAGTCTTGTCAAATCTGTTTTTCCCTAACCCTCTAAATAGTCTAATTGAGTAAAGTGATTCACAATCGGGATCAATATATATATTTTTTATCAAGTCTACTACTAGTGTTGCTATGTCCAAACAACCCCCCTGAAAAAAAAAAGCAGGGGGAGGCCTTCATCCAGCAGTGGATCGACCCCGGCTGATGATGATATAATGTTTTATGTAGTAATTGAGTGTGCTAAAAGCATTTCAACAAAAAAATGTAACTCTTGCAAAATTAAATTCATAGTGTACTCAACACTTTTTTTTTATATTGGATATTTTTCAGACAAAAAATATGCAAATTTTAATACATGTAAAAATAATTTTTGTTTGCCATGTATTGCAAAAATTTGGTGTGCTGTGGGAAAACAAAGATACAGGCACTGATATATAAAACTATAATTGTCTATGAAATATATATCTAGTACATTAGTCTATGAATGCACTGAGCAGCCGAATATATTATTGATTTTATGCGTTTATTATGACGGATGCGCAAACTCGAAAGTGCATAATAAAAATAATGGAAGGAAGTTTAAAATGAAGTAGAAAATATCAAGGTGACGTTAGTTTAATAAAGAATACTTTTTCTAGACTTGCACTAACATTGAAGTATAAAAATGTATAATTGACAGAATAAATAGTCGATTTTCTACGTTAAAATTGTAAGTATACACATCGTATTTCTCCTTGGCTTGTAAATAAATAAATCTTGACATTTCTGGGTCATGAACGTTGACATGGCTGAAGTATTTAATAAAACTGGTGGGTGATTTACTAGACATCGTATTTATGCCCTAGATACTACACAATAAATTTAGTTGTCAACTATAGTCTTTGAGCGGATTTTTTTTAAAATTTGTAGTTTTCAAAATTTTCGGAATAAACCGAAGAGGTATCGCCTTTCGGCTTTAACATACCGGTACTTCTTGATCTCACTATTTTTATATCTACAATGATCAGCGGTATAAAGATTACAAAATAAAAATGATTGATGGAAAATATTACTATATTCATCAATCCTCATATTTTGCTAATACAGCTTCAAAATGAATATGTTTCATAGCAATATGTTTATTTATATATTTATGTACATATATATTATATGCAAATTTTCAAATGCACATTTTGCGATGAAACGTTAGTCAATGATTTTTCCTATTCACATTTTTATTGATATTCAAAACAACATACATTTCCATACTAATATTATATTCTTATTTCATGTAAATTATCGATTTTCTGGATTCTCATTGATGAAAATTTGGTTTTTCTACAGCATTGTTATATTATTGTCATTTAGCTGATTTTCCGAAAGAAAAATAGTAATGTAATTGTAAAACTGGCAGTTGCTTTGAAATTAAAAAAAATCAATTTATAGATTATATGTAAATTTGGAAATTTTAATGTTCTATATTTAATTTTCTCTGTTCTTCTCACAGTAGAATATGAAAATAGACTGTTACAGTAAATATTAACCCTTATCTTTATCCTTCAGTACACAATTTACATTATCGTTTAGGTCAGTGCTTCCTTAACTATAGGTATAGAATGCAGGCATATACAATGTTATGTAAAATTATTAATTGTCAATTAATTAAAAATTTTGGGGTTGAGTATTTCAGTTTTAAATGTATTATGGGATGTGGTTTAGGAAGCACTGATTTAAAAAAAAAATGATGATGAATGAAAAATTGAAAAGCGGTGCACTTGAATGCAAAGTGTGAATATATTTAATAAAAATGATAAATTTTAATACATCCATGTGATTCTTAGGTTGGCTTACCACTAATGGAAATACCAATGTTAGACTGCAGTGATGAATGGAGTTGGGACAGACGTGATCGCAGTTCAGAAGTAGAACTTACAGATTCTTTATTAAGAGTTGCTCACTTTCATCCTAATTGGAGCAGCGGAACAGCCGCTGTGCGAGGGACCCGTGTTCTCAACAATGGAAGATTTTATTGGGAAATTAAACTATCACACAGAATATTTGGCACCAGTATGATGTTCGGGGTAGGAACAAAACAAGCTCGCCTGCAAGCCGAAACATTCACTAACTTAATTGGAGAAGACGAGAATGGGTGGGCGCTGTCTCACAGAGGACTTGTGTGGCACGCTGGCCGCTGGTTCCACTACACAAAGCCGTTTGTAGAAAATCAACCGGCCGTGATAGGTATATTATTCGACGGCATATTCGGAACGATCAGTTATTTCAAAGACGGAGTCAGTTTGGGCGTCGCTTTCAGAGGACTGCACAAAATAAGGGAGCCTCTACACCCCATGATTAGTTCTACTGCTGCAAAAACTCAAATGACTCTTGGTAAAATGCGTAGAAATTTTGTTAATTTGCAAGATCGATGCAGGGCTGAAATCGTCAAAAGAATCTGTGATAAAGATGATGTGGATAACTTACTATTGCCATCCCAAATGAAACGTTATATAATTGAAGCGGTGATGGAATCTAGTCAATGTATTATTCCGGATCATAATTATGCTCTCATGAATTTTTGAAATCCGTGACTTAATTTACCTTCAAAATACAAATCAAATCCGGTCGAAAATCATCTCATAGTTTTTTCATTCGTAATATGTTCTTGCATCAAAATTTTATTCATTAAATTTGAAATATGGATTAAAAAATATTTTATCTGTTCACTTTACCCATACCCAATTGAGATATATTTATTTTAATTCAATATTTTCATGAGACTTATAACATCAACACAATCTAGTTAAAAAGTCAATTCAAAACTAGTGCAAACAGCATTTAGAAAAAATCCATTCTGATCTAAGTTCAATACCACATATTCAAATCAAAACCATCCCAAAACACAAAAAAGATTTTTTTTAGCTGTACCTTTTACGCCCATATATATTGGACCAAACTTGTTTGCCAATAAATGTTGTCGGAAACTCATATGTATTATTTTATTAAAATCAATTTTTCTCTGATTATTGCAATCCCTTAGTATTTTTTATTATATCTGTGCCTATTTTGCAAGTATACGTTATATAAAAAAGGGCTGATTGTAAAGATTTGTCATAGAACAAATCTGTGTGAATGTCTTCACTTTGAATGTACTTTGGTACTGGCAAAAAATGTGAAGTACAAATGAGATCTTATTATAGGCATCAATGACAGATTTCGGGGCCAATATATAGATTAAATTGGCACACACATTTAATATTTTCTGATTCTCACTTATGTAATATTGTTATGTCTGTACACAATATTATGAATGTAGAAATTGGAATAAGAGCGGATGTTAATTTTAATTTAGTAGTTGTGTAGTTTTTATTTGAATCGAAAAAATCAAATCAAGCATCTATTGGGCCTTTGAATCGGTGTTTAAAATATGGCATTGTGTGTTAAGAGAATTATTGATACTTTAATTATTTTTCACAAGTAGACTAATTAGTATAATTGAAGACTAATTATTTTTGCTTCTTTGTGGTCAAATTTATATCACAATTGTTGTCATAATGTACCTGAATGTGACAACACTGTAGTATGTAATTTTTGTTTTATTCTATCAAAAATGTGATCTTCAATTAACATAGTAGTTTTCGTCCTCGAAAATGCCATATAATTCAACTATCATTCGAGTGAAAAATGGATGATTGTACCTAACCAATGGAGATATATAATATACTCGTTGAACCATAGTCCAAAACATTTGCATATCTTGACAAACTCCATGAATAATATGATACTTAAATTGAAAAGAGCTAGATATGTTACATTTCTACTTTATATATGAAAACCACACGGGAAAATATTCCTGACAGTAAACATTTTTTTTTATTTAAATAAAGAATTCTAAATGTTTTGCCAATTGTCTATTGACTAGCTCTAGTCTTGATACAGTTCATATGTTTTTTTTAGTATATTGATCCCATATGCAGTTCAAGTTACATCATAATTTATATTATAATTTATGCTCCTTTATTTATGTTAGTTAGATAATACAGTTAAAACAAATTGGAACAAGGTTAGTGCTATTTTTCACATTGCATATAAGCAGTGTAATTAAGAATAGTCTTATTTCCATTGTATCTCTTAAGTAATTGAGTGAATAATTGAATATGTATTGTTATTCAAGCTTTTTATTACAGAGTATTTTTAATTTAATGTACTTAATTACTATCATAATTTTCTACATATTCAGCACATTGCATACTTTTGTCATAATTTAACATAAGTCTGCAGTTAATGAACTTCTCATTCAGGTTATTTGGTTTTTGGTCAATTCAAATTAAATTTGATATTATAAGTAATTGTGATAAAGTGTTATAATAATTTTCCCATGTTTGTCTACTTATTTAATATTTTTTTTAAACCATACTAGCTCTCAGTGGTACATGAAAATATGATCAAGAATGATCTAGATGTTTCACTAAGAACAATTTGGCAACAGTTATCTCAGATTGTTAAGATTTATAACATATGCAAAGATTTTCTACCCCTAAATCGAACATTTCCCAGATCCAGTGCAAATTTAACATGATTATCATTAAATGACATGTTCAAACAATTCTCTTGATTTTCAAAACTGGACTTAGGACCTTTGTACCAACAAAATATAAGCAGTGAGCATCATGACCAATCAAATACTAATTTTGAAATTCCTGAATTCCCGACCTACTTTTAAATTTCAATCAATGAAGGGGACATATTTTGTAATGACCTAACACATACTGTGCCTGTGTTAATATTTTTTCTAGTAGTACCTAAATATCATTAAAACTTATAACAAATGCATTTTTATAGAAAATGAAAAAATGACTGATCATAATTAGTCCTTTGCTACTTACAAAACCCAATTTATGTTTTTTGAATGAAATCAATTTCTATAGAAGCCCAGTTTGTAAAGTTTTTCATTTGTATTCACATATACTTGTGCTTCTCAAAGACTCGCTTAAATATTTAATAAAATTCAACAAAAAGTTAAATATTTATCACAATCTAAAGAAGACTGAAGAAACATAGTTAAAGTGAATAACCTCAGTCTCGTAAGTGTTAATATGACGTGATAAAATAGCACGCCACCTGCATATGTGAATTCATGCAAATAAAGTCTCTCATATTCCATATCTTCAAGGCATCAAATCAGTCTTGTCTTCTTCACATGCGGATTATTGCATTGTAAATAAGAATAACAAACAAGCAAAATTCTGACTTGTGTCACCTTGTATAATGATGAAATAAATTTATTGAATACAATCTAATCTAGAATTACTAACACTGCGTTAAAAAACTTGAGTAACAGATTCTTATCAAGATAAATTGATATATTATATCTGAGCTGAGTGTTATCTTAGTATAAATTATTTTTATTATATTTATAACATTGCAGGTTGGATGCGAATGCAGTAAATAAAGTTAAGTTAGTATAATTATATTTGCATCCAAAAACAATATCTGTTACAAACAGTCTGCACGGTTAGCAATTGCTTTATTTACATGCTTTCTATTTAATTATATAATATTAGAGAGACTGTTATCGACAATAGGCATTAATTATTTGAAATTTCTACTTAAAAGCTTTTCTGTCTCTCCTTGTGGGTATTAATGAATCGACAATGTATCCAATTTTATTGTATTGTTAAAAAATGATCTCCTATAGGAAAGAAAGAATTTTTATTTTAACCACTGTTTTATTGAAATGATTATGTATTTAAATAAAGTGTATAATTACTAATATTTTATTGCAAGATGTATGTTGCACCATTTAAAAGACAAATTGTCTGTACATTAATTGAATTTCAATGGTTCCTTTCACCAGACCAGTCCACAAGAAAGATCCCTAAGCTATCATTATTTTCACCATGCAATTGAATGGCCAGCAATTGCAGAGTACTCGGTGACTACTGACATGAAACACTGCTTAACTGATATACTGTATCACATACAATCCTCGCTTCAGTCGGTTGTTTCTCTGAAATAATAATTTTAGAAATAAGAATAGAGAAAATGTGTTGGTTTTACTTAAGAGAGTACATATAAACCAATTGATACATGATCATAACAGTGTTCCTTGAAACCGTATAACACATAGTGAAAATATACATATTTACTCTTATAATAAATGTGTACAAAATTATATAAGTTCAGCCTTTTATATTAAGTGAACTTAACATATCTCACATTTTTTTGACATCTATTTGTTTCAAAAAAGTTAACTACTAATATATAAAAATTCATTTTTAAGCTTAATTGAAATATGAATATATCTTATTCAATTCTCTTCATATTGTATTGTATGCCAATAAAGTTAATAAGATTTAAATGAAATCACTTTGTTTCCAAAGTGTGTATTTTGTTGATTTTCATTTATTTTGAATGTAACTGCACAGCTATGTTTCTGATTCTGTTTGTGATAATAGTACTGTGAATGTTTTTATGCATAATATATTGACTACAGAAAATATTCTGAATATTAATTAATGAAATACAATTAATAGTAATAATAAAATCACATCTATAAGTTAATTGATTTTTTTGTAGGGTGAAATTAAAATGTATGTTTTTTTTTTACTATCCTGAGAATAATTATTATATAACATTTATAATATCCATCATATAATGTATGTGCAGATCATTTAATTTGGTGAGTGGCTTGTTGAATGTGTGTGTGTTATTTAGATAATTTGATTGAATATCTGGAAAAGTACAATAAATTTTAATCGCCAATGAAAATATCTTTTGGCACATCAGTCTGAAAATACAAAACTCAGATTCTACATGTAAATCTTTTTTTTTAACATTTAGCATAAAATGTCTGGATTCATAAGGTTATTTAGTTATATATGTAAATTTCATATTATTTTCATACACTAAAATTGACTGAATTTTATTAGAAAATTTTCTACATAATAATGTGGAACAAGATTCATTGTTTTTTATTTAATACCCGTCCTTTTTCAGTGCTCAACAAAATATATACATTGTATTCTCCCTATAATTTGGGTAAACCATAAAGTATTTAAAGATGCTTTAAGTTAATTCAAGATTGCTTGGGATGTTCTTTAGTTTGACTCCATTGGTTTACACCACTTTCTTGAAATTTTTTCACTATTTGTGGAGCATATGCTTCCATAAATCTGTCACCAGCCAGTTTCTTCGCTTCTTCCCATGACATGTTAGAATCCCTAAGCTCTGCTGATTACATCCTGTGAGTATTTCTGAAATCCATCTGCTCGGAAGAAGATGCTCTCTGAATGTATCCATAGAACATGACCTAGCCAGTTCCAGCGTTTCTTAACTACTGATGTAACAGATTGCTTCGTGGTGCATTCCCTAATCTCTAATACTACTTAACAATATTTAAGTATACCAAATGTCTGATCAGTGACAAGCTTTATTAATACATATTTTAAATTATTCACATTGAATGTAAAATATGTATCAATAAATTTTGTAGACACTTATACAATATTATTATTATTATAAAATGGCGCTAGGGGCCGTTCAGGTCCTTGGCCGACTGCACAACCTCTCTCCAGGCATCTCTGTCGAGCGCTCTCTCTCTCCAGTTGACTATCCCCAGCCTCTCAACATCCTTTTGAATGTTATCCGCCCATCTCTATCGAGGGCGACCGAGAGGTCGGGTGCCAGCTGGTGTTCCTTCATAAGTTTTATGGAGAGCTCTAGACTTCTCAGATCGTACAACGTGACCCGCCCATCTGAGCCTTCTCGATCTCAAGACATTAATGATTCTTGGTTTGTATCGGTCGAAGAGCTCAGCGTTCATACGAATGCGCCACCGGTGGTTTTCATTAATGGGTCCAAGTATTCTCCGGAGGATTCTGTTTTCAAATACTTGGAGGGCCTTTTCTTGTTTTTCTGTTAAACCCCAGGTTTCACATCCATACATGACTATCGGTTTAATGATCACATTGTACACCCGGCACTTGGTTTTGATGGACAGCATTTTGGACCTAAACAGACTATTTAGCGCGAAGTACGCTGCATTTCCACTTCTCAGTCGGTCAGCAAGCTCCAAAGTCATCTCATTCCTAGAGGAAATATTAGAGCCCAAGTACTTGAAAAGAGAGGTTCTCTCGAACGAGGAGTTTCTTATTACAATGTCTCCAGAGGGTTCGTTGCCTCTTGTCATTTTCAAATATTTAGTCTTTCCCACATTTACTCGTAGGTTTAACCTTTTTGCTGTGTCCTCCAAAGCAGTGAAAATATTTTTTAAATCGTCATCAGATTCTCCGAGCACCACTAGATCAGACCACTAGATAACAATATTTTGTGGGACCCATTCAGTATAACTCCACCTTCTGCTTTCATTGCCTCTCTTACGGCTTTCTCTAAAGCTAGGTTGAATAGCATAGGTGATAAGGAGTCTCCTTGTTTTATTCCTGCTGTTACCTCAAAAGATTCTGATAAACTACCCTGCATATGAATTCTGCTCTTGGATCCATCCATACATACTTTTATTATATTTATAAGTTTTGATGGTATTTGGAATTCCTTCAATATATTCCAGAGAGCTTCTCTATCTATAGAGTCATAACTAATGTCACATTTTATTAGCTTTCCATCACTGACAAGTATTTTTCAATCAAGAGTGACATTTGGATTTTTTTATCTTGGCTGAACATTTTCTTTGGTGAAATTCTGTCATTGTTTTAGAACAATGGTTTGGTATCTTATTAAACTATTTAGTCATCACTATTTTTAAGGGTGAGTTAAGTTAGGGTTGTAGCTTGCTTTTAGATTTTGGTGCATTACAAAAAACATGTTGTCAATTTAACCATTGGTATGATCATGCGGAGGAGTATTGCTGTCATGGTCGCCAGCTGAATGTTTCGATATATTAGGTGTACAAGAAAAGGATGTCATTTTTTTATTTTCGCTTTTGAATTGTCAGTTGGGCTTTTCCAGCTGATCCTTCACAAAATGTTTTTGTGTTTTATTGTTGACTATACATACCTGAAGTGTATGTAATAGCTTTTATAGGAAGAAAGAATTATTCGAAATATTATGCTGTACCATTTGTTGAAGAAAGAGACCGAACAAATGCTAAAGAAGGTATTTATGCTACATCGGGGAATGCTTTCGATGTTAGTTAATGTCAGAAGCGATTCGAACAGTTTCGATATGGAGATTTCAATTTAAAAAACCACCCTAGAAGTGGAAGACCAGCTTAAGTGGATGACAATGTTTTAGCTATGCTTATAAGGCAAAATCCACCATTAACTATTCATGAACTCGCAGACAAACTTGGATTTTCATGATTGAGTGTACAAGAGCACTATAAAAACATTGGTAAGACTTGGAGACAAGGATACGGCACAGTCCAAGTGAAAAGTGAACGAATAAATGCATGCAAAGAGCTGTTGGAATTACATTTTTCAATATCTTATTATGGGAGATAAAAAGGCAAAGACGCAAGCAAAAACCAATGGTTATCAAAAAGGCGACCTGCCCTTGCTAATCGCAGAACAAGCGTTTTTATAGCAAGTCAATGCACTGCCACATACTTCAAAAAATAAAAATTAAGGACCTGGAATGGATAATGATAACACACCGACCATGTTCATCAGATTAGCGTTTGTTTCGGTCGATGTAATATCTTTTGGATGGCAAGAAATATACTTTTTACGAAGAAGTGAAAATGGGCCTACCTAAAAACATATAACGCGAGATACAACTACACCCGAGATGGATGGGAAGTTAATAAGTGTAACTCTTGGTCCCCCGTATAGTCATATGAAATCATTATCAAATATATTTTGTTAGTCGTGTAGACGATTTAATTAGTATTATTATATTTGTTTCAAATTAAGCATAGTATTGTTTTTTTTTTTTTTTGAAACCATCACATTTATTATTTTTCCACTAGAATTGAATTATACAAACTAATTTCGAATTCATGAAAATAAAGCGTGACAGTAAATTCTGTTCACATTTTTCTGTCCATATTTAGATGAACAATGTTTTTATTGCACATCCGTCCTGTTAAAGTAACACGATTCACAAAAAATATGAGCCAATCCTTGATATAATTTTTTGGCAACAGTGTACATGGAACTGACGTTTGACATTTATGTATTTATTTAGTTACCTACGATAGGGCTTTTTTATTTATAAAGCCTAGGATATAGGAAATTTATCGATATGTTTTTATAAAATTAAAATTTTTAATTTAAGATAGATCTGAATATTTGAATTGTCTATCTCACCTGGAACTTAATGTGGCTACTCTGGTAAGTATTATTAAATGTCAATGTTTCATTATCATCTAAAATCGATTTTATTTTTATGGTAAATCAACAGTTATTATTAATATTTCACGCATCCCGGCTACAAATTATGTAACGATCCTTTTTTCAGAAAATGAAGACGCCCAGGATACGCGGGTTTTCCGCGTTTACAGTAATAAAGTATCATTGACAGCTGCAATGTGGCCACAGGTTGACATTTTATTAAAAATATTATTGATTTTATTATATTCAAACCCCAGTGCCGCTTTTAAACTGGACTTAATTCATCCATTTTTTCAAAGCAAATATTCTTATTATTTTGTGTACAGATATAATAATAATAATAAAAAAAGAATTGATATGTATAATGGACAATTTATTGTTACAATAATTTATCTACCAATTTTAAACAAGAGTTATAAGACTGTACTATAGAATTGCAGCTTGTTGTTCTAGTTTAGTCTACTCAATTCTGAAATATACTAATTTATGTTTATCACATAATGGTGCTTTTACAAAAACATAACATTCTATCTTTTCTCTTTCAAAAAAATAAATAAATATTGAGTGAAAATAGAGTGACTCAATAGCAAGTAGTTTTTGTCGAGCACCTTCTGCTTGAATGTCTTCATCATTAGTTCCTCAGTGTCTCTTATGACATTACTATTTTTTTAAATACTTATCCGAAAACTACATTTGCTGAGATTTTGAGAAATCAGAAACATACATTAATTTCAAACATTCCATTAGCCAATAGTCCGGGGATATGATTTAAACTGTTTTCGAGGGGGGGGGGGGGCAAACCCCAAGAGTTCCTCAATTGATATTCCTGCAGAAGCCTCTTGTTGGCTGTATTATTAAAGATTTTTATATCATAATGTCAGATAATACCAAACATGAATTCAAATTTATTACGAAACTTGTTTTTTTTACTACATAAGAAAGAAATATTTCTATCTCAGGAATGTTCCCTCTAAAACTACAACTTCTAAAAAAGCCACAAGCTAAACCTGCTTTTTGTTTCATCTATATGGACATGCTAGGGTTAAATGGCATAAGTATGTGTTTTGTCAAATTCAGGGTGGGGGCGTTTGCCCCCCTCCCCCCACACTGAACCTTCAAATGATATCCCTGAGAATGTGTAGAAAGATTTTTGCACTTGAAAATATCTAATAAAAGTGAGTGGTTTTGTCCTGTACATGTAGTTTCATATATAAAAATATTTATTGCAAAGTCACCAAATAGTTTGCAAAAATATGAGTGATTGAAAATGTCACAATTCTTGTTTTCAAAAAAAATGAAACAAATCATTAAATGTAAAAATTTATTAGATTATAAAATTAATTTTTACTAAATATGTATATGGATATTTAACCCTTTAAATATGCATTTATCAGATTTGACAGCGTTCATGAAACCATATTCACATTCACACTCAATAAATATTATAAAGAACTGAAAATTCCTTAAAATCTTCTAGTGTTTGCAAAAAACTTAAATAATAATATAAATTTTTTCGAATTAATCATTTTTTTTATAATAATAGTCTTTTTGAAAATAAACTCATTATTTTTGACATGACAACGTCTTATAAATCGATGATCGCCCGCTGCACGCACGAAAAAACATGACTCATTGTCCCGTTTGTCGCGTGCGAATAAAATATATCAATAAAAAATTGTAGATTTCATTTCACTCCTTCTTCGTATCCATACAAAATAATGATAATTCAATAAAAATGATTCCATTTTATTCATAAAAGTATGCAATCATTTCATCAATGTTTTCTTATGACGTTGTCACGTTAAACTATCGTCCGTAAACCGACTTTACAGACAACCAATTTTTATGATAAATATTCTTGTATTGTGTTGGAGTGTATGCCGCCATTTTGATGAGTGAGCTACGCAACCGAAACTTCTGCACAGCCAAATTATTGTTTTTTAGGTTATATTTCTGTGATGACCTAAGTTATCTCTTTTCCTTTAGATTTATGTTATATCAATCAAAATGCAAATTTATTTATAAATATGATTTTCAGGGTAAACTGCCTCTTAATATTTTCTGCCTTCGAAGTGTGTGATGAAAAAAATTTAAGACTGCTTCTCCTCAAAACGGCAACATGATATATATTTTTCATTTATTTCTAGGATGATGTAAGTGGCATCGGTGTTTGGTTAGCTTGGCTAATTGGAGGTGTTTGCGGAGTTATTGTTCTATTGCTCATTATTCGTTACTGTTGCCTAATGCCTCGAAACCAGAAGCCAAACGGTAAATTGATATCAATTATCTTTTTATTAACATTATTTTTAAAATAAAATTTTAAGAAAGTGAATAATTAATTTTACACAACTATTATTTATTATATATTAACACTATGTGGTCGGGCACCTCGAGCAATATACTCAAGCCTGTAGCGGGTGTTTTTTGCGATTAGCGCAAAAAAATATTACTTTCTACAACACAACTTCTAAACCAAACAATATTTTTGATTGAAATTTTCAAAGAAATGATGTGACATTTGATCTTTAAAAATAAATTACTCTGATTACATCTTAATTTCATTATATAAAAACCTATTCTCAATTATGTAAATGGCACTCCACATCTCATCGATATTAAATTTTTAAAACATTCTATGTAAAAGATAATATATTTATTCTTACTATATAATTATATAATAAATAATAATATATGCAATTCCTGCAAGTTTAGAACCACTGGAAGTTTTAAATCTGAATGACTCGACTGGTGAATAGGAACACTCGGGTTTATAATAACTCATGAGTTTTATTGCCACTTGTCAAAAAGGTCTTTGTCGTGCCTAATTTACTGTCCTGACTGTTGATTTTTTTGTTTATTACCTCAAACTTCCACCCTTCTAATCCAGCAAAGACTTGGAACTAATGATAAATAGTTGCCACCATTTGTTTCACATGGAAATACAAGCCCAAGAGAAGAGGGGTCCGGCAAACAAAGGACAGTCAGCAAAAAACTAAAAATATTTCGTTGTTTGCCGACCATAAAGTGTTAAGGTTAAATTCATATCTTTTTTCAGTTGACCCCTGTGGCAAAAGAGAGTGCGCTAGCAAGGATAGCAACAATTGGAACATGTATCAGAGTCCTTCTGGTTTGCAGGTATTTCATAATATTGCTTCATGCGGCATGATAACGTAATAGTGATAGTTCAAGAATAGACAACAATTAGTATCACAAAATTATATTTGAAAGAATATATATTTCAATAGATACATATGTATATTTATTTTTTTAAGTCATACCAAATAAAAAATATAGAAAATATATGAAGACAACACTAGACTGACTGACCTGCAATATATCTCATTTTTTTTATAGATTTTATGTTGAAAGTTTGATTGAATTTACATTGATTGGCCTATCCAATGAGATTTCCATTTAATTGACATTGTCATCACTGAATTTACTTCTTTAGGAGCGATAATATTATTTTTTTCACTGGTGCAGGTGACCAGAGGCATTAGACCTGTAAGTTATGCGGGGCATGCGAGTCACAGTAATATGGTTCCGAGTAGAAGTGAAATATACAATAACCATCAACATCACCATCAAAAGAGTCAGGAGAGAATCATAAGCCACGGATACATTAACAATACTCCAACAATATCTGAATTTACTACACAATATGCATCAAGCAGCAGTGAGTAAAATATTTAAATATAACATAACACAAATGAAATGAAAAAATAATCAAAATTACGGAACCACCAATCTATTACCAATACCAAAAAAATTTAAGATAGTTTCTTGTTGGGTTACGAATTTTGAGAATGCGCACATTTAGGATTTAACTTATTTTGTCAATTTTTTTTCTACTGCCTTTGGGAGAAATGATTTATAGCAATTGGCGCATAAAGAGTGTATCTATGAAATTCTTTTTTTTTTTTTTTAACATTAGGGATTCCAACTGAATATTTGAATATAAGAGCCGAATGCTCTTAATTCTATAACTGTAATATTCATATACATCTTTATTTTAATACTTATTGATATTATTCGAATAGTATTTGTAATATTACTTTTTGATTAAATATTAAAGAAATAATTATTAATTATGAATGCACCCAACTTGGACGCGAATCGAAAACATTCTCAAATGTTTTTGAAATAGTTCTCAGAAAACAACGTAAATAAAATTATGTTGTTCGTTTGATCAAACAAAGAATTATGTTTTATTACAAGAGAAAAATAAATCATTACAATATAATCTTGTCTTTTGTAAAATAAAATTTCAAATGAAATAATATTTGCCGAAGATAAAATTATAATTTACTGATGGTAATTGAGGCATGGGAATGAATGGACTTAATTATTTTGGAAACATGGATTTTTTCAATTTTAATAAATATGACTTACTTTTTTACATATTAATTTAATGCAAATATAATGTGTATTATTTAGATCGAATCTCCAACAACCTCATCGTTTCTTTTTATTTCTTTCATAACAGAGAGCTTGATAGTATATTTCATCATAATATGTTGTGCTACGCGTATAATATATTTGGAACCATACAAACTCAGAGTACACCTGACACGCCAGGAACGTTTCATCAGTTTTTCACTTAATATATGTGTTCACGTGCTATGTGCGTCTTCAGCTCCTCACGTGTTAAGGTTTTCAAACAATTCTCAATGGATTGTTGAAGTTTCATCAAGCGCCTTCAGTCAATACCATAAATTAATTCTCAATGGATCAATTTTAATTTTAAAATGATATATACTCCTGGACTCTCCACCATAGTCATCAGTGAATAAATATTAATAAAACTGTCTTTTAATCCATCCAAGGAATCTGACTCTAACTTATTGAATCGGAGTAAGAAGTTAAAAAAATATTGAGCATTGTCTGCAGGTAAATTGCAGTACATAACTATAATGACTCTAGTTAAAACAAATAATTGTACATATTTATGTTCCAGTGCTCGATGATATGAATAGCGCCGGAAGTGTAGATTCCCTGAAAACACGGTCTTTACCTGCTTTTCTACGATCAAAGCAACGTCCTCTATCAACAGAAGATGATCTTTATCAACTTTACGCTAAAGTAAGCAACCTATACATATGTTCATTAAAACTAATTTTTACTTTTAATAGTGTTAATGATTTTATATTTGCCATTATTGGATAATTATCATTAATGTAAACAATTTTTTTACTACAGGTCAACTTTAGCAAAAAACGCAAGAACCGAATGCGTAATGATGATGCAGCCATCATTGCCCTTAGCAAATCTCGAAGTCAGTGTCTTAACGCCGATGCGGTTATCGTTTATGACGAACGAACTGCACTTTGAAATATTACGAATATCATGTACGGAAGTATCTTTAGAATCTTTCATGAGCGTCTAGTCATTTCCTCAAATACCCACAGTGGCATATCATAATTGATCCTGTTTTTCTATCAATTCAAAGTAGCCACATTTTTTTAATAATTTGTACTGTATATTTTTATGGACTTTTATAATAACGAAAGTATGAGGTAAGTTCTACTAGAAGACTCAGTTTAATGATATTTCAAATTAAGACTGAAGAATAATTATTGTATGAATAATTACAAAATATTATCATTCCACGGATTAGGGCATAAAGGCCAAGCCACCTCGAGGCTGAGATAACTTATTCCATTCCTGTACAATAATACTATAATTATTATTTAAGTTGATTAAATATCATTAGATAATATCCGTTCGGGTGTGTCTAATAAATATATGCAGAATTTAAAAAATAGGTACTCTAAAGTCGCCTCTATCTGTTGTCACGTAAAGGAAAGGATTTTGGTCAAACCTATTTCGAAAATCATTTGATATTAACTTTCAAATGAATAAAAATAGAAACAAATTTTAAGATTCATCTAAATCTACATATTCATAAATTTTGTCTATCTTTGTAAAAACTTTTTTTTAATGAACGATACATTTTAAAACTTTAAAATAAAATAATGTTCAAAGATTTAGTTAGAACACTTCAATCGTATTCCAAATGTTGTGTTATTATTTTTGTTTCTTTGGAATATGCCATTATTTTGGCTACCTGATTTTTTTACGGTAACTGAATCATATAAAAGTATTTTTACTAATAAACAATAATTAATTAATGCCTAAATTTATTTTGAAATATTTAATGTTTCATTTAATATGTAAAAAAGTATTAATTCGTTTTTATTTTGGCGTTGGCAATTATTGATATTCCATACACAGCTAACGGTACCCGCATCAGTAGTGATACACCGGTCAGTTTTGTGATTATCCAAATGTCTCCCAGTGAAAATGAACCACTGATTGAACAGTTATTTCTTGTCACCAAATAAATATACATGTCTCTAGTATTAGATACGGTCACTAGTAAAATGTTCTAAAAATTAACACACATGTTTTGGACCAACTTATTTTGTAAAACAATGATTGAAAATAGCCTACAGTGCATAGCCAATTTTTTTGTATATCTTTACGCTTTATAACAGGTAAACACTTGATGAGCTTAAGAATTTGTTTTTATAATATCATATAAATTGTTTAGGCACATAAATCCGCTTCTGTCTTAGTCAATACCCTTGCAGATTTTCTTATCAAACATAGATCTCGCAAAAATATAGATGACACTGTGGAATCCTTTTTTATCACTTTCAAATGTCTCGGAGGGATTTTGAAGTACACGGCTGTATCGAGCTGCTATCACTCGGAATATTACGGTATCATATAATAACTAAATATTATATTTGCTTTCTGTTAACAATAGTAATTGTATTTATACGCGTAAGTGAGACTCATTACGTGATGATGTTTTTAAATAAAAATATGTACTTATTCAAATAAAAATAATAATTAATATAAGTAATTTGAAACGATTGTAAGTCTGATGTTAATTGAATGCACAATAGAATGTTAATGTTTTGATTATCGATACTTACTTAAATAATTACTATATAAATAGGTTACCAATAGGATTTAAGTATTTATTATAATTTTATTAATTTAAAATAAACCCAATTTTACCAAAAAAAAAATTTTATACACTATTTCACCTTTAGTTTATATGTGACAATAACTTGTATTTATGAATAGCATATGTGAATAAATTCATGACTAATAACGGTAATGATCGATGTAAAATTATTTAATGAAATGTCTGCAAGACGGATAATGTTGGATAAGTTCGTAGACGTTGTAGTTCCAATTCTGTTTGAAGTAATATTATTGTTGTATGTTGTTTTTGTACTTCATTCACAAGTCTGTTCCTCCATACTAATGTCTCCATTCTGTATTAATATAAAGGAATAATGAATTGTAGAATACATAATTCTTTTGAACTACACATGATAAGGCAGTTACTTAGTCTAAGCCATACATATATAAAATTATTTACCTCTTTGTCACAGCCTTTTTTCTTTCGATATATTTTAATGGGTCGAGCTTTTGTTGCATTTTTGAGATCTTCAACTTCATTCGGCCAATGAAATCATCAATGATTTTCATTTGTGAAGTGAGGTAACCAATTTTCATCTAAAAGTTTAAGGGAAAATTCATGTATGAGAGAGTAAATAATATTACGTGTAAATATGTGTTATTCGTCTCTTCTGGATTTGTTTGCATACATAAGGATAATATCATTTAACCCTTTGGATGCCACGACTTTTTGGCCGAATGTGCCAGAAATGACGCGATTATGATATAAAAATTAACATATAAAAATGTGTTCTAAAGTTTTTAAACAGTGTGTACCATTGTTTTGACAAAAATTTGCATTCCAAATAATATGCACTGCACCAGATGCAATAACTTGTCTGTTGTTTTTTAGTTTGACAGTTTTATGTTTTGTTCGACAGTTTTGTGGTGTAGTTAATCTTTGGCATTTTCAAGTATATTATATATTTTTTTTACTTTACATATAACATTACCTTACTTTAAAATCTTAACCTTACAAACTATTATTTAAGCCTTGGATAATAACGGAAATAAAATAAGAAAACGCATATCTATAGAAATAGAATATATAATTTTAGAAAAACTTTGCATTCATTTACAATCGAAAATCTTGATCATAAAAATTCTAATCCTTCAAAATGAATCACGAGAGTGAAACGGATACTAGTAATTATGATTCAGATACGGACTCGGATGGAAGTGCTTTGATACGACCCCGACAGAGATGTCAAAGACTCATTAGTGAGAGTGATAGTTCTGAAGAAGAGCATTTTGATATGATAGCACATGATTTCGAGAAAGATTTTTCTGAAGTATTTTTAGATCATGATGCTGTCAACCAAGATTCTTTTGGGTTCATGGAAATATATATACAAAAAAATGTTCTGAACCCCTGGAGCAATATGCAGTGACACACCTTATTGCAGAATATTTCGTTCACATCACCATGTTGGAGCTTGAGTTTTTATTATTATTAGCAAAACCCTGTAATTATAATGACAATAGGTAGCGCAGACTTCAACAGGGCGTTTAAAATATGACTCATTCTTTTACGATGCAGAGCTGTCGGCTCTGGCTATCAACGATATATTGCAAAAGCCGATTAAATCGGCTCTTGGCAGCCAAAGGGTTAAGCATAATCTTTACAATACAATTCTTTGAATAGCTTTCAACAATATTTGAAAATACTTGTGTGAGTATTTTTTACTCTATTTAAAAATCTTTTTTACATCGAGAAATCTTAAGCCTTCTTACAGCATTTCATAGAGTCCCCATTGCCTCACTCGGGATCAGTGTTGAGCTTATGTACTCCTAATCAAGCATCTTGATAGTACTATTTTCGATGGTTTCGGCGGTAACTTTGTGGAAGTTCATTTTAATATAAAATTTAAAATAACTTTGATTATTCCACGTATTGTGGAATCTTCAGACTTACCAGTAAGTCTGAAGATGCCTCTGAAAGAGGCGAAACACATGTCACAGTTAGTAGCACAATACGTGGAATAATCAAAGTTATTTAAAATTTTGTCTTGATAGTATTTTATTTATGAGTACTAATTGTTATTCAGGTGCTCAGCCTCACTTGTAAAAGGACTAAGGATGTAAGGATAGGTACGGGTAGAGCTAGTAATTAGGTTATCGCTTTTGGTAAATGGAATTGGAAAATGAAACTGCGATCAATTTGACCTCACAGCTTCATGCCCGCTAAATAAATCTTAGTATTTACATTCCCTGAGTATTTTGTACAAAGAGTAATTGAAAGGTTTGACCTCTAATTCTTCCCCATTTTTCATCTGCTCATAGAGCTGTTTATTGAAAGATAATTTTGTTGCCTCTATTTGTTGTTCAACAATCAGATTATCTTGATACTCAGAATGCTTCTTTATTGCGTCCTTAAGATACGCTTGCACTTCTTTGGTAACCTGTAAAGAAATTATTAAATCCCAATTAAACCGTTGCAATCTCAACAAAAATAAATTAGGCTAAATTGAAACTGTTCACACTTTTATCCGCTCGAAATGATAAAGGTCCTGTTCGAGGTGCCTAATTTTCATCTTCAATTTTGCATGTTCCCATTCCATAGATAGAATATGTTTTTTGAAACTCGAGGCAGTTCTCATCGCTTTCAATTTCAGTCTACCTGCTTTCTGCAATTGAAAAAAAATCAGTGTTTTTGTCATTATTATATCTTATTTTAATCAGTTTAACTGCTGAACCTTGGGTAATTTTTTTTTTATAAAATAATAAATAATTTTTGGTGTATAAGTATGATCATATTTTATTTTCATACATGTTGCAATGGAGAACCATTTTTAATAAAATACTTTTGGAAATATAAATATGCTACCTTTCCACAAAAGAGAAACTTTACTTATATGTTCATATAAATAAATACCCTTTTCAGTTAGAAACAAAATAGTAAACCATAACATCTTTCATCAAAATATCACAGAGTATAACAGTGTAATTACCAAAATCTGATGGTTGATTTCTTCTACTTCATGTTGCTTGATTAGAATGGCATTTTTAAAATCGTCTTCATGCCCAGTAGTTTCTATCTCAACGAGTCCGCTTCTTATTATAAACTATATAAAATCAGTAAAAATCTTTATCATGCATGTTTTGAAAGGCATTATATTCAAAAAAATAAAAACACATCTTTAGTAATATTTCCATAATATATTTTGTGATCAGGACCAGTTTCTGATCGATAAAATAAATTTTGAAAATAGTGCTAAAAAATGTGTTTTTAGTATTTAAAATAACTTATACGAACTGCAAGATTGTTAGGTTTAGCTCTATGGTAACTTTGATTTTATATTTCATTGTAAAATAATTGACAGTCGAAATATGAAGGGAAAAACCATCTCATACTTGAATAGAAACGTTTCTTATTTGAGTTTCTAAGTTTGCATGCTTTTGTGTTATGTCATATCTTATCCGCTGCAGGCCAGTTTTCAAAGCCAAATTCCTTTTCTGCCATATTGCGCTGGCGGCTTCCACTTCAGCTATTTCCGCACACACTGCATGCATCTACAACATTGTGCTTATTAGATCTCTAACCGAAATGCATATTTTTGTTACATTGCATATTGAAGGAATCTTCACTCGGAAATATTACATTTTAGTGATATTCAAAACTCAGTATGCACCTTAATTTCGTTATCGATTTTTACTCTACGAAGCTTGCACATGGACGACCAAATTATTTCATCCATAACCGGTGGCATATTGTGAGCCGAGTCTAATTGATCCAACCTAAAAATATATAAAAACACTGTTGTATATTATTAATTATATTAAGTGAACTGTTTTATAATGAAATGCCGTAGAAAATTGCGTACGCTTTTAAGTAATCCATACAATCATGATGCAAAAGTGGAGGTCTTTCTTTTGTTAGACACGCTTGTGCCATTTCACCCAACACACCGACGGTCATAGTGGCTCTTAATAATTGCACTTTTGGACGTTTCCTGTAAATAAAAAAATAAATATTATTAAAGGACCCATAGTTTTTAACATTTTATTTTCATAATACTTCTTATCATATCAAAATAGTTATTCATAAATAGGTATCTCAGTAGGATTGTACACATAGGTATATTTTCCTCCATTTGTTCATGCCATCTTTGTGAAAATATGATAGTTAATGGGAAACAATTTTCACCTTATGATAAAGGATTAAAAGTATCACTCATATTAATTATTCTTAAATCCAGAAAAAATCACAATACATTAAATGATTGATTGTAATAGCTTCAAAACTGTTTCATTTTTACAATCTTATTGAATTCAATAATAGATATGAGATACATTGCACGCCAACATTCAAGAAATGATCTTAGCTATTACTTACTTGAACAATTTATAACACAAATCCAATACAATCGGTGAAACATCTGAGAAATTAGATTTGAAATTTTTATCTAACAATCGGTCACGCGCAGAGAATGTTTCATAGGCTGCGTGACACTCGTTCAGTTGATATTGTATCTCATTCATTTCTCTCTGGACTCGTTCTTGCTCGAGTTGCATATAAGATATCTCTAGTCTGTTTAATATGAAAATGAGTATATGTAATGTATGCCGTAAATCATCTATAATCCGTGCAATAAAAAAATACTCACTCGAGCCGATTGATCACCTCATTCGCTTCTATTCTATTAAGGTTACTTAGGCGTAATCTCATCAAACGCAAATCTTCTTGCCCGATAGCAGATTCGACTTTAAGTTTAAGGAGATAAATTTCATTCACTTTCTGGTTGAATTTGACAATTCCGTCATTTAGAGATGCAGATAACTTTCCATATTCTGCTCGCAGAAGTTTACGGTATTTTTCACGTTCCTTGCTTTGAAAAGCAACTTTTGTTTGCCATTCATGGATCTCTTTTAAGTCTTCTTCGTTTAAATCATCAGGATCTTTATCAATCTGAACAAATAAATATTTACACATGACTTATTACTGTATGTTTTCATTAAAAAATGAATGTTACTTTGAACAGTTGTTAATGTAGCCATATCAATCGATTCCCCGACCTTTGTAAAACAACTCTGTTTACTCTACAGCCTAAATATTCCATGAATATCAATATAGCTCAATTGACATCATCAATTTGAAATGCTTTTTTTAAATTTATATTTTTGATCTATATTTTTTTTATTTCTTTATCTGTTGTTAATTTTCATTACAGTAATTTACACTGCAAAATGATTTTGAATTTTAGGTGAAATTTAATTTCTAATGTCATTGCATTCTTACCATACAGATTGGTTTCGCAATAGGTTTCTTGATTTCTTCATGCCAGAGCTTTTCTAAAGCCCCATCCATCATTTCCATAAGTGCTTGTTCACAAAAATTATCCTTGAAATTCAAATCGGACGTGTCGACTTCAATTCGGCTCGAACTGATGTATGGCGAAACACTCACCTAAAGCAAACAAATCATTCAGCAGTTGAAAACAGACTAGTCAAAAAAAAATCTTGTCAACCCTGATTATTCTAGAAATACAATTGAGTTTCATGACCTATACCATATCGTAATTAAAATTAAATACATAACCCATTCAAATCCTCTAAATAGTATCATTTGAATAAATAATATTTGCTCGAATGATACCTCATCATCCTCCACCTCAACGATTCTTTTAGGAATTTCTTCCCGTTCCCATTTTGGTTCTTTTATAACTATTTTGATTACTTCTCTACTGCAACGCAATTCATTCAATATATTTAATTCTGAAATTCAAATATTATTAAGTTTATTGACTATTTCTGATAGATTTTATAATATAATGTTCCATAGACAATCTGACTTGCCAGATATAATTTCCTTTAATCGTTTATTTTTTTCTTCAACCAAAGAGACTTCTTTTTCTTTTAGGGTCATCATTTCATCAAATTGTTTGTTGAACTGAATTTGAAGCATGTGAGTGATATCCTGAGGACGGTAAACAATTAGTGAAATTCTACATTTATTCTTCCGCTTCTATAAATCTATTAACTACCTAGGTAGCATTAGCGAAAAAATTCATCGGGAGATTAAAAACTCAATAAACGTAGCTTTCAAGGTCAACAATAATTTAGGCAGACATCTTAAAAATAGCAAAGATAAAATCAATAAACTGGACAGAAGCGGTATTTATAAAATGTCCTGTGGCTCATGTTTATCCGTTTATATCGGACAGACAGGTAGAAGTATATCTACTCGAGCTAAGGAACATGTAAGATCATTCAACAATAAAAAAACAGATTCACAATTCGCTAATCACGTTATTAATGAATCACATAATATAAATTCAAACTCAGCTCCTAAATGTTTGCATCTTTGTAGTAAGGGTCGAAGAATGACAGCTTTGGAACAGCTGGAGATCAATAGACACCAATTATCACAAAGGATTCTTAACGATCAAACTAACATAATAATATCGCCACTTGTCAAGCCGTTGCACAAAGGGGTGGTCTAATTTGCTTCCTGAAGGACCACTTCCGTCCCACACACATAATCTTATTGTCATAGACACCTATTGCTTCATTTGGAATTTTGAAAGTTTAGTGTCATTGTGTTTAAATAACAAGCTAGGCCATTGGAAAAGGAGAGTTTTTCCACTGAAAAATCATTTATATTTAAAAGAAAAAATTGATAGAAAAACTATTTACTTCTGTAACCACGGTTTGAAATTTCATTTGTAAATTTGTATGCACTTGTAATTGCGAATAAAAATATGGAGGCGGTGTAACAAATAAATGTGCAGTACTGCCACGTAAACGGTAGAGAAATTCGTCAAAATCATCCAGGCTTTGTCGCGGAATAAATAAGCTCTTCGTTTGCGGCTGCTTTTGGCCATATAATATTACGCTAGCCGTCGATGACAATCTGAAATGAGAATGTTTAAATATTACTTATGATAAATCATTAAACTACGGCATCAATATGCCAATGTGCACATCACCAGATTGACTTGTGTAATAACATAATTTATGATATCGACTGAAGGTGCTTGATGGAATTTCAATATCAAATTTTAATTGTTATAACTTTGTACGATTCTAATGCGTATAATGTGTAATAATGTTTACAGTGTTGGACCCAGTCAACAGAGCTGCTGAAATCACAAAGTTCTCACTGCCGTAGTTATTTTTGTTTTGCGATATTAATAAAACTACAAGAGTTATGATTGGTTACACTAACCGTGCATAATTTGTAGTAGTCATCCAAGGCAAGAAAAGGTTTTGATCTTTCTGCGATTCAATGAGTCGAATCTTTTCAACTGCATGAACGAGTCGTCGGTGATAATCACTGGGCAATAATAGAGCATAGTTTTCCACAAAATTTTTGTTGAAAATAGCGTGTAATTCCTTTCCTTTAATGTTTGTGGAATCCCAACATTTCCGTTTTATCCATTGGCAGACATTGTCTTGTGCTTTGATGCGCTCCTCCATTTGAATCTGTGTATTCTTGCATTCTTGTGTTGCCTATTCAGTAATTTACATTATTAGAGTAAAACATGGTCAATTGGCGAAAGCCTATTAAACATAAAATATATTGTGGAAATAGTACTAAAAAAATGATTTTTTATTATTTAAAATATCATGGCTTTCCATTAAGAAGTGACAGTTAACACATTACAAGTGATTAAAATAGCATTCTTGAAATGAAAACAGAAATGGAATTGACCTACTCCATATAAAATTACAGAGGATAAAAAATTAAGATAATTACCCTGTAGACAGTATTTGAAGATTTTTGACAAAATTCAAAAATAAACATTGGGTAATGTGATTTGGCCATAGATAATTAAATACTATCTGTTTTCAGTTTGTGATTCATTTTGAATTTAAAACTGATGAATCTTTTACCTTTGTGATTATTTGATCTTGAGCTTTTGAATCCAAATTGAAAGTAATCATCGGAAGTTGATGAAGCGTAGGTGCATTGATGTTTTCATCGATAAGTACTTGCAGCCTTTCTTGAAATTCTCTATATTCATCTTTTAATTGAGCATGCAAGACAGCCCAATCGGTAGAAATCTTTTTCGCAGCCAAAATTTTCATTTTTTCCATCCATGTTTCTAAATAGTTTTTATGGTCACATTTCAGACTTTTTGGGCTCACAACCAAGTGCGCCACAGTACATATTTGTGATTAATATATGTGAATTAAAACTCACGTAACAGAATTTCGATAATTTAATTTAAGGCTTTCATAATGTATTATAAGAAACATTAATATCTTTAATATTAATGGTTCTTATAATACTTATATTTTGTTTTAAATAACAATAGTTATTAGACTTCACTGGATTAATTCAATAGGATTAATCCAGTAGAGCCTAATAACTTAAGAATTATGATTACACATTTGATCGGATTGGTAGGTCAAATATTCTAGAGTTTTCATTAAGTAGTTTTTAATTAGTTTTTCTGTAGTTTTTATTATGCCATCAATTTATATTTTCCTAATATTTTTTGAGAGGTTTTGAACATGAATTATTTGTCCTTCTAAACTCGCTTTCAATGAAAACGCCACTGGTTAGAATATTAACAATTCTCAGCAGTATTGTTTTGGATGTTGAATTATTCCACAGGGACAAGAGCGAGTCAAGCTAATTTGAAATGAATTAAATTAGAATTTGTTTGAACTTACTTAGTTTACTTATTTGCCAATTTTCAATGTTTTCTAAGTTTTGATCATTTTTACATTGCAAATGCAATGAACTTACAATTTACAATTTTTGTTAACTCCTAAAATACCGGATTTGACAGTCTTTAAATAGTTATTGTTTTAAATTTATGAAACAAATAGAATTGAATCAAAAAAAATAAAACAAAATTGAGAATTATTTTTTAAATAAATCAATCGGAGTGGATTTAATTCATCATAAATCATCAAATGACAATTTATGAACTTCAAGACCTATAATTGCAAAAAAATTACCATCACTGTCATCAAATAATCTTGCTACGGATGAATCCTCATTAATAATGATTATTTTTGCTTTTGCTCCATTTTCTTTGCTATCTACCTTCATGGTATTTCCGGCAATGTCATGAATCGATAGATTTCCATTTTGAGTGAGCGAGACAATATATCTTTCAGACGGATCTATCATTGTATACTTTATACATTCACCAAAACGATGTGCAGTGGTGACACTATACTCTGAAAATATATTACCTTTAATTTTGGAAGATGGTGATGTGCATTTAAAATTTCATTTTTGTCTCATGAGACTTACTTATCTCAGTAACAGATGAGATATCTCTGTAAAAAATCTTTCCGTCTAAGCCCCACGATAGCAAGCCATTTAATCCTTTGACTATAGAAATTCCACAAAAATTGTGATTCATTTCAAATTTATCCAATGAACTCACGTTGAATGAAACATCCTTAGGGTAGAAAACATCAATAATTTGAATTCAAGGATAACAATATTAATAATTAGAAATGTTACACATATTACAACCAGCTCTGTGATGTGGCAGCCAACATTAATTGCTTCTATGATGGATTTCACAGGCTCAAATCTCAGTACGAACACCATTACAAAAGTGCATATCTAACCACTAGTTCTACCCTAGCCCTGCCTCTTCCATTCCTGCTCTCTTTGTAAAGGGGGATTGTTTAACACAACTGAATAACAAACAGTTTTCGTAGAAAAAAACTACCAATGAGATACCTCTGTTATGAGGCCATATGGTCCTCATTGGGAGTGGAAATGGATTAATTAAAAATTTATATACCAGATAAAAGTGCCACATGTTAACCGTTGTTTACACACAACACAATCTCTGTCTACACATTGTGTGTAAGCACAACACAGTGCTGTATATTATAAAAAGACAGACAGATGTATTTGAAAAAATATGCGCCTCTAAAAAGTTATTATAATAATAACCAAGAATATTTGTTATGCTTTTAAATAGTTCAAATCAAGTATGTACACGACTTACTTCTGCATTCATTTCAAGGACATGTATGGTTTCTGGTAAATATGAAATGGCCAATATAGTATTTTTGAAAACTAAAAATTTTCGTATAGACTGATTTACATCTCCAGAAACATTATGTATATCACCAGTGTGTATATTGTAACAGAAAAGATTCTTTCCTGAAATTTAAATGCATTGTTATAAAAATATCATATACTTAAAATTTATATAATTATTATACATTAAGTATCCATACTTGAAGAGTTGATGTTGGAAAACATCAAACATGTCAGATACAAGTTTCCTTCAATAATCATTAAATGGCAATCCAATAAAATGTTTTTAGTATCAATGAAATTAATTAATTCCATCGAGGCATCTCTTTCTACCTATAACATGATGGTTTAGAAAAACAAAAATTATTTTTAAATATAACATCTTTTCATTGCGAATGTTAAAAACAAATTCTACATTATACTTCAAAGTCAATATTAGTTGATGTCACATGGAGACAACATCAAATTTATTAGTAAACGTATTGCACAATGATTATAATTATTAAGGCCAAACACAAATTTAATGTTTTGAAAATTATCACTATATATAATTAAATTCTATCAATGTAAAAGGTATACTCTAAAATTACCGTGAAAATAAACACATGACCCTGAGATAATGTGGCAGTAATCAGTACATTTCCATCTGCCGACCATAAAATTTTATCCAAAATTTGATCTGTTAGACACTCGGAACATTTATAAGACAATTTTTCATTGGCACTAATCAGCGCAATTCCATATTTTTTTCCCCCACCAATGCAAATTGAAATCATTGGGGCAACCGGACTACAGTCCACATAATGCACTGTGTCATGAAAATGCATCTGACATTTCTGAAAATTTTGAATTGGTCATGCCATAATAAATCCAAAAAATATAGTCAATATATTCATATTATTAGCACATAATTTGTATTTACCAAACTTCCATTAATGCGTTTCCACAGGCACAAAACATTGTTGGAACCTACAGTAATAATTTCATCGCCAGATGGGTGAATGATTCCAAAAAAGTTAATAAACCTAAAATCAAAAATTAATCTTTTGATTGAATCTTTGTAAAATTAGGTAAAATAATTAGTAAAAATCTTCATAAAACTACATACAATACCTAAGTACAATGATAAATGATGTTGGTATTCTAAACTACATACTTTGAAAATAATTACATTACCTAGACCAGAATGAAACATTTGTCGCAACTGCAGTGTAATTTTCATAAGACAACTTTACAACACGACCGTCAATGGTAACAAACACTAAACATTCTCCAAAACCTCCTGATATTATTTTACTGATTGCAGATTTGGTTGTGTATCTCCAGTCTTCCATCCAATCCTTATTATTTTTTTTTTTGATATGCTTTAATTAAAGAAAACATTTTTTATCAAATAATTATCCAGGTAATTCATATAAAGTTGGTGGGTAAATCTTCTAATAAGGTTGCTTGGAAAAAAGATAATGGTTTTGAGAATTTTCTTATAGAAACAAATAGCAGTACAATTATAGACAAAATTATTCAGTCATTCATCTGAGTGGAAAGCAGGTCAGTGACAATTCTCAAAATTCTTTTACATTTATCTTTCTTTAAGGGAGAATCGATTGCTTGGTAGTTGATTCGAGTAGACACTTGAACGAATGAATTTATTGTCCAAAGGATCTTTAAAACCAATTGATTTTATATTAAAAAAGAGAAAAATTACTATAGCCTTTGAATCACAGCTAGAGTTAAATACAGGCACAATATCAACAAGAACGAAAAAATCAGTGGTAACATTTGAAGTCATTTCTCCAATATCTATCGATAGTACAACTGTTTGTTATTCAGATGCTTAATGTCATCTTTTTTGAACAGATGTAGTTGGCCATCGGCAATTGCTCTTACCGCGAAACCCTGCAGTGAAGATTGAACTAAGAAGGAATTTCGACATCACAAACATCCACTTATGTGAACAAAAATATATAAATTATAGAAAAATCAAGTTGTGGAAGACCCAGTAGACACTGCAACCGAAGAGGATACAGTTGACCGCTAGATATATAAATAATATCAAAATTATTAGTAGTTACCTTAAGAATTAGCTCAGGTCCATATATAACGAAGCCATTTTTATAAAATACTAAAGCTGGTTTATTAGAACCAATTGTATTTGAAGACCACTCCTTTGTATAAACCATACCGATTCCATCAGAAGATACCTAAACAGGCAACATTCGACATGTAAAGCATAAAATATCTGTCACAAATTTGGTAATTAAAGTAAAACAAAACTAATTCATCCGCCAAAAAGGTGAATAGTTAAAATATGATTTTAATGTAACATTCGATAAAAATGTTTGCTGCGAATATTTGACTATGAAAATTATATTTGCAATAAATGATTTTTATTTACCAAATAAAGATTTGCATCTTTATCAATTATATACAAAAGCCCTTCTATAGTCCAAGCAATATCAGCTATTATGGGCATTTCACTAGACACTTTCCGCGACAGTAAAAAACACATCTTATAAGATGGCACGATTTCCCATACTGCTAATTTGTTATCTGAGCTGTGACAAAATATATTTTGGGTCATACTGCACCTAAATGCATAAAAAAATGTATGTATTATAAATTATATATCAAGATTCATTACTGTTTGTTGCGATGATAGGTGAATAAATGAAAAGAATATTATTATCGCAGCTTAACCCAATTATGGGGTGTTTACTTTCAACAGCCATGCGTTCTGCAAAAAAGACAAATGATTTTTCGGTGCTGAGTCATCATGTTATTTTAAATTGTATGGTCGCACTTCTCATCAATAAAGCACCTGTTATTTTATATGAATGTTAAAAGGTAGTGCAGAGCTATGTTGTATTATTTTTAATGTGTAGAAATATTGCAAATATGCATATTTGAAAGGTTAATATGAATTTTATTGGAATTATTCCAATACAATACAATCCAATTAATACATATGTACTCAATGACAAATTTATTCATTGAATGTTGTCGAAGAAGAAATTAGTTTTTTTTTGCATTTATAATAACATAATTTATACCTCCTTATATGTCTGTCTATATATATATATATATATGTGGCACAGCATACATACACACTCTTCAGTGCATGTGCTGAGGGAGAGTGTTGATTGTATATTGATGAGAATTATTTTGATTATAAGTAAAAAATATATTAAGTAACAATGGACTAACTATATAAAAAAAAAACTACAATAATATTATACTTTGAAAACTGGAGCATAGATATCTTGATAAGCATGGTTAGATTTGCATATTTTTGTTACAAAAATGTTATTGCTTCAACCTGAAAATATGTCTGGAACACCTTATGCCGGTTTCGCATGATACCATCTTTTTTTTTGTTCTCCAGCACCACACTGTGATCAGAAAGTTAGGAAAGCCTGATAAGGCAATAATTTGCTCTGTCTCTGTTAACCCAAGATTAATGTATTTCTCAACTTCGTCATCTGAAAAAAACATGCAAAACTTTGTTTTGAAAAAAGTAATGAGAAAATTTTTTACAATTGATTCCACAATCACTTCAGACCCTGTGACCCCCCCTAATTATACTGTTGACTTAGGAATAAATAATGATTATTTGTAATTAATTATATCCATATTGTTACTTAAACAAAATATTAAGGTTATACCTACCTCTGATAATAGAAATAACCTTAAAATCAGGATATGTGAGAATGAATAATCTGGTATCTTTCGATTTTTCTGCAAAGGCGAATGTGCAGGTTGTTCTGTGACCTTTAAGAAAATGAATTAAAATAATATGTTTTACACTGTGAGCTTTTCCGTTGTCGATTGTTTTATTTTCAATATTGAACTCACTGTTGTATTGGTCACCTATGTATGTAAACCTAGTTATATTATAATCTTACCGGTAAAAGCTTCAACTCCATCACCGGTTATGTCATCGTTAGCATCATAGATAATTTCAGTTTGATTCATTAAATTCAGGAATAATATATGAATTCCATTGGTGATTCCAACGATGTCTTTTCCAAGAAAAACAAGACTTTGAAAATCTTTGATTATTTCCCACCTACAATTTTAAGCATTACTCAGATACTGTCATATAATATAAATAACCTATGGCCTCCTCTCACCATTTGCATACATGCTATTTTAAATAGGGCGAAAAAATCAAATTATATGAGTGATGTAAAAAGAAAATGAAATATACCTTGCAACAGATATATGATTTTGACAACGTCCATTCTCATTAACCCATTCCATTGGTGTAAGAGACGCGCTCTCGAGGTTTTAAATGAAACATGTTTGTTCTACATATTTGAATTCTGTATCTACACGGGATTCAAACGATCGCCACAAATACACAATAAATAATACAAAAAAGATTACATATACAAAATATACAAATATGGCATAAATTTCGTGACACTTTTTGATATCCAAAAAGTATATGTATTTTTAAAATATATTTTCAGGTACTAGAATTTTACGATACACAGACCAGTTGATTTATTACGGTTATAGCCCTATGTTTTAAATCTCTTGGAATTATTTGTATCCTTTAAGAGTAATTATACATAATATTACATGATTCTGCAATGTTCAAAAAAAAATTTATGTATAAAATTTAAATTGTTGAAACTTTCTACATTTCTACAATTGTAAGTTCTATGTGCTTTGTGTGCAATCCAGGTAGTGAGTGACAAAACATGTGGAATTGTATAATTTTTCAATAATAATATAGAAATTCCATCAAGAACCCTCAGTCAATATCTTAAACTGTATTAATTATAAATAGTTAGAATAAATTTGATATTGATCAGTTTAATATATACAATATTAATCCGTCATTGGACTAAATTTGATCCGGTGAAAAAATAGCAATGTATTTTAGTTCATTGATTGATTTGGGGTCACAAAACAGATTCACAATTCGCTAATCACATTATTAATGAATCACATAATATAAATTCAAACTCAGCCCATAAATGTTTGCATCTTTGTAGTAAGGGTCGGAGAATGACAGCTTTAGAACAGCTAGAAATCAATAGACACCAATTATCACAAAAGATTCTTAACGACCAAACTAACATAATAGTATCGCCACTTGTCCAGCCGTTGCACAAAGGGGTGGTCTGATTTACTTCCAGAAGGATCACTTCCGTCCCACATATAATCTTATTGTCATCGACACCTATTGTTTCATTGAGAATTTTGAAAATTTAGTGTCATTGTGTTAAGTAACAAGCTAGGCCGTTGGAACAGGAGAAAGGATGTGTTGTGTGCCTTTTCTGCACAGCTATATATAGATAAGCAAATGTTAGTTTAAGCATAGTTCTGACGATGGCGTGAGCCGAAATAGCTATCAACTATATTTGTTAAAAATAATTTTGTAGAACTAAAATACATTGCTATTTTTTCACCGTGTTATTTTAGTTCAACTATAATAGCTATCAACTATATATCTTATAAATTTTGTAGAACTAAAATACATTATTTTTTCACTGTGTTATAATGGAGTTTTACCAGGTAAATGTCAATTCAATCAATAAACTAAATTTGATTTTTTTATATTTGCGGTGCCCATTCGAGGGCAGTGAAAGGATTGAAAAGAAAATGAACACTCCAATTTTCCTATTGAATCAAATATGTGCGACATCACAAAAGATCTATTCAAATACCCAAAATAACCTAAAAAGGTTAGTAAACTATATAAAATGAATTTGGTAATTTGAAAGCAGGAAAGATGTAAAACAGACACAAAAATTATTTTGTAATACAGCATCCAAAATAATTATTTATTAAAATTTGATGTTCTATTTTATTCATTTTATATATTCAAATATATAATATACATTCTAGATGAAATAGGTTCTATAAAAACTTTCAAACAAATCTATTTGGCTTTGGAGTTGAAATTGAAAATTCACTGTCAAAACCAATTCTTTTGGAAAAAAATTTAAGGCTTACCGTATCGAGACTTCAGAGCACAATATCTCACCTCGAGAACTTGTTTTGCTTATTTTACTTTCTGTTAGCATTTTGAAAATGACTTTCTTATGAAAAAGTATTCAGTCACTCTGACAAAAGGTAAATCTGATTTATTGACATAATTAAATATTTTGTAACTATAGCAACCGTCACTAACCTTAATAATTTGAAAAAATGTATAATTACCAACCGGTTTGATCTTGCACTGACTTTTTAAGGCCGTTACTTAATAGAGAGAACTTAAATTCGCTTTGTTAATAGATTTAAGAACATTCAGGATTTCAGTATTCGTTTTGCAACTGTCATCACATCATTCAGATATGTTTGTCAATGAATTAATTTACTCTAGGCTTTTAAAAGCCGTCATGAATTGGGATAGTAAGGCAATATAATAATCCATACGATATGATAATAAATGAATTATCGAGTTGTATAGTTATTTATTTTAGATAGAAAGCATAATAGCCACATTGAATTAGTGTGGTGCTGAAGTAATGGTGTGACACCCGTGACAGTTTTGTGCAATCTATAATGAGGCCAGCTATATGAGAATCTATGCAGAAAAATGTGTCAAATGGGTCAGTAAATTGTAGGAGAGTATAAATAAAAACAAAATGTAAATGCCTTAATTTTTTATTCATGTCCATTCAATGTATTAGACAGTTTTCAAAACATACAGGCGTAAGTCTTAAGATTCAAAAGAGAAAAATTAAAAATGCATGTTACCAGTATGATAAAATTGACAATAACAATTAGTACATCACTAATATAAAATTAAAATTAACAATATATACCGATAGACTGAGCAGTTTTCACCGCTGCTAGTTCAACAAAAATAAAACATAAAACCACATAATAACAAGAAAGATTTTAGTGCGTTTTTATCACCTGCGACAGTTTTCTTTTGCCTTCCGCCGCTTCGTTTCTCCGCGCGTCCGTCGAGCGAACGAGAGATTCGGACGAGAGAGTAATATCAACGCCGAAAGAGGCTATCGGCGACATTCCGACGTCAGCGTCCGCAGCGGGCGCGAATGAGAATTCAAATGCATTTTTCTCAGGTCATCGCGTTTGATTCTTCAACAATTGACTGGCAATTTGTAATCCGCAGGAAGAAGTCATTTCAATTTCTTTGTACCAAAAATGAGATCGACGTCTGGAGCTCCCTTCGGATGTTGATACTTGTGCCGGAAATGTTGCCCTCGATTTGGATTCCCTCCGCTGCCACCTCCGCTGCTCCCCCCTCCTCCGCTGCTGCCCGTGTTGTTCTCGCCGCAATATTCTTCTTCCTCTTGGCGTTCTGTTATATTTAATGTGAGTCTGAAATGAACAGATATTACCGTTACGGCTTGTTCACTATTCAATAAAACTGATTTGTGATTGATTGAAGCTTTTGATCACATAAATGGCCAAAATAAACGTTTTTTTAATTTTATATATACAAAAAAAATACCTTTTGACACGCTCCATCTCGAGTCTGTCGGCAATAGCTTGTTGTTTTAAATTTGTAGCTAATTCTGCCGGCGCATCAAATGATTTATACTGCTGCTTAGTTCCTTTCCGGACCATCAAAACAAACTCCACACTGTCATTACCTTGCTAAAATGAAACACCATTAATGTATTTATATTCATTCGCATGCCTATAGAAAAAAATAGTGTCAGCAAATTTGAAATAACATGGACATCCACCAACCAAGAGCTGCTCGTAGGTTTTTTTTGTCTGTTGACGGCAATGCACCGGAACCGATATATCTCTTTGAGATGAGCGACCTTCTCGCTGCCTTTCTATCATATTATCCGACAACATCTTATCTAATGCCAATTCAAATTCAGTATCTTCGACCTGATAAAAATAAACAAGCATACGTTACTAGACTTGTCAATTGAACATTCCATTACAATGAAACTTGAATCGTATTCAAACTGAGAATAATTAAATATAACAAAGAACAAGCAAAAAAGATGGAACCTGTTTCTGAGGCGGCGACCGAGGAGTGTCTTGCGGATCAATAATCGGTATGTCGTCCGCTTCCGTCAATTCATCTTCGTCTGAACTGTTTGATACAATGTGATGGTCAGAGTTTCCTTCGTCGTCTGTCTCCACTATTGTTTCCAGTCCATCATTTTCCATATCTTCCAAAGTTTGCTCTTCGTCGACGCCGTCACTGTTCAAATTCGGATACAGAGTATTTTTCAACTCGTCTATGGCGTCTTTGCATTCTTGCCAGCTCTTGAAAATGGCTAATTTCGGTCTCAAACTGTTAAGACATTCTTGATATATATTTTTGACATATATAGGAAACGGATTATCCTCGGTCCAGTAAGGATCTGAATATTTGAACCAAAAGTAATTCTGAAAGAAAATCAGAAAGTAATCAAGTTTTCTTTTACTCGATCCGCTATTAAAGTATGCCCCGCAAGTCTCCAAAAGTACGCACACAAGCCTAATGCGAAATGCGCTATCAGGCGAGTCGAGAGGGGATTCGACGGCGTGGTCCATCGAAATACCAAAAGTGATAAATGAATAGAGGGCGTTAAATATATCTCGTGAGTCGACCAGCTTATAATTGTAAAGTTCGCCGAGATAACGAGCCATAGCGATCCGTCGTTGGTTGTGTCTCGGATGAGGGTGTTCAAGGGTAATTCGCAAATCTTCGAGAACTTGATCGACCACACGCGATCCGATCACTTCTTGCCAAGCGGCCAGGGCTGCCACTAATCTCGCTAAGCAGCGGCGGCCCGCGTGTTTCGCTTTCCATCCTGCCGCGAGCCAGTGGACTGCCAATGCGCACAATTCTTCATTTTCCCAATCAATTTTACGCATCAGTCTCAATGTTTTGTCTTCATTGCTTTTCTGTAAGTCTTGATGTAGAATCTTTTGAATAAATCTATGCAGCGGAGGCTCTTCTTCTCTCGTGATAGAAGCGCAGTCAGGCGGATTAACAAAATAGTACGCGTTCTCTATCTGCGTTACATGACGAGAGTCATTGACAGACATGGCCTATAATAAAAAATATTGTGTTATCATCAAGCGTCGAAAGAAAAATATTCTCAATAACTGCGATGAGGAAAGCTTCAGGATTAAAATATCTAAATGAAATGAATGATACCTTCATCCGCATCATTTGCTGAAGATAGATCGCCATTCGTTGATGAGTATCAGGTGAACAGTACAGGTATCTACCGCAGGTCTCGAGTAGATTGCATGCCATTTCTATATGGTGATGTTTAAAATCGTGAAGCAGTACTTTCAAACAGTAAAGTGCTTCGATTTTGGAATACAGCCCAAACTTTACCAATTCTCCAATAAATCTAACAACTTTGATCTGAAAATAAAAGAAAGGTTATTTATGCATGTCTACCGTCGACATGTTATTGTTAAAACTCTACTTGGTATTCCGAAGAAATCATTATGCTGATTCAGTTACGATTTTATTATAGTTTAAGATATCAAATTTTGTTTTCGGTTTCAGGGATATATAAATAAAAAATTATCAGTGAAAAATATTGATCAAATTAATGTTCTTACTTTGGATTCTATATTGATCTGATCCTTTTTTCTGACATGATATTTAAAATCCTGCTTCAACATCTGGCACAAATCGGTACCTATATCAGGCAGCACCGGGTACAGTATAGCAGCGAATCTAGCATAAAATGGCAATAAATCTAAGCGTGTACGTGGCACGCTAAACAAAACCCTCGTAAACTTCTTCCGATTGTGTTTGGTGTTGACGTACAAAATAAAATCAGCCGCCGAGTTATCTATCATTTCACGGTTCACACAATTCGGCATGTGACTCGAAAACGTCTCCAAATGATATCTGCAATGATAAAATTTTATTGAAAATTGTTTTCCGCATTCACAGCTATGCAAGAAATTTGTAATGAACTTTGTAACTATACACACTTGTTGGAAACATTGGCAGTTTGAGGTTCTTCTACTAATTCTGGTTCAGGAATATTAGTCGGATCTTCAGCGTCATTAAATTCCTCATCTTTTAACTCTTCATCTAATATTTCTTCAGATACAACTTCAGGGCTTACCTGCATACATAAAGAATAAAATAGCATTAGATGAAAAAGTTTCCATAGAACAGATCAATGCTACATATCATAATTCCCACAGCAAAACCTTTAATCAGAATATCTGTCAACATGCAAAAGAAGGAAAAATTTATATTTGTTCTAACCCTAATTGAGTTGAATCGTATAATTAGAATAAACCAGATATTTTGAAGATTTTTTTTTTTCAACAATACAAAATAAATGGTAAAAATGTGAAATTCATATGTTATCCATTTCTATGCGTAGCCCGATATTTACAGAAGTGTTGAGCTGGTGGATGATATTTTGTTATAAACATTGCTGTCATTATGTCATCATGTGTATGAAGTGTACGATCGAATAAAATCTTCATCCAAATGAGAACATAAAAAAAATCACTGTCAGCAATATCCAATAATTTTATGTCCAGTCAATATCTGCTATTATATTGAGTAAAGTAACTTGTACTAGAGAAAATGGTCCGAGAATGCCAGCTTTAGTGGTAGGTCTTCTATTTATATGTTTTTACAAGTGCTATGAATATTATTTTTTAATATGTGGATATTGCAATTACCTCTTTTTGGGGTTGGTAATTGGGAAAAAAAACTTTCAAGTCTGGCAAATTGGTATAAAAACTTCGGGTGTCTTCATCTTGCCAAGGATCATTCGCAGGAAGCTTATGATCGCAATCTGCACCTGCCGTGACATTATCAGAAGCGTTACCGGGCAGTGACGCTATGCCGCTGATGACAGGCTCTCCGGCCTCACCTAAATCTTCACCGAGGATATCGGCAAAACTTTGTGCACCAGTCAATAATCTATCGAAATTTGTCTGAAATTTTGACATTTTGTGAATTTTTTTTTAAATCCAAAATGAATTGTACTTCAACATTCAAATTAATTACTCATAAACTAAGAAAAGTCAGTTAATTTCATATTAATATTCAAAGAGTTAATACGTAGTAGTGTAGTGGTTAACCTGATGAATATCAAGCTGGTCCCTGCGCTCTTGTGATAGCTCACCTCTCGTATGAAGTGTTCTTTGATTGGCAACATGTAAAGCGTGGAGCTGTTGACGCTGTGCTGCTAAATGACGAGTAAGTGACAAAAAATACTCTCGAAGAATTGTTCGGACGACAGCTTGTTTTTCAGGGAGCAAGAATTCACTTCTTGGAATTGCCACATTCAATTGCTGAAACATATTTGAGATGGTAAAAATTAAATGATCAAAATGGACTCACTGATCGAAGGTTGGCTTTTAATTGTCTTGAAAGTAGCCCACATTACATAAATCAGATTTGGAGCGATTGAGAACTTCAAAACTTTTATAGTTGCTTAAAAACAAGATATATTTAAGCTTTAAAAAAATACATACTTTAGATAAATCTTTGATCTTCTTTGGAACCAGACCGGCATAATCTTCTCCGCAATGTTTACAAAATGAAAGAAGAATGTTAATGTTGTTATGTTCGTCTTTGTCCATGTTTATTAACACTGTTAAAACATTTCCCAGCAGTGAAAGACCCATCTTATTGGTGAATATTCCACAAGTTATAAGCTCACCATAAAAACGTAGATCTACTCTCAATTTGGACGCATTTGATATTTTGTCAGAAGCCTTGAACATTAGAATTTTTTGCCAGTTTTCAAAAAGATTCTGTGAAAACTCTGAATAATTCTGGTGAAGGATTGAACACAATTTAATTGCAGCCGGTATGTCTGACATTTTTAACTTTGCTTCCGTCAGCGCCGAGGCCACTTCTGATATATATTTAGTCAAATTTAAAGCGGCAAAATCTTTGATTGTAGAGTCTAATTGTGATGCTGAAAATATCTTCATTTTTTTTACAAATGTTGTGTTTTTTTTTACACCTGAATCAAGTTTGGAATAGTGACTGTCTTGGGGTCTGACACATGTTTGGTTCTGAAGGCGAAGCTCCGCCTTTTGTTTTAGACGCACGTCGAGATCTGATATATATTCCAATAGAGCAGTCTTATCGTCATCTTTTTCCTTTTCATTTGCATCTTCATTGGATGCATTGCTATCTTTATTATCGAGTTCTGCCATTATTCCTAAAATATAGATATACATTTGAATCCAAGCAGTTATTTCATTGCGGAAAACTTACATTTTAAAATATATAAAACTAAAATACAACTATGCTGCCAAAGAAAACACAGAAACCATAGATACATATTTTAAGTAAGTGCATTTCACTTTGGCTGCTTCCAGTGTAAAACAGGAAAAAAAGCAACTGAAAACATACATTTTTGTAATTTATCATATCGTCTAAAGGCGCTTGATCGAGTTTCAATATCAAATTTGAATTGTTAAATCTTTTACATTTTATATTTTTGCATGTTTTTTTTTTTATATACAATAAAAAAAATGATATGCCAACTATAGAGTCTACTTTGAAATCGTTGATGTATAAAAACAGCTGTAAACAAACCATACAATGAGTCAAGCGCACTGTAATTAAAATTTTTAGATCCCACGGGTATATTATTATTAAAATTAATAAGGCCAGTCAGATAATCCTAATAGACAGTTTCCAAGTGGAATAGTATAATGTTATTCATAAAGTTAAGAAAGAATTTTCCATAAGAAGCTTACAAAAATAATAATCTTTAATTTGATAAGCAGCACAGATAATGTGAACCAGTAAGCACGCTTTTTCTAAGGTAAACATCATTTTATTTCTTTAATTGATACCGATGAATTCATTCCTTATAATTCTATTTTATAGTGAAATAATAGATGTAAAACAGTATTGCCTTGAATAAGTTGATATTCAACCATACAAAAAATATAGATAAGATGACAACAACCTATTTTTGTAAAATATGTGTAGGTATTTCAAAGTGATTATAAGAATTTTAGATCGAGTGTAGTATACCTGCTAACCAATGAAAATATTAAAAGAACTGTCGTTGACGGCAGGAGTTACATCAAGTCATATTTATAAACACGTAATATAACCAAGTTTCGCCAAAAGCTAACATGAACGAGGACAGCCGACTGTTCATTCTACCTGTCAATACATAACGCAGCGTTGCCCGAAAACCATAGGCATTCCAAAAGACAATGTGTAATTTTAAAATATTCCTGATAGTAAGTCGGGCACTGTTGCAATTTATAACGACCGCTATTTTTTTTATTTTTAGACAACAATAATATAAGTGTTTGTTCGTGATCTCTCATGAAAAATAATTTTTGACCATAGTACAAACAAAATTTACCATTAAATTCTGTATTTTTTTAGAAAGAAAGTATTTTCAAGAATTTATTTATTTTTGAGCTAATTTTTCATTTCTTTGTAGAAAACAAATTTAAGAGGGTAATTACTTGGGTGGACAAAAATATTTTGAACAAATAGTCTGTGGTCATACATATAATTTGTCTTGGAAGGTGGTAGAAATGTAACGAATGTCAAAATTTTTGAAGCCTCAGCTGGTTCTCGGCTGTAAAGGAGACGAGCTGTCATTCAAATAAATATTTAGCCTGGTATTAAGTCGCATCAAAATGTGTGGGATTTTTTGTAAAGTGCATAAATCTTCAGATATTCACTCTCATTTCGTTTCTGTATGTCTATACATAATTTGGCGTCGGCATTAATACATAATACGTGTTTGGGTGCATGGGCATCTCAATTTACTAATATATCATCAAATTTTAGGATCCAAAACTGTTAAAACTTTTACAGTCTAGAGGACCCGATATCAGCAACGTTCAATACTTTCATTACACCGCAGACAGTAAAATTTGGAATGAATATGACTTGAAATGCCATCCTGATGTTTCGCCTCGAATAGGCGATCATGTTTTAGAGATGAGTGGCAGCACATTGTGGATGCAAGGTCCGACGCCATCACGTCAACCTGCTTCATCTTCGAACGGTGCTTTACTTATTAATGGTGATGTATACAACCAGGGTTGGGATAAACGCCATTCTGACACCCAAGAATTATTAATACGGCTAAGTTCTTTACCAGTAGGTATCTCATTTCATACCCAAAATTTTTTATTATCATAAATTCTTTTGACTGTGGAGCATTTTTCATCATTTATTTTCCAAAATCAGAAATCTGTTTGTAATGATTCTTCATGATAAATGATTTGAAAAATCATTCAGTATATTCCCATAAGAGTATATTTATTGAAATAACCGGAAAAAATGTAAAAGTATTCTCACTCACAAAAAAAATATAAGAACAATATATCAGTATTGAAGATCTTTGTATATATTGCTCAATATGGGTAAAGCCTAAAAGCATTACATCGCCCATACAAAAACGAGATCAATTAAATTTAAAAAAAGTTCTCTGTGAATCCAAACATTAACCCTCTAAATGTCAACGTCTCAATTGTTGAAATGGCAGATTGCAGTATGTTGATAATCTATTCTCAACAATATATGTGTTAACAGTATCAAAATTTTCGTATATTAGCTATTTTTTATATCGGAATATAGCGTGATTTGTCTTTATGATCTCAGTAAGTTCTTTAGGTGCTTCAGCAGCAACCAGATTAAAAAAATAATGTTGCCATAACCTTACCTATTTTCAAATATACATATTTATATTATACTAGCGTGTACCCGGCATGCGTTGGAATGCCACTCAAAAAAAAAGAAACCGCGAGTTTATGGAAGCGTCTAGTCGGGAGCCTCTCGCCTTCCAATTGGATAAATCGGATTTGAGGCGAGGCCGGAGCCAATTAGAAGCGAAAAGCTGAGGTTATGTTTTTCTTACCTAAATTTGACAGTGGCGGCCGTATGTGTTTTTATTTATTGGAGTGCTTTTGGATACACAATGTTTTTTTCATCATAATAATAAATCAAGATTTTCCAATGCGTGAGCAGGCCACATACAGTTGTCCATGTGAGAAGCTTGGATTTTCTAAATTTAGTCCGCACACTTGTAGCGACTGTCCTTGTGCCTTATTGATGGTCATTGCAAAGGCGACTCGCACTGGAAACTGCAGACGCTTAAATTCAAATGGCATATATGTCGGAATCATTGGGATGCGTGGCAACAGTACATCTTCTCCTTTGAATTTTCCATTTATTAATTGTAGCTTCAATAATATTGCGCATCATTTTTCTTACAGAAAGCCTGGTACCGTTGCAAAGTCGCGGTGGATTTGTGTTTCGGAGAAGATTTATGGGCATGTCAATTTTCAATGTTAAAACATGCGGCGGCATGCTTGGCAAATCAAATGAATTCAAGAATTCTGTTGGATAATTGACGACTTTGTCTTGATTCGTTATAGTATCGATGGACATATACTTTGTTGCTTCTCCTGGTATTTCATTTAGTATGCTGAAATTAATTGCATTGACATCCTTGTTTTTGGCTGCTAATATAGCACGTGCATTGAGCCATTGATGATTTTTATGATTGTGTGAAATATTTGGAAAAACTTTGTGAATCAATTCGTCTATGGTTGCGGTTATTTCTACAGAAATTTGCTAGTAATGTGATATATTGTGTCGATTCCTCTATTGCCATTTTACCATTTCCTATATCCAGCAATTGTTTTGCGAAACATTCAGCGGATGCATAATATTGTATTGTATCGTAGTTGTACACGCATATAGGACTTCAAAGTGAATCTATGTACGTATTGCCATAAAACGCATGATTTGAGACATGCATTAAGTTCATCGGCCACTGTTGAGCGTGATATAACAGATAGAGTTTGTCGAAAATCACCAGACAATAAAATGAGAGCGCCACCGAAAAGTTGTTTATTTCCTCTCAAATCTTTTAGTGTGCGATGAAGTCCTTCCGATGATTTTTTGTGTGCCATAGTACATTCATCGCATACAATGATTTTACATGATGTAAGTAACATAGTTTGCCCGTTTTAGAATTTTTGTCGATGGTTTCTCAATTATTTACATATTCAATGGCAGTTTCAGTGCTGAATGCGCTGTTCGGTCCTTTCCAAAAGAGTTGCTGCAATTCCAGATGATGCGATTGCTAGTGCAATGTTTTTTCGTGATTGTGTGACTGCCAAAATGAGTGAAATGAGAAAGGTTTTACCTGTGCCCCCGGGTGCATCTATGAAATAAAATCCACCATTTTGAGTTATAATTGCATCCATAATTGTGTCATACACCATACGTTGATCTGAAACCAATTTCGGAAGATTCGTTTGAACAAATTTACCCAATTCATTGACATCAAAGTGTGTTTCTCGTTGGAAATCACGATCACGTCAGTCGTTTTCAGATGGATTCAGCGCAGCCATTCCCAATTGTACCAATGATTTGTTAGCGATTACTAAACATATGTCCTCAATCAATAGCAATGCCTCATTATACACTTTTGGTGTGAATTGAACGTGTGGATTTTGAATTGTTTCACGCAAACCATGTAAAATATCTTCACTCATGTAGCCTTTGTATTTTTTCCAAAGATCAATTGGATTGGGTGGAAAGCAAATTGTTAATATTACTGCAAATAACGCGTGTATTTGTTGTGGGTGAGCAGTATTCGATGAATCGGCGAGTGAAGTGTCCCAATGTGCATCGTTTTCTAGAAGATTTAATTCGAGGCAAGCTTCACGATAAATGAAACATATTCGACCGTTTACTGTTCTCAATTCTTGGAAGGATGTCGGTCCACGTATGTTGATTAACAGTAATCGCAAGTAAACGCATTCTGCATTATTTGGTTGAACAGTGTACAGACGGCTTAATGTGTCGGTTGAATATACATTGTAATGTCCTTCAACTGCTTTACCTTGTTTGCAATGTTGAATTTTTTTTCTGATGCATTCCATCTATAGAATGTTGGCACTTCAGAGTAAGGTATCGTTTTTGCAAACATATCATCCCTACACAGTAAGAAAAATGCAGTTGAGACGTTGTTGGCTGTGGTGACAATGCTCTTACACGTGCATTTTCTGTTGTGAAGTACACTCGCTGTCCATTTTCAAAGTGAACTGCGAAATGAGTAACTGGTGGATGCCGTTCATGAATTGGAAATGATAAAATGCGCCATATTGCTTCATTGCTACTAATGTAGCGTCCCAGTTGATATTGGTTGATTTCATCGATAGATGCAGTTGAATTTCCCACTCCAAAAACTGCCATACCGCTTCCTTTGTTGACATATTTACAAATGTATTTGATGGATTTCACTGAATTACAATACTCGACGTTGATGTGTGCTTTGTACGTTTTCGAGAGATGCTGTGAATACGGTACAATCCAACGATTATCAATTTCAACCTCATTGTTTTGCCCTTTTCTTTCGTGCTTGAGTTGTACTCTGACCTATTCCTTTTCGTTTGGGTGGCATAATTGATTTCACAGTGAATGTTACGTTTTGAAATTCACTTTTGAAAATAAAGAAAAAAATAATTTATATATTGAACAAATTCTTTCTATATCACACACGATTTATACGTAATATTTATTTCAATTCGTTCTACCATGCGACATAAAACTAAAACAAAAAAGTCGGTAAAAAATAGAACATTGAAATACTTATTTCGAAAATCGAACTTTGTTTCAAAATATTCAGATCCTTACGTAAGTACCTACAGGTGAGTGAATGTGACAGATTTGCGTCGTTCTTGTTTTCGGTGTTGCTATGGATACAATGTGTCATAAATGGCAATTCTGTATTACAATAGTCTGGTATGAAAACATGTTTTTCGTAAATATTCAATTAATTTTTGTAATCAAATCAAATTCTTAGTATCCTATCTTTTGCCCGATAGTCTAAGCAATAATTCGACAAAGTTTTATCGCAATCGGATTAATGGTGTATGAGTTAATAAAGGACAGACAGACAGACATTCATTTTTATATATATAGATGATGTAAAAAATATTCTCAGTCAACCAATGCCATTATAATAAAGATGTTCAACCTCCAAAACTAATAGTTTATGTTCAGTTTACTACCAAAAAAGGCATATGAAGTGAATCAGTGGGGCGGAGAATAACTCCAAATATATTCTTATAATGCATTTACTCTTCAACCCTGTTGCGAAAAAATCCCTTTCAATCTCATCCACCATTATCTATGCACTTTGTGTATGACAAAGCCTTTGTAAATTATATGTATAATAAATTTGAAACTCCATCAAAACATTCAGTCAATATCACAAATTATATGTATAAATATATCGAAAAATACCCAATATGTTTGAGATCGAATAATAGGTTACAAAAATAAAATTGTATTGCCAAAAATTTTAATTACATCCACAAATTTATATTTCAACATAGTTCAAATGCATGCAGTCACACAAAATAGTTTTACCCTAAAGCTTATTTAAAAAAAAAAAAAAACAGATGCCCTTTAGATGAAAGTGTGATTAAAAATTAATAAGACAGAGTCGAAAAATCGACCGCTTACCTCAAATCAAAAAGCACAACTAATAATCATCCTTAAACTTCTATCCTCTATTCTCTTCTCTAGAATGATGACAGCCATAAAAAATGAATAATAATTACTCAATTTGATTAAAAATATGAATATGTTTATCAAACATTTTTAGGACTCTTCACTCGTCGCTGAGGCCTATATAATAGAAGTTTTAAAGTCTCTTGAAGGTCCATTCTCCATAATCTATTTAGATAAAATAAACAAAAAAATATATTTTTGTAGAGACCGTCTGGGAAGGCATAGCCTGCTTGTTTACAAAGCGGAAAACGAATGGATTTTTAGCAGCGTTCTAGGTAAGAATTAATTGTTAATCTCAAATTCATAAAAAAATCATAATTATATTTGAAGTTTTAAAATAATTTTTGTTCTTTTAGGTAGAAATTATTTAGATGCTGTGGAATTACCCTGCGGAAACATTTATTCACTTGATCTAGAGGAGTATTATGTGAAATCATTTCCATGGGAAGGCTCATCGAAAGAGTTATCCAATAAATGTACCATTGAAAACTGGTTTTTATTTATTAGTGAAAATAAGTCAGAAGATTTCATTTACCATACAAGTTACATGAGTGAAGAAGTATTGAATTTCTACAGATTTTATTTATTAAATATAGTTTTAAAGTTATTTAAAATAATACTTGATTGCTCTATTTCAGGAATCGGTGGCAATAAAAAATATTGAAAAAATGGCAGAAAATAATAATCCAACAAACTTCTATGAAACTATTTTATTAGAAAAAACCATTATTGATAAAGTTAAGCTGCTTATTCAACATCTATCTAATAGTATTAAAATAAGAATCAATACACAATCAGGATATTGCAAAAAATGTATAATGAGCCTAGTAAAATGTGAAAACCATTGCACTGTAGGTATCCTATTTTCAGGCGGCTTAGATTGTACTATTATTGCTGCTTTAGTTCATAAATATTTGCCATCAAATGAGACCATAGATTTGTTCAATGTAGCATTTGAAAAAAATGAAGGTGACAATTTTGACGTCCCAGACAGAATAACAGCAAAGCAATCATTCGATGAGCTAAAAAACCTTTTCCCCACTAGGTAAGATTTCATATAAATATATCTCACATCAGCGTTGTGGAACCAGACTAGTATCTTGAAAGTACTGCAGGATGAATTATAAAAAAAAAATCTTCGCAATCTTGTTTCTAAATATAAAATTGTTATACCAAAATTCCATTTAATTTAAGATTTATTTGTGAATCAGTTTGTTTTGCTTAAATAAACAGAAGGAAAAAACAATAATATTGTGAGAATGCAGAGATAAAATCAGCAGTACAATAGTTTGCCAGATTTATAGCATAGTTGATTGAGGCTAAAATCTATTGATTATCTCAAAAGCATGTATAATTTTTTTTTTTTTTGAATTGTTACAACTTTGTACGATTCCACATGTTTTAATTTAATAATTCCACATGTAATTTTTGACAAAAAATCATCTGATCCTAGGATGTCATTATTATTTCCTATATTAAATCTAATCTAGCCACAATTTTTTTTAGCATAAGATAACACATCAAGATCATAAATTGGAATTTGAATTTATGTTAAAATTATACAATGCATTTGTTGGTTCGTTAATGATAAAACACATTGATTCACTTACGAGTATTTGTTCTCACACCTTGCGTACAATACATTGAAAATTTCTCTCTATCAATGTTCATAGACCAATAATAAATAAACTGATGAGGCATTTACACATTTCAACAATTTTTCTTATTATGGAAGTTAGCACAAAATGGTTTCATCTTTGAAAATCTCAAAAGGCCAAAATATGCTACATTTTTATGTATTCTGTCTTTATTTGTTTCTTCAGTTAAAAAAATAAAAAAATATTTTTGAATGTTGGCCCGTGTCAAAGGAATCAAAGGAATAAAAAAATATGATTTATGTATTACATAATATAAACTCTTTATATATAATTACCCTAAATTTTAAAAAAGGTCAACTTCAGTTGATATATAATAAACTTGATTTTGTAAACACAAATGTGTTTACAATATCTAAGTACAGTTATCTATGTCGTAACTATATTTTATTTAAATACAGTGTTAGCTCTAGTGCCTGAATCAATGACAAAATGATGGATGTGGGAATGCGCCTTGTTGATATTTTTTTATAAATAATTTTATAGAACATGGAATCTTTTAGAAATCAATGTTACCATTAAAGAACTCCGTCAAAAACAAATAGATGTAATAGGAGATTTGGTATTTCCACATCAAACCATACTGGATGAATGTCTGGGATCTGCTTTATGGTATGCTGCCCAAGGAGAAACTGAATTCTACACATCAACGTGCCGGGTGATTATTTACACATAGCTTTGGTGAAAAACCTATACCAATTTGTTATTTTTATGTGCATAGAAAAAATGTTTTCTTTTACAATGCAATTAGAGCTATAAAATGTAAATAACCAATATTACAAAAGTTTTCCTCAGCTAAAGGATTAAATGATTTAACAAACAAAAATAACATTTCTATCAGGTTGTGCTGACAGGAATGGCTGCTGATGAGCTTTTCGGTGGCTATACAAGACACCGGACAGCATATAGACGGGGAGGATGGATCGGCCTTGAAAAAGAATTGCAAATGGATTGGCAAAGAATTGCATCGCGCAATCTTGCAAGAGATGATCGAATAATCGGGCATCATGGACGCCAACCAAGACTGCCATACTTAGATGAATCTTTTGTCAATTACATTCTTAGTTTAAAGCCTTGGGATAGGTAAGTGTAATTTCATGTATTAAATCATTAAGAGTAAATGTAAAAAGAGGAACAGTCATTTTTTCAAAATATCTCTATTTTCAATAATAACTTTGCTGTTACAAATCAATATAAAACAAAATTTTAAAAGTAAAGATTTTTCTTAGAATATTAAAAAAAAAATCAAACTTTGATTACAAATACTTAACAAAGATATCACTGAGATTCTTGATCAAAATCAAATTTTTGGAAAAATGTGTTTCTTTTTATTATTTTCCTCGTTTATCATCATCCGTTGTCCCCGAGAGAGAAAAGAGGACAAATGACAGTAGTCGATTCTTAAACCATTATACATACATTAACCTTTTATTGCCAACAAAACCTGATTCAATATTTTTTTATACAACCTGTAGCTATGCAATTTCAATTTGTTTTCATGTAAATTAAAGTATCACAAAGACCCATATAAAAATTGAATAAAATACAATTTATGCAAAAAAAATCACCCAGAGATACAAAAGGTTTTTATATAAAAACTCAATTATATCATTCATAATTTATGATATCGACTTGAAGGTGCTTGATGGAATTTCAATATCAAATTTGAATTGTTACAATTTTGTACGATTCCACATGATTTGTCAAAAGTTAGTTCCGTTGCATCCGTGTGATAGAATGCCTGAAGATGCCGAAAGGCGAAACCCGGGTCATTAGTGACAAATCTGGAATCGTACAAAATTGTAACAATTCGAAATTTAATCATATCAATTAATAATTCTTGGAATTGGAGTTATCATAGAAAAGCGGCTTCTATAGCAGCATTTAAATGCTATAGTTAATGTTTAAGCCACTATTGTTTAATCGGTGTATAAAATCGTTATTCAAAAAGCCATTATGAAACCGGCAGCTATACAAACAATATGACGGTTTGTTGAGAAATGACTAATTTACAATGCAACATTTGAAGATTAAATATTTTTTTCAGTAAACCGAATAATACATTGAGTTTTTTAATATTTTAGAATGTATGATGAAAAATATTTTTAAGATTACCTGTCCTGATATAAAATTTTCTTTATTTATTTAGATGTATTCCCAGTGACAAATGTAAACAAGGAGTCGGTGATAAAATGCTTTTACGGCTTGTGGCTTTTCATTTGGGTCTAAAGTCTGCAGCATTTCTTAAGAAACGGGCAATACAGTTTGGGTCGAGGATCGCCAATAAAAAAGAAAACGCTAATGACATTTCCCAAAGAATGACCATTTTCAACATAGCATAAAATTCTCAAAAAACAATGTCGATGCATTATAATAATACAGCATTAAAAAACTTTTGAACATCTGACTGGCACCAATATTTTCGTCTTATTTTATTGATTTCTTTTTTTATGTTAAAATTATAAATTTCAATATTATTTTGTAATGATTAAAAATTTACAAAAAGATTACAAACTATTCTCATTTTGTCAAATGGAAAATTCAGAAGCAATGAACATGAACATGAATACACAAATAAATTATGACTGTTAGTGTTAGTACAGGTTTTGGATTTGATACTCATTTTTTTACTATTTCATTGAATTGTAAATATTTCAACATGGTTAAAGATACAAAGCAACTAATACATAATAATAATAACAATAATGCAGTTATTAACATTTGGTGAGCTACAGACAATCAAAAACATCAATACTTATATATAGTTAATGTTTTCTTTAATGGTGGTGAATACTAAAAGTAGTTGAAAGATATTTAGGTAACTGAGTAGCTGATCATGTAATAATTAAACAGATTAGGATTTTGATGTTTGAAATATCCCGGATATTTGAAATCAAAAATAAAAGTGAATTGTGATCACACTATACATTAATTGTAAAATATTGTCATCAAACCGCGGAGATGCATTAAGTAAAAGTTTGGATGTGTTTACTTAATAATGAGATTATATTATTTGGTGTTAACCCTCTATAATTCACAAAACAAACAGTTGTAACTATTAAGAATCTGAAGAAAAATTCTGTTAAAAGTCAATAGCACATGCATGATGTCTACAGCAAAAATGCACTATGCAGACATTTTCCTAAAATAATTTGACTTAAAACTTATGAAACTGTAGCAAGTCACATTTAATACTGCATATCAGAAAGTATAAGAGTATTACGTTATCACTTCTAAAGTGTTAACTGTCATAATTTATGATATTGACTGAATGTGCTTGATGGACAAGGTAAAAATATAGCAATGTATTAGTGCTTGATGGAATTTCAATATCAAATTTGAATTGTTACAACTTTGTACGATTCCACATGTTTTGTCACTAACAACCCGGGTGTCGCCTTTCGTCAGTTCTGTTGCATCCATGTGATAGAATGTCTGAAGATGCCAAAAGGCGAAACCCGGATCATTAGTGACAAAAAATGTGGAATCATCAAAGTTGTAACAATTCAAATTTGTTAACCGTCACTTTTTGGTAGAAAGGTGTGATATTTTAAATGATAAAAAAACAATTTTTAGTACGGTTGTGATCATAAAATATATTGTGGAAATAGAACTAAAAAAATATGTTTTATTATTTAAAATATTTTGGTTGCATAAATGTACGCCGGATTGATATCATGTACTACAAGAAAAATGAAAACAATATTATAGTGGAATGCTGATGTCAAATAATTTACCATAATATAGTCAATGTTGTAATAAAATATCACTTAAGCAATACTTATCACCCTGGTAATACAAAAATTGACATTATTAAATGACGTAGTTGAAGTTATCATGACGTTGAAGTTACCATGACGTGCTTCCAAAAAAAAAACACATTTTGTCAAAATCTAATGAAGAACACATTCGTAAACCTGGAGTCATTTCATATAATAGTATAACTCGCAAAAGCATATTAAAAAATGTTTCAAATGGTCCAATTTTATTACACTTATTGTAATTAGTGGTTAACTGGCTTAAAAGTAAACAAATCGTTCTTTTTTTTTTTTTTTTTAAATAATAAAAACACATTTTTTTAGTACTTATTTCCAAAATATATTTTTTGATCAGGACCGGTTTCGCTCATCGCGAGCATTATCAACTAACTGAGCGAAACCGGTCCTGATCAAAAAATATATTGTGGAAATAAGTACTAAAAAAATGTGTTTTTATTATTTAAAATATAATGCCTTTCCATCAAGAAGTGACAGTTAACACCTTAAAAGTGAAATCGTTCTTTATTTACACAGCTATATTTATACAGGGAATACAGCTTGATAGAAATAATAATTTACCAATACACCTAAGATTTTTATCTGGAAACACAAGTGTCATTTATAGCTAACAATACAATGTGGAATTTTTTGGATTTTGCTTTGCGGCCCCATACATTTGCAATAATTCTTCCAATCTATACAAATGTAATTGGAATAGTATGTGACTTTGAGCGCTGCTCAAATGCTAGACCGGCGATACCCAGCCACTGACTAACAAAGAAAATAAATATTACGTAACATTGGTGTCGGTTCATTCCTTTCCACTTCTTTTCCTGGCTACATGTGTATTTTCTTACTGCAAAACTACTCTATAGATATATTGAATAGTGAAAGCTTCATATTTCAAAACGATTTTGATATGTTCACAATTTGGCTGATATTGTTCACAAAGAAACAGGAGAGTTTAAAATAATGCACAATGTAATTGGTCATTATTTAACGAATCGGTTGATAATTCTCATTAATGATGAGCTTATTTGTCGTCCATTTGGTGAAATAAAATAAAGTTGTGGATTAACCGGAGGCCTGCATATCGAAAATAAAAAAATGTATTTTGAAATAGAATTTTTAGATCTGTATGAGCCTGCACTGAAAACTCGTTTACTATTTGTATCTACTCAATCTTGACCATGAGTTCAAATAAAACAAGATGTGTCATTCACTGTTACCTGTGGAATTCTTCAATTATACATCCAATGGACATTGGATGAAACTTGCTTGGTAAGATGTCTGGAAGGTATTACATATTATATTTCTTTTGAAAAAAATAACTTTCAACAATATTTACTATCAATATCTGGCTTTTTTATTTTAAAAGTGGATCAGTGGGTAATAGAGAGAAATAGCTACCAGTCCAAATACTAAAGTATACCATAAAATTTTGAGTAGTACTAGTCTAATATTAATAAATAATAATAATTTCACTCATACTTCAATAATGACTGTGTAAAACCCGCTTTTAGGAGCATACTTAAATACTTGGTGAGAAAATTATTATTGTAACATATAAATTACACTAAATGAAACTATACAACTACGACATCAGGTTCCGAAGGTTTACATTTGGTTCTATTGTGTTTCCGCAGACCACTATGCGAAGTGTAACTTTTGCTACACGATTTGCACGTGTACGGTCTCACTCCCGTATGTGTCCTCATGTGGGTGTGAATATCTGCTGATCGTTTAAATTTTCGATCACATCTCGGACACGGGTACTTTTTCTCATCGCTGTGTATTCTCATATGCCGGGATAAATCCTGATTTTTTGTAAATGACCTTGCGCATATTTCACAAATGTAAGGCCGAATGCCTGTATGAGACCGCATGTGTACGACCCTGTGCTCGGCTCGCGTATACCGTTTTGGACAAATCGGACACCCAAACAATTTCTCATTAGAATGTGTCACGCAATGTTTCTTCAAAACTGATCTCAGTTTGAAGAATCGTCCGCAATACTCGCATTGGAAAGGTTTAGCAGGTTTCTGTAGGTTTTCAAAAATTTTATCTGATTTCCAGATTCTTTCTTTTAATCCCTTCAAAGAGGTCTTTTGTATTAAATCATGTGAAATGTTGATTTTACCGAGTTTACGATTTTTGCCTAATTTATTGCTACTGTCGATGTTTTCATTTATTTTCCTCCCTCTTCGGCGGATATAAAATTTTTTGATGTTTTTATTTATAGCCTCTTTTAACATATCAGAATTATTAGGTTCACAGTTTACAGGAGGCAGCAGTTCAAAATTCGAATCAATACCGTCATTCGAGCATTCATCTTCAGATTTAATTTTATCGATTTCATTTTTTATCGCTTCAACATGAATTTCTATATCCAAAGGTTCATTTTTAATTTCAACTTTTGTATTAAAAGGTTCAGTTTTGGCAACTTCAATAAGTTTCTTTTCGGTTTCTTCACATTTCACTTTGAAATCATAGAATTTTTGCAAGTTCGATTCACATTGGTGGCAAATAGACAAAGGGAGGTTATCATCTGGCTGGATCTGGAAGGAAATGATTTTTTTAAAGCATTTAAACATATGTACAGCAAAAAAATGATTCAACTCATGAAAACAAAATGTGATTTTATTATCACTGAAAGCAGCATTATATGGACAAGTGTTCTATATCTGAAAATTCAAATTTAGCTTAAGCTACAATAGGGATATTCATACTTTTTTCCTCTTCAATTTTAGCCTAGTAAAATTCTAGTAATCATTAATAGATGGATTTGTACTTGGATTTTATCTTGGTCATTAAATATAAGTGATATACTTTTTAAAAAACATATAAAAGTGAATCCTGAATTTGCTTACAGTTTTCCAGGAAAGTAATGCTGTTGTCTGATATTTAGCCAAATTAATTATTTAATTGATCTACAAATACAACAATGTTCTATTGTGGCACACAATCGTTCCTCAACAGACCTCCCTCGACCTTTCTTACCTTTTTAAAGACACTTTCATTATTTTCTTCCGATAAAGGCTCTTGCATATTATTCTATACCAATTATATACGATAGAAGACAAAACAATCTTTTTCTATTTGCCCCGAGGAAAACACGGGTTTTTTTCTGCCATATAATATTTCAGGTAGTCAGTGATTGAACCTTAATAACTGCAAGTGAGGTGTCACCTAAGATGGGGGGTTTTAAATGAAATTTGATAAAATACCTTAACATGAGTGCATGCCATAGCTTTAACATCTAATCGAATCCCTTCTTGCATTTTAAAAATAGAAGTTACTTTTGAAGTATCCATGCACAGACGACATATCCCTTCACTATTTTGCATTTTAAAAGGGCACCCCTTCGAATGGCTAAATGATCAGAAATTCAAATATGAACACATTATTTAGTGTATCAAAAATTACAACCAAATCAGTTTAATTTGACAATATTATTGACAGTTATCGCCATAGCCAATATATGCATAGACAATTAATTATATATATGTATATTACCATAAAGATATAGGCCAGAAAAATTTGTATTTAGTGAGCGATCTAAATGCCGCTCGAAAAACGATTAGACGTTTATATTAAACTCAATGATCTGCTTCTAACAAAAATGGCCTCAATTGACAACTATTGTATTTAAGTGTTCATTTTAACGCATATTCATAAACATTGTCTTTACCAATAACTAGGGGGCACAAAACAAAAAGTTTTTTTTTTTTTAGTATGTAAGATTAGAACGCATACAAATCTTGTAGTTCGAAAAATTTCACAATAATTTTAAATAATAAAAACATATTTTTTAGTATTATTCTTTATTATTCTCACAACACATTTTATGATCAGGATCGGTTTCGCTCATCAAGAGCATTATCAACTTCATCAGTTGATAACGAAACCGGCCCTAATCATAAAATATAATGTGGAAATAATTACCAAAGAAAATTGATTTTATTATTTAAAATATTATTTCTCTCCATCAAGAAGTAACGATTAATACCTTAAAAGTGATTTCACTGTTAATACGAGTGATGATAAAATTGTAGGGAACAATTAATTACAACAGAGGAATGAATGCCGTTGATAAATCAATCCACCAATATATACTGTAGTGTTTCTTAAGCTTTTAAATGAGTCACACCCCTTGAATCTAAAAGTAGGTCTCTGCACCCCACTAAAAACATGTTTCAATTTTTTTATGTAGAAAAATACATATTCTTGCGAAATATATTATTTAATTAAAAAAAAGGACATTATATATATATAAATATATAATTTTGAGAAGACAACTCGGCCCTCATTCTCCGGAGGCCAAACCGACACTGACCACGGCAGCAGTCAGCAAGGGAAGGCAGAGGGTGCTAAGAATCCCCGGAGAAACGGTAAAGGCTGCCTACCGATGACCATAGCCACGTATAATGCCAGAACGTTGTCCAGCGACGCCAAACTTACGGAGCTGCAGGTAGAACTCGAAGGCATCCATTGGGATGTCGTCGGCCTCAGTGAAGTAAGGCGTAAAGAAGAAGCCATCATCACACTGAACAGCGGACACATATTATGCTACAAAGGGACCAAGAATGGACGGACTAGCGGTGTCGGATTCATTGTCCATAGAACATGGAAGGAACGCATAGTCGAATTCGACTGTTCATCTGATAGAGTGGCAAGCCTGATCACATGAACAGATATCAGCTTCAGCTCCTTCAAGCGTATGCACCCACACAGAGCTATTCTGACGAAGAAGTAGAAGAGCTATACGAAGAAATTTTATCATTGAAAAACAAACGTAAGTGCTACTTCAACGTTATAATGGGCGATTTTAACGCACGAATTGGATCTCATCAACAAGACGATGTTGCGGTTGGGCGCTTTGGACATGGACGAAGAGATGGCAGAGGTGACATGCTTGTGGAATTTGCGGAAAGCAACAACCTCCACATCATGAACTCCTTTTTTAAGAAAAAACCATCTCGAAAATGGACATGGAGAAGCCCGACAGGAGGAACCAGCGAGATCGACTTTATACTAACCGACAGGAAAAACATGTTTCTTGACTGCACGGTTCTCAACTGATTTAATACCGGCAGTGACCACCGAATGGTGAGGAGTAAAGTACGATTTGCCATCATCTATGAGAGATCCAAACTGATGAAGAAACCCAAGGCTCCCATACACTTGAAGGAAAAAGCTGAATTTCAGAAAGAGCTGGAAGATAGACTTGTAGCCTTCTATATGGATAATGACATGATAACCCTATCAAGTGCGGATGACATTACTAATATGATTCTAGAATCTGCAAAATCATCAGATAATGTTACTTCCACAACTACACAGCCGAAAAAACTCACAGAAGACACATTACTCCTAATGAAACAACGAAGGGAAACAAAAAGTCACTAGCAAGCCGCAAATGACCCTGAATACTCTGCCTTATGCAAAACGCTTCGGAGGAATATTCGTAGGGACCTTCGTAAATTCAATATGAGGATGGTGCAGGAAACTGTAGAAGCAGGACGAAGCCTAAACAAAAACAATCAGCATCTGGCGATAGGGAAAAAGCAAATAACGGCACTTAAAGGACACGACGGCACAGTTATACGAAACTGGGAACACTTGCTGAATAGAGTGGTGGAATTCTACAGTGACCTCTATAGGGATGAAACTGACAAAACTAAAAGCAATTTAGATACTAGTAAAGGAGAAGATGATGAAACCCTACTTCCTGAAATCACTACATGGGAGGTAGAGCATGCTATAATGAGCATGAAAAGTAGGAAAGCGCCAGGAGAAGATGGACTAACAATTGATATTCTGAAGAGAGCTGGAAAGATTGTGAATGAAGTGTTTGCACGGTTGTTCACAACCTGTCTCTATGAGGAAAATATTCCAGACTCCTGGAAAAATGCTTCCATCATCATCCTTCATAAGAAAGGAGACCCTGAAGATCTAAAAAATTATAGGCCTATAAGTCTATTGCCGGTCCTGTACAAAACCTTTACAAAGATACTTTCTAGACGCCTGGAAGCATCTCTCGACGAGAACCAACCTAGAGAACAAGCAGGTTTCAGAAGAGGCTTTAGTACAATGGACCATATACAGGTTGTTAGGGAAGTCATTGAGAGACACCAAGAATACAGACTGCCACTCTACCTTGGTTTTATAGACTATGAAAAGGCATTCGATTCAGTTAAGAAATCATCCATCATAGATGCCCTATATAGCCAAGGAATTCCCAGTAGATATATCAACATCCTGGAAAATATATACCACGGAGCAACAGCAAATGTCAAGCTACACAAGCCGTCACGTAAGTTTATCATTAGCAAAGGTGTCCGCCAAGGCGATACAATATCACCAAAGTTATTCACCGCCACCCTTGAGAATATATTCAGGAAACTTGACTGGGAGAATAAAGGTGTGCCAATCAATGGTGAATTCCTCAGTCACTTGCGATTTGCAGATGATATTGTCATCCTCGCAACAGACCCAAATGACCTTCAGAATAGGATGCAGAAACTCGCGAACGAAAGCCAAACTGTAGGTCTGAAGATGAACATAGCAAAAACAAAAGTTATGATAAACTGCTTTGCCCAACCAAAGGCTATCCATATAAATGGCGCCGAAATCGAGAGGGTACATAGCTATGTTTATCTTGGACAACAGATGTCTATAAACGGAGGCATGTTCGACGAAGTTATCCGCAGATCAAAACTAGCATGGAGTGCATTCGGACGCCTGAACATTATCTTCAAAAGCGACCTGCCACTATGCCTAAAGCGAAAAGTCTTCAACCAATGTGTACTACCAGTGCTGACGTATGCATCTGAAACATGGACCCTTAACACAAAGGAAATCCAAAAATTAAGAGTAACACAACGAAGCATGGAAAGATGCATGTTGGGCATAACGAGAAGAGATCGCAAGAGAAACCAGTGGATAAGGGAGCAGACAAGGGTACGTGATGTAGTAGATGTCGCCAAACAGATAAAATGGCAATGGGCTGGACACATAGCACGACAAATAGACAACCGTTGGACGAATGCGGTCATACAGTGGATCCAAGAAACGTTAAAAGACCACAGGGCTGCCCTAAGACCCGATGGTTAGACGAGCTAACCAAGTTCGGAGGTAATACGTGGCAACGAATAACTAAGGACAGAGAAGAATGGAGAAAGCAGGGGGAGGCCTTCATCCAGCAGTGGATCGAACCCGGCTGATGATGATGATGATGATGATATAATTTTGATTAATGGCATGGCTGTTGTAGTTTGTTCATTATAATACTTGTAAAGCCAGGCTCTTTTATTGAAAGAGACACCCATTAGTCATCATTTGCATTTAAGCAATTTCTTGCTTTAGTTTTCATATACGAATGCAATGAAAATCCCATTTCATACAGACAGGTGGTAACGAATGGTAAAAGTGACTGCAGTGCTTGTTTTGTCAACTGTGTACATCAGAATTGTTGTAATTTCAATTGTTCAAATTCCATTTCAATGAGATCGTCTTTTTTAAATCATTATCATCCATCAGACTTAAATTACATAGAAATGGATCCATTATACATCTGAGTTTTGGTAAATATCGCAAAAATAATTTGTTATTAGAGGCTTCTCCCGCACCCCGGTTAAGAACTACTGCTCTCAGGTGCCATTATGAGGGAGAAAATTGTAGTGGGTAATCTTTACCTACAAACTGAATATGACCAATTTTAATACTTGGTGACTGCATGTTACTCAACAAGACTAGACAGGTGACTAACAAGGATCAATTATTTTTCAGAAGGATATATATGACTGACAAAAACTCTGACAATTCATCTGAAATCATCAGCAATATTTGGACTAGACTGAAAAATAGCTTAAACAACACCTATCACATCAAAAAACCACTGCGTTGGATAACTTGCCACAATCAGTCGCTTGCACTGCAGACTGCGTATGAAAACATTGTGTTGAGTGGCCTTACTTTATTTTCACTACTAAGCTGCCCACTGTAGTGTTCCATGTATATGCCTTTATTTTCGAAATCATATGAGTTTTCCGTATTTCTCTTTATAAACTTTTAGCTTTATTCAGTATGTTGTAATGAATGACAATAAAAAAGAATTTTCACATATTTTCTTTCAGACATTAATTGGTTAAGCCGACTTTAAGATTTATTTTTCTTAAATGTTCAAAATATGAATAAAAAATAAGTTTAAAAAGAGTAAACTGATGTGTTGAAATGAACCTACTGAAATTAATACTTCTTTGAATAAAAATTGTTTTTGATGGCACAAAAATCATGTGCGAGATAAACTTCAACATAGTTACTAATATGCCTACTGATATCACATCTTTTTTATATTGTACTTCAATAGACTATAATTTAAGGTATAAGCAAGATTTCTTTATGAATAAAACTGATATTTTTAGACAATTTTTCAATCATTTTCCAAAGTCTAATTGTCCTAGTGAGAATTTTTACCTGTCCTGTTACTCAGATTTTGGTGAAATTCCATAAGCCATTTGTTTTATTTTGATATATTCCATCTACATTAATACGCATATTAGATTGACATTCGTTTTTGAACCAGAAATTACAGAAAATGGTGTTTTTCAATCTGATGGAACACTGTTGTAGCTACTCTATTTTAATGAATCCATATCCATAGCCCCGGTTGGTATTGAGCATAAAAAAGATACAGCAGTTGTAAAGGAGGCAATATTTTTTTTAATTAAAAGCACTTAAGATGAGTAATTGGCGCATGAAGACATAGGACCGAGTGGAGTGGAGATAACTTATTGAGGCGGCCGGGGTTCACTGTGGATATTAACGCCAGAAAATAAGAAGCACTTCATAGTTTGCTTGTTGTGGCAAGTGTTATTTATTTTTTGAACAATAAGTTACAATATAATAACAATTTTATGACAAATATTACACATTAGATATCTTACGGCTATTTAAAAATATATTCAGATGTATAATTTGGCTAGGTAGATTGGTTACGTAAATATTACTCAATTCCAAGAACTCTTTATACGTATAAAATCAGAAGAGAGCGACTAATACTTATATAGGAAAAGTGGAGCTTAAAAATTAAAAAAAAATCACTTATAAGTGTAGCAAATGAGTCATAAAATAAAATATTCAATCAATACACAATAATCAACTTTCTGGTGATACTAGATTAATTCAAAAATATATTTGTATTGATAGCAATATGCTACCGAAGGCATATATAGAGTTAATATTAATTCTTAAAGCGATAAAGTCTTTGAGAAAAGGTCACTTTGGATTGACTGCTAGACCAACGACTGAATCACAGAAATGGGTTTTTTGATGGTCCTGTAGGTGCAACGCCGGATCCCATCTGAAATTGATAATATCTTGAATTGCAAAGTGTCACTTTATTATCATATTAAACATGCTTTCAAAAAAACTTTCGTGAAGAGCGAATCAAGTTTCAAAATTTGTGACATTGACATCTATCTCTTAATGAGAAAAATCATTAAAATTCAGTAAGATAGAATTTTGAAAACGTCACAATTAAGGTATTCCTCATAATACTATTCCACTACTGTCTACCACAGGCGTCCCCAAACTTTTACTATCTTACAAGAAAATAATGACGCTTATAATGATACCATACAAAAACAATAAAAAAAAAATACTCACAGCAAAGGGATTTGAATATCCGAGAGTATTTCCGTTGACAGCCAAAGCATTTGGATAAAAAGGATTTTTTGATATTTCAGAAACCGAATTCATATCAAAAGGGTTGACAGGTAGTGTTGTATTCATGTTATCTGTAAAATAAATTAATGTTTAACCTTTAACCGTCCAAGCATTTTTTGTGAAATATTTGCGCGACCCGTAGCTGCTGCAAAAATAATTGTATCTCTTAAACTATTCATTATATTTGGGTAAAATAAGAAGCATTATCTAAATAAAAGATTGTTTACAATTAACAAAAGCTTTATACGTAATTTTTCACAATTTATAAAATTACACGTTGAAGTTAAAGAATAAAAACATCTCTGAGGGGTTCATGCAGCCAGATTGGGAGCCACTGCCTCAAAGAAAAAAATTCTATGGATTGTATGAAAAAATCTGTATCCCCATCAAAATATATTGAATAGTGTAGATAAAGCTGATTTATTGTGGTCCGCACAATATAACAACGCATATACCAAGAGTATTGTCGAGTAGTATCGATATTGTAACACAGATGTTTATATTATATTACTCATTATGGTAAAAATATTTTTCGAAACCGAAAATAAATTATTGATCGGTATCTCAAAGACATTATTTATTTAAACTAATATTCATATTTTCATAAATCAGTGTTACTCGATAGCGAAATGCACCATAATCACTGGTTCCGAACGGGACCGCTGGGCGTTTAAAGGTTAACACAGCACACTTATAAAAAATATGCAGTTAAAAAAGCAAAATTTTATATGATAACAAGGATATCTTTTGTTTCAAAAGTAAGGACAAATTAATTTTAAAATTCTAGTGAGGGGTACATGTGGATGGTATGAACTTTCTTATTAAATTAAAGAAAGAAAAGCAATAATTCTGTTATCATATCAGTCACTACTGGTGAATAATAGGAGACTGACAGCACACAACAATTTGAACGCTAAGAGTCAAACTATAGCAAATCTAGATTTTAGTCAGAAATTTGTAAAAAAAATCTACATAAACTATGATTTTTTTAAAACAATACATTTATCTTATATTATATTAAATAACATTTATCATGGTATTTTTGAAGAGAATCGAAAAAAATATTGCATAAATTTTATTTCCAAAAGAGAGGCATACCTAAGACTAACACAGGCAAGTCATTCATCGCAATGTATAGAATACACATTATATATTTTTTAATACATGTATGCTATTTTTTCTACTGACTATTCAACAAATGAAATTCTATTTGATTTTTGGCAAACAGATATGGAAAAAACAAAAAAAAAATCAATAATTAATAAATCAATGCATAGAATGAAATTACAAATATCACATTTGTCTAATTCATTAAAATATATTATAAATGATCAGATCACATAACAGCAGAGTTAGTTTAAAAAATACAACACCGGTCAGTCCAAACGGGATCACTCGGCTTGCATTGACATATTATCATTAAAATAATACGTAAATAGAGCAAATAATCATAATTATTAAAGGTCACATTATATATGGGTCATTGAAATCTATTTAAATAAGAAAAAACAAATAATACCAGACAGACATTTTAAAGACGCAATTTAACTGTTTTGTTTTTGATATAATAGATTTATAAAACTTGAAGTCAGAAAACACAATTTTGCTATATCAATATACATGTAGTAGACTGTTATTGTATAGACTGCATTACTGTGTGGCATGGTAAAACAAAAATATTAATAAAAGGTTTCCCACATCTAAACATGTCAATATGAAAATGAATCTTATAATAAATATTTCACTAACAATAAGTCACACTTTTCAAAAACATCAAAAATGCCATAAATATTATATATATATAAAAAAAAATAGATTATTTAAATTCATTGAAGTAGAGCCAAGATGGCACTAAAAGTTTGTCATAAACTATCACATGTCACACTGTTTGACACTTCAATGGAGTACTCACGCCGAACACTCCATTTACCACCAGTGAGAGGCACTCGGCGGGTTAATAGGGATATTATTATAAGTTGTACCCAACAATAACACGTTAAGTCACTTCCCTAATATCGCATACCAATTCAAAACAAACCAAGAATTACCATTTGTTCCCTGCTGTCTCAAAGCAAAATCCAAATCAGCCAAAGCAGCATATCTGTCATCTGAAAATAAAAAAAATGTATTTTTAAAATGATTTCATTTTCATTCAATCATAATCAGCTGCGCTTGGTGTGGTATCTAAATCATTAGCCTAGTGTTTCAAATTACCGTAAACTTCTTTTTCAATATCGTTAAAATGTTATTGAATGGTTATTCCATAAATTACCATGAAAATGTTGGTGATGTCAAATTATTTTTATTGAGTGAATTGAATAGTTGTTGTAAATGGTTTTGAAAGAAGTTTTTCAATTCGAAAATATAAAAAAAAAAATCTTACATGTTACAGTATTGGAATTTTTCATATCAAAATTAGCAAATGTTACTTGACTCGGAGGCTGTGGGGCTATCGAATTATTGTTCATTTGACTAGAATTGAATATATCAGCAGAAGCAAAGTCGACTGGAAATCTGAAATAAGATGAAAATAAATGAGTTAATAAACAGAAAATATGGTTATTCTGAAACTTGATACAATTGAAAATTCTAAATTAAGAAGCCCGAAGGCATGGAAGCACAAATTCAAATGTAAATATTGATAAAAAATGTATTCAATACCTTGGACACGAAACTGGTGCATCGAAACTCATAGAAGCAGAGTTGGAGGGCGGTTTTGAAATATTATAAGCGGGTTGAGGTTGAGGTGTCGGGGCAATCTTAGGCGGAGGAGTCAATTTAGTGGTTGAACTGTTCCAGATACCGTTGTCTTTTGGACTGATATTCGGAACGGTAGGCTTATCCTTCACTTCAGTAGGTTTTCGGTTTATATCAGGCTCCTGATAGTATTGTCGTTTTTCATATTTAAAATACATAAAACCTTTGATTCTCGTTTCATCTTTCAGTATGGGCAGGTTACCTTCGTAAAGCGCCAACCAGATCGATTTGCAATAGTCATTACCCTGATTTTTTATTTGCTGCATTTCTTCAGGAGTAAAAGAGGCCATAGAGATCGATTTCACGCGATGAGGCGGCGTTAATCCACGTCTAAGGGATTTTCAAAAACAAAATTGAGAAATCGCACAAAACATATGCATAGACAAGTTTTTACAAATGTAGGGCAGGGTTGTGCGGTGAATTTATTTCTCACTGCATTGCACAGCCTCACTCCCATGCAGGGTAATAAGACGCAAGACACCTGTTTGATTTACGCTAGCTAGAAAGACTCTGGCTGCGTATACCAGCTGTGAGTGTAAATATGCAATGGCAACAAATTACCTACCATGTTTTATGTGAAAAGTATCTACTGCAAAATGACCAGTTGCTTAGAACACATTAGCTGTATGTGGCTAGCTACCACTCCATATAAACACCAAGGAACAAATTGTAACTTTACTGCACTTCATGATACTATTCTATACTATTGATTCATATTTTCTAATGAAGAGCATGTCTTCAATTAATTATTCATAAGCAGCGTGGCTTTAATTTATTTATTCATCATTTAAAGATAAAACTTTGTATGATATTGAGTTACCAAAAAAATTCAAAACTTGTAACAGAAATTTACATTAAAAAAAAAAGAAATCACTATCCAAAATTAGAGTAGTATGAGTGGGATTTAATTATATGCAATGACTACAGGTGCTATTCAAAATTATTAGACTTTATTGTACGCCACATTCCACACACAATTTTCAGAAACTTTATTGGTATAAAATTAACTGCGTTAGTTCTTGCATGTATTGTTGATATTAAAAACTTATTCTGGTACATACTACGATGCAGAATAACTTTAACTCATGTAGGCATCGGTTGTTCCAAATTTTAATACTATAAAATTTTTATGAAATCAAATATTTTGTCATTGTTCTTGTAAAATATTTATTTATAATTCAAATTATGTTTGTGTAACCAATTAAAAATTGGGATAAAGCGACTTCATCGATGTTCATTTTGAAACTGACTTGGTCCTTGGAGGATAGATCAAACTTAACTGTGAGAATTCACATTTTATGCTTTGTGGTAATTATTGTTAACCATGTTCGCTCCCAATGCAGAACACATGAAAACAGAATCAAGGTTAATCTTGACAGAAGATTATACGGAAACTACTTGTCACTCCATAAAGTTGCTTGATCTCCATAAGAAAATTAGAGCTAGGATAGGACCAGTGGTTAGCTGATAGCCTTCGCTATGCCCGCTATATTTTTTACAATCGGGTGGGTGGGATATAATTTTATAAATCACAGATATCTATGCTCACAATCAGAAATCTGTAAATCGTCTGAAGAAGCAATTTGTAAAACTGAATTGCCCGTTGCCATTTAGTGGAGTTAAAATCCCTCAAAACTCATTAAATAAAAAAGGAGTCTATGAATTTCTAGATTTAATTGTCCCAATCAATCAAAAAATGCCAAATGGTTTATAGTAAACAGAGTTCAATTGATAAAATTGTCAGTAATAAGTTCAATACAGTTTCACTTTTTCAGGAAGTGTATAATTAAAACATATCCGCTTTCAATATGCGTCATGTGATAATTGGTTTCTAAGCCAACCTTTGCTTCAGGGAGGGTATTGAAAGGATTAGTAATTTAGTTATCTCCCTCTTTCTATGCTCTGTATTCAAATGGGTAAGCATAAACACATCGGTCGCTCATGCTTTTGGACATACATATATATATATATTGATAAATCTATGTATGGAACTATTCCATTTAAGAATTTAATCAGTGACCATGCTGGCAATGGCAACAAACTAAATCTGTAGGTGAGAATGCCAAAACTATACTTAATAGATGTATATATTTTTATGCACCTTTCCTACCCTGCTGTGCTCGATATATTAAGATGCAGGTATTTTTCACAAAGAACTGAGCAATGCTACTGCCAAATAATTACCAAAATAAATAACACAAGTTTATGAATAATAAAATTGAATGTATTGTTAGAAATTGATTGAAAAATAAAAATATTAAAAATATAGGGTTCTTATAGAAAATATAAATTCATTTCTAACAAGTTCCTCTATTTGCCACACTAAATTCTTGTAAGTCCTTGGATAATGCACAGTTTATATAAATGACCTTTATATTTTAAGCTACATAGAAACTTTCTAAATTAATGCCAAGAGTATTATGAATTGTAAATATTTTTTTAAAAGTAATCGAAATACATCATTTAAAATCTTAAAAACTTCATGTAAATATAGGACATCACGAAATAAGTCATTGAAATATTAGAAATTTTACATGAATAAAGGATCTCAAACTTCAGCCACATTTCTTAAGGCTCTATTAAAAATATGAATGCACATGAAAATTACATTTTCTAGTAGTTTCCATGAAATAAAAAATATTGTGGACTGCAGCCAAGAAATAAACAATCTCTTAAACACGCTATCGTTTATCGAAGTGGGCTTGAGCCAAAGTGATTAGATCCAAGCTAGGTATAACTTCGTAATAGTAACAAGAAAGAATACAAAAATCGCATTTAATTCAAATGAAATATTTTATACCACTTGAATAAACAAAATAATATCATACACCGTGGGAGGGGCTAATTAAATTTCTAAATTAATTACATGGCTTTTATGCGCTATAAATCAAACATTTTTAAAAAATTAGTCATCAACAACTCAAAGTTCACAGCGGTATAAAAGGACTGACAGAAGTATAATAACAAAGGAAAGTCAAACTTTCACAAGGTATGAATGGAAAGTCTATTATTTAAAATATATACTCACAGCATTCCCGAACATTTTGAACAAATAAAAGAACCAATTGTCATATTGACGTAGGTTGGCCCTCTTTGGGCGCAGTCGAAACAATTTTTATTTCCATTTTGAGTGATTAATTCGCGTAAAATAGTTAAATTCTTGTCATCCTGCTTCTTTTTGGCAGCAGCCATGTTATCTATTTAGTCACAGCACTGCTACCAATTCCAAGAAATGAAACTCATTTAATGAATCAACAATATGACTATTACCATTAATTATTTATTATGAATGCTACGTTGAACCATAGACACGTCAAGGGAATACATTTGTGAAATGTCCAGCAATATTTTTGATATATCAACTATCATGTAAACCATTACACTTCATCAAATAATGCGCGAAATAATTCTAAAAAAATTGGTTGTCTGTAAAACCGGTTTACGGACGATAGTTTAACGTGACAACGTCATAAGAAAACATTGATGAAATGATTGCATACTTTTATGAATAAAATGGAATCATTTTTATTGAATTATCATTATTTTGTATGGATACGAAGAAGGACTGAAATGAAATCTACAATTTTTTTTCTGAAAGAAATCGTTGATAATTTATTGTTAAAAGTATATTTGTTATACGTTAATCAGATTTTTAATATGCAAGAATTAATTACCTTTATTGCCGCAATTGTTGTTGTAATATAAACAATGAAAACCACATTAACATTTCACTTCACTTTATAAACAGTTGTAAACAGATCACGTGTAGGTACTGTAGGTGTATAAGTTGTGTGCTGCCGCTGTCTCTTTTCTACTCAGACGCATCGACCAGTCGAGTGGAAGAGAGATAGATGCGGCACAATCCGAACGGTAGGCCGATCGTGCCTCTCTATCGCTTATCCGCGCTCTCGCTCGCACGCTTGCCTTCGGCGTAACGCGACAAACGGGACAATGAGTCATGTTTTTTCGTGCGTGCAGTGGGCGTTCATCGATTTATAAGACGTTGTCACGTCAAAAACCTTGTTGATTGCCAAAATTGTTCGCAAGCAAGCATACAATTGAATTGCTATTGGTACGTATATTTGAAATGCTAGATCACATCACATAACATAAATCATAAATTAATATAATTTATAGGAGTATATGCTATCATTCGTTATTGATAGCTAAATGAATGAAAATATTGTTGATTCATGTATGTAGAATGTTGTTTTCTTACCCGTAATGAGATAATAAGGCACAATATTATAGTATTATTCATTTGAGAAAGTTTTTTTGTTTTACGACAGCTTTATCCAGAAAAGTTATTAGAAAAGAATTTTATTTATTGCTAATCACCAATATCAGAAGTGCTTTAACTAACAATTAATTCTATATAATAAAAACACTTTTTTTAGAACTATGTCCATAAGATATCATATAATCAGAAGCAATGTTAGGAAATGGTTGAAAATATTAGAGCACTGAGGTAAATATATATATTTTTTTTAGTATGGCGAATAATTAATTTTTTCACCATAATCAAATTTTCATATCTTGGAGTTTTGTAACTTTGAAGAGGTGAATTTGATGGTTTCGAGACATCAAGTGATCGGCGCCAACAAAAACGCGGTATAATTTCTAAATTAATTTATTGGAAATTCTACAACGGTTTAATAGTGCAATAGCGAGTACAGAAGTAACGTATCGTTACTATTTGCGCAGTATTATTAATCTTAGTCCGTGTTAACCAGGTACTGTCATAGACTAATAGTATGTTGTATTCATTGTATTTTTGACTGTTGTTTAGTCGATGTTTTGAATCCTGTGTCAATTATTGTTAGTTCTACTTGAATTCTTACAGAAGTTTCATAATTTTGATTCATAAGATTCACGAAAATGGCGGATGTAACTACTGACGTTAACAACGAAATCGAGAAAAATTATGTTGTGAGTAATAGCGATCCTAAAAATATGCAGGAGCTTTCACACTATGTGAGTAGACAGCACATAATTCACGTATTATCACATTATATTACTACATTCCTAGTTTCATCTAGCAAATGTCACTTATTCATAGCATTAAATTATCACTTCACCGTGGTGTTTGGTTTGCCTCAGTTTATTACCGTTATCAATGCATTGTTAACTATGCTAATTCAATATTATACCACTTTTAGGTGCAGACATTGCTTCAAAATATGCAGGACAAATTTCAAACTATGTCGGACCAAATAATCACACGAATCGACGAAATGGGTAATAGGGTTGATGATTTGGAGAAGAATATTGCAGATTTAATGACACAAGCAGGAGTTGAAGGATCTGAAAAATAATATATAATTGTACCATATCCTTAGACATATTTTCCATTTCGTTTTTTATTGATTTTGTGATACGATATTTATGTGTGATATTGTGACGGAACGCAATTATCAACTTGGCACCAGTCACCGAGTGATACCAAAAGTTATTGATTTAATAATGAATGTAAACTTACTACTTATGTTATTAAAATAGAGCAATAAATTTTCTGGTTCTTGGTTTAAGAAGAATATTGTCTTTCATTTGATTTTTCAAATATTTAAATTGATGTCGTAATTCTGCAAAGAAAAGATAACATGTTATTGTTGATTTCTTCTAAAATTTGTGTGGGCGATTTTATAAAGTAACCAGTTGATGGAAATGACAGATACTGGCCAAAATCAAGATAAACAAACATTTAATTGCACACTGAATTGATCATATCATTAACTTACTGGAGTTAGCTTAGTATTTGTCCTTAAGTCTCAGATAAACTGGCCTAAGGTAAACTAAGATTCCCAAGTAGTTTTATAATAAAATTGTCAGTTTGTTGAACTTCACAAACTATATTTTGTATGCTGTTGATGATTCATATTATAAATAAAACATTTTACAGCACGGTAAAAAAAAATGGAAAACAGATGAAGTAATTAGTGATGACATTTTTTATTATTCCAATTTGTCTTTTTACATGGTTCACATTTGTATTATTGTCTTATATAGAATATAACTTCACATGTAAAAAGTGAATTAAGTTTACTTTGTATTACCTTTCTATTGAAATACCTTTGCATGGCGAGTGACGGTCAGGAGGAAATTGCAGATTCTTTAGCTTTAAAAACAATAAGCCATGAATTGATTTTTATGTTTCTCGATTGATATTTATTGATATATTGGTTCAATTTGACATTGGTATATTTATATTATCATCAGGAAGTTCACTATCACTAAAATAAATACTTAAAAAACACACAAGTCTTGACTTGACAATAATAATTTTGTATTTATTAATTTTAGATAATCCTTGCATCAATTAATATAATGGATCAATTCTTTTGCGAATAGGCTCAGATAAATCTTCCTCAGTCTCTGTCTCATCATCAAAGTTTTCTTCTCTGTCTCCAGTTTTTAAGGCTAGATTAGATTCCTGAAAGCAGATTTAACTATAACTATTAGTGGAAAAGTAGTCATTCTACTGTGTTCAACTTTATCTTAATATTTGTTTTCTGTATACAAGCCCATAAATAAATAGAAATGGTTACCATAGAGTTCTGCATTTTAGGTTTGGTTTTCTGACTTAGCAACGAAGCGAGGGAACCGTGACCTGTTTGTCCATTTATTGTTTGATTATCATTCATTGATGTTAGTTCAGACCGAAAATTCTGGAAGCATTAGTTAGATATATCATATAATTTAAAATCACATTTCATGCAGTCTCGATGAATCAATATTTGCGCATATATTTGTAACTGCATCATCACTAAATCTTATTGAATCATGTTTTATCAAATATCCATGCAGAGGTATTTGAATAATAAAATAATCTTCCATTTTCGTTACATAGATTTAAGTGAATTATGTATGACAGTAAACTAATTTTTACCGGATCCAAACTTTTCCGCATATCCTGGAAGACCTGATGTAAAAAAAGTATATTTGAAAAAAAATGTCATACGACATTAGGTTACCTTCATTACTATTTCAAGAAAACATTCGAAGAAGAATTACCTATCGACATCGCAGACATTGTCTTATAAAAAACTGCCTTCAGAGGAAGTTTCAAATTTCCCCATAACTTTACACATTTAGAATATATTATATATGGTATTTGTAGAATTACCACATGAGACTTATTCATGGTGGGGTTTTCATTATCGGTTCTGTTTCAAAATACAAAAAAAGGTTTCCTGAACAGTCATGACAAATATTTGATAGGTGAACGAAAACATAGTTAGAACATTGCTTGCAATATTAGGTATGAAAAATTTGATGGATCAACAATATCTATCCAATAATTCTGAAGGACTGACTTTAACCAAATCGTCCTGTCTATAGTATTCTAAAATTGACCATTCATAAATTACTATTTTTTGTGTACCTCAACAAAAAAATATAAAGGTTCTCTTTAGAACCTCTATATTTATGTAATGTATACCTAATATATATATATTTGTATAAAATATCTACATAGTAAGTATCTGTTTAACAAAAAAAAAAACCTGTAAATCTGCTGTATCGTCCACATTATTCACCTGCTGACGCGCCATTGTAAGTAATTCGAGAGATTTTGCGTGATATACCATTTCTATATCTATAAAATTCTTTATAATTGATTTTATATCCTGCAATTTTCTTTTTTCAAAAAGATCAGTTTGTTCTTCAAGTTCCCTGCTTGTGCGGTTCATGTCTGCAGAGGCTTTGAGTAGCTCAGATTCTGCTTGCATCTGTTACAATTGAAAGTGTAATGAGCAACTATTTTATTGAACATGAAAAAATCAAACATTTTTAAGATAACAATAGGTTTCAGTAGAGATGTAATTTCAGTTTGATCATCGTATTTCTTTTTTCATGGGAGGGGGAAACATTGGTTTTTTGTTTTGTGTATATGGGACAAGCAAGTGAAAAAATGGACACATGTTTTTTAAATTCAATCCCCTAAATTTTGTCCCTGGATTTCAATCAAAAATTTATTGTGAAATGGCATTATTGTTTATGGAGGGCAGGATGAATGAGAGATTTTTGGCCAATTTGTACATTTTTAAATGTTCCAAAAAAAATATGATTCTATTGTTAGATTATATTCATGCCAATTCGCAAATCCTTCTAGAATGATTAATGTATAGAGTAATCTTTCCTTGATGAACAAGTAGGGGGGTTTTTTTGCCTCTACCATGCAAGATTCCCTACAAAATTGTATTATTTCCGTATTTTTAAATGGAAAATGATCTCTTGCCTCTGCCTCTTGCATACATATTTATTTTAAATCTTTGATAATTGATATAATACTTCATTCAGTATCAATTAAGATGGAATGTTCATAAATATTATAATTTTATTTTACCGTCTCGCATATGTGAATTTTAGTGAAAAGATCTTGCACATACTATTTGCTGCCTACTTATAGGATTCCGTTCTTTCAGTCTGTCCAAAGCTCTTCTTCTAGCAATTTCCCCATCTCGTATTGATAATGTATGTTTCACCTCACCTCTTGCATGTCTACAGATCCCTTCATATTGCGATAATTCTGCAACAACCTATACATATATATTGTTTTATTCCTTTTATTAATTATCAAACAAAAATCATTCTGAACATAAATACGTTTATAATGTCACATTTTGTATGTTGGTAAATATTATGATCCTTAAGATTATACAATTCAATGAAAACAATCGTAACTCAATCAGAATAAATTTTAAAACAGTCATTGTTCACCTTCACTTCTAGGCGTTGAATATAGGCATTGCGATAATCTTCACTCGCAGAAAATGTATTTGATAAAGCTTTCAATGCCAAGCTCAGTGACTCGTTGACCGTTTCTCCTTCCGAATATGACAGAAATGCTTTAGAAATTTCGTCTCCTGCATCACGAAGCCTATGATGTTGGAACATTATTAAAATATTTTTCGATGTGAGTAATAGCATGTAAAAGAAATCAAAAAAATAATTGAATGGCAACATGCAAAATTAGAAATTGAAAGACGTAATATTTTTTTCCTAGTTGCATAAAAGGAGATCTTAGCTTATATACAACACATAAAATATTTTAGTACAAAAAACCATTGTGGCTTTTAAGGAGCTGTCAATTTTTCATGGAAACACAGTATTTTCAATAATAACACATTTTTACCACTATTTCCAGAATATATTGAATGATCGGAACTAATTTCATTCATCACGAGCATTATCAAGTGATATAAGTACCAAGAAATGTTTTTAGTATTTTAAATATGCCTTTCCATCAAGTGACAGTTAAAACCTTAAAAGTGATTATATATTCAGTTGAGCTCGCGATAAGTGAAATCAGTCCTGATCATATTGTGGAAATAATAGGGAAAACGGTGTTGATATTATATAAAACAAACAGTTAATGTGAATGTTAGATGAATAAGAATTACATGGGTACATTTTAAAAATATAACATTACATCAAATTTTTTCTACAAATTTCAATAACTGATGTAAATAATACATTTCAAACAGTGAAACAATACCTACAATTTTATTTATTATATTTTATCTCACATAACATCCACAATTTATAATTTGTCAATAATGTTATATGTTGAAAATAATATTGCTGGCCAAAAAAATGGCATTCAGAATCTACATATTCAAAGTTCCTACTGTTACACCACTTCTATCTTTTTAGAGATGATTTCTTGTTTCAAACTGAGGTACAAATTTATGGTTGTATATTCTGCTGTATGTATAGTAAAAGATATCGCATTACCTTATATTTATACCCAGGAATATAAAATTAGTTTTTTTGTATGAAATGAATCTTCATATGTATTTTATATTGAAAAAAATCATTATTTACAAAGTAATATATACATAAGTTCTTGAAATTTGTGAAGGGGGCTGAGCTTAGCAATACCAAAATATTAAAGCTAGTTATCTAAATATGCATTCCTATTTACATGTTAATTCTTAAAATAAAATTGTATTTCCAACCTGGCAGTTTTCTGTGCAAATGCTCCAAATGCATTACAAAGTTCTGAAAAATGCTTTTCTACAGATGATATTCGATCTTGTATAAATTTAGATTGTTTTTCATAAGAAATATTTGCATTTCGAGCATAAGGAAACATTTTATGTAGTGTACTTAAATTAAGTTATATCTCCAGTTATGAGCAAAAATGTATTACTGTAAATGTCTGCACACTCTTGAAAACATTAAATCGCAATCCAAGCGTCTAGCGCACAAATTATTGGTTTAGTGCTGTGTTGTGCATATTTTACTGTAACCATGGATACAAACATATTTAAGCAGAACAGTGTCTTCATCTAAAGCCATGAAGCTTTAAGGGAAAGTCCAAATTTTAAAAAATCCAAATCTATATTTGAATATGTGCACATCGAGCAGAATAACATTCATTAAAATGATATGCTTATTATCTCATTATTCTTATAATAAAAAAATTCATTTCATGAAATTTCTGTCAGGGATTTTTTAAATATTATTTACATTTGTTTCTTATTTTATTTAAGAAAGATTATCTTTTTGAGTGTACCAAATTGGACCAAACCAAATTATCAAATTATATGAAAGTTATGATTTTTTTACGCGCCGTTTTCTGGAACCAATGTATCGCGTAAAAAAGGCTGGTTGCATTTTAAATGATTTATGCATTATAAAAAAAAAATGAAATTAGGTTGGTTTTATAATATGAAACATGAAAATTCATCAGAGAAGCAGTCACCAGTTCATTTAATTCATCGTGTTAGGAATAAACATGTGGAATAATCTTCTAAAATCTATTGTAATATTTTACGAATTGATTCTAATGGAAAATTTTCTATTCTATGACTTTTGGTGTACAAGTCCTTTTTTTTTTGATATCTTATGTATATCATATTTTGAGCATCAGATGTTTTGAAATTTGTTTGAATGTTGGTTATTTTTTGAAACCACTTGTTTATTTATAAACTGAATTTTATGAACAGTTTACTTTTGAAAAATATTATAGCTATGTGCAAGTATCATTCGCTAGAATGCAACTATAATTGTTTATGGACGAACAAATAGAAAATGTTTATGGTTCCTTAGAAATTTGAAATAATGTTCAGGTCGGTTGACATTTAAATACCATTATTAAAGCCATACGAAGTTAGTGTTCTCAGATAATTTACAATTTAAAGTAAACGTTTGGGGGACCCTGTAGGCTCTTTTCCTAATTCAATGTCACACAAATCTTTTTTGGAGTTTCAGACCAAAAATAGTATTTATTTAGGTTTTTGATGACAGCGGTATTTACGTTAGAAATGGAGAAGACTCTTTTGAGTGATTTAGAAAATGCGCTACAACTTAAGTTTGCCAGTAGACAATTTGACGATTTTGTAATTCATAATAAATCATTAGATAAATGCGCACTGGCTCTTAAGTTACTCATAGAGTTATATAGGTAATTAAATTTCATTTTTTTATCAATTAACTTCATATCGAAAGACTACAAATCAATAGTATTTTTTTTTACCATTAAGTTGAATGATTAAAATTATTGATTTTTCCTATTAGCCGTGAAGATTTATTTCTAGGTGATATTATCTTGAAGTCAGATTGTTCCAGTAAATTTAATATGTTATTTGTCTCCCATCTTTTACAGACTTCATAAGAATCCCCAATGGAGAGTTGACGTTGAGGCAAATGAATTGTCATTATATGTTATTCACTTATGTAAATGTATTCAAAATTTAACCTGTGCAGACATCCAAAAGTTTTTGACTGTCATGAGCCACATTCACAGGTTTATTATCTCAAAGGTAAGATAAATGAACCTATTGTTACTAATTAATTGAACTGAAATCACATGATTAACAATTTATTACAATTTCGTTTATACTCTTATATATGTTTTATTTTACAGAAAGCTCCTGTTGATGTTTGTAACCAAGTTTCTAATTATGTCCTCGCTAACCCGAATTTGACACTAGTTTCCGAGCATAGCAAAACATACTGGACTATATTAGTTGATAAAATTTCATACCTTCAAAACAGTAAAGTGCAACTTTCAAGTGAGCATTCCATGTATCTAATAGAAAATGTTTTGATATATTCCAAAATGGCGGACTTTTTGAAGTTTTGTAAAGATATATTACCCTGGGTGACAAAAAATTTCTTCTCTTTATTTAATGTAAACAGTTCACAGGAGCTTTTGCTGCTATTTGAAAAACTATTCACCTGTCTTCACAAAAGTCAAATATCAAATAAAAAAATAGTACCCAAAGAAATTTTGATAGAAAATATATTCAACAGTTCGCTGAATTGCTTGGTACACGTATATCAAAATATTGCTGTTTGCAAATGGAAGTCTAATAAATCGTGTCTGGCAGCGATAAAATTTTTCATGAGCGTCTTCAAAGATCATCCGGCATGTCTTCATCATTTTCAATGCCTTCATATATTAATTCCTACGATATCTACTAAATTAGAGAATCTCAGTCCGACATCTCATAATATAATCAATGAAGTTATAGAGAAAGTGAAGCTGTCCAATAAGAATTACAAAAATGAACTGATAGTCTTTGCTCTCTCATTTCGAAAAATACTAAGCCTCAGTCTATCACTGTGGACTGAAACAACAGATGAGCGATGGAAAAAAAATATGTTTACTGAAATGCAGATTTCTTTGTTAAACCTCATCATAATGCTGATGCGCACGCTTAGTAAGTTGAAAGAACAGTCTGTGAAATGTAACAACTGTGTATTTCAAAGTGGTATTCATGACACTATTCAACTGTCCGGTTTTGCTAGGAGTTTTATTATGAATTCAGCAAGGCACAAAATGGATCTTTCGCAGACAATCACGTTGGCAAGTGAAATTTACGAAGAGCAAGTGAAAAATGTTTGTATATTACGAAAAAACGGTTGCGCCAATTGGAGTTCTTATTGGTCTAAAATAGAATCCAACCATCACAGTGATGCAATATCACTGTATTCATTAGGTCTTTATGATTTTTCTATCAAGTATTTTGAAGTTCACACATTACACTTCATAGAAGCACTTTCTTGGAATGATAATATTTGTGAATTGGAGCATTTGTCTCGTGTGTTCTATAATATGGCCATATGTCAGATGGACCTTCAGGAATATGCAGAAGCTCTGAAGAGTTGCTATATAAGCATGGCTATAGCTGCTGTAAAAGACTCGCCAGTAAATGATGAAAAGCATGCGCGCTTTGCTTTGCAAATAAAAGTTAAAGTATCTTCACTGGCATCGGCGACGGAAGATTCATCATCACTGCAAACAAATCACTTGAAAAATACAGAAAGTAATGGACAGTCATCTAAATTAGAAATTTATAATATGACCGTCCAAAGTGCTGTAAAAGAATTTTTATCTCTGAAAAGGAATGAAAAATTATATGATATGTTTTCTGATGTAAATTTTGGGTAAGAAAAATTAATTTGATATACTTGAGTTAGACATATCTGTGAAATAGTTAAATTTTCTAGGTTTCCTATTATATTTAACAGAGATGTCATTTTAAAAACTTCAATTTTATATTGTTTGTAGTTTGGCCTTCTGCATTTTCTAAAATACATAACATTATTTGTCTAAAACTCGATTGCTATGCTAGCTTTCAATATTATGGTAAATCTGTTAAATAAGACAAAAGGAACCAAATTGCAGTGAACATCAGGATTCATTCTGAAAACATATTTTCAATGAATGTAGTTATCACTATTACATGTTTTTTTCAATACACTTAATCTGAGGTATCGAATTTGTAAAAAATATGAATTAATCGAATGATCTATTTTTATTTTAGAGAATTACTCTTAATAGAACTAAATTTGTATGGAAAGCTATGGCCTTCTACTTTGGCAATGGCGGGTGTGTGTAAATCCTTACAAGATTTGATTGAACATGAAAAGAATTCCGATTCTGAACATTGGATAAATAGAGGTAAGCGTTGCAAATATAAGCGTCGAAAATAATGTATATAGAAGAATTAGCTACAGATAATTTCCTGCGTCATTTTTTTTGAACAGATAAATCCACCTTACTCTTATTGAGTAATCATTTACTCTTAAATGTTATTTAAGCTTAAATTTATATTTTACAGATCATCTTGATTGTCAAGCTCTTGCAATAATTGCCGGAAAAGCTGTTACTGTATTGAGTACACATTCGCATAAATTAAATAACCGGAATCTCTGTGGCTTCATCAAATCAACAATACAATTATTAGAGAGAACACTGAAGGTATTTTTTGGTTCTATTGAAATACAACACGTTTACTTAATCACTTTTAAGGTGTTAACTGTCACTTCTTGATGGAAAGGCATGATATTTTAAATAATAAAAACACATTTTTTTAGTACTTATTTCCACAATATATTTTTTGATCAGGACCAGTTTCGCTCATCGCGAGCATTATCAACTGATAATCCAGTTGATAATACTCGCGATGAGCGAAACTGGTCCTGATCAAAAAATATATTGTGGAAATAAGTACTAAAAAAATGTGTTTTTATTATTAAAAAATAAAAAAAGTTTACTTAATTGTCAATTTAGAAATTTGAATTTTTGAAACCTGGTTATGTTTCAACAATTCAAATTCGATATTGAAACTCCATCAAGCATCTTTAATCAATATCATAAATTATGTTAATTTGGGTTTTACATTTTTTAGGGATTATCTCACACCGCAATGAATAATAATGAACCGATACTTAAAATTTTGTTAGCTAATTGCTATGGAGAATCTTATCATTGTAGTATATTAGAGAAGCGGAAATTGGGATCTGAACTAATTGTGAATGCAGACATTCCAAGTATACCTCAAGAAAATCAGCGGTCTACTGCTCATCCTGATGATGTTTGTGATGTCACTCCTACTCATCAATTCCTCAGCCTGTCGGTAGAAGATACTCTTATGGAACCTCTCTTAAAAGCCTTGCAGCTTTGGAAAGAAGCTATTATTATGAAAGGTTTGCTAAATTCTATCTCAATTGTTACTTTGATAAAAAATTTCAACAGTTATAATAACCGGATAAATTTGTTAAAGCATACTTCATAAGTTAGAATCTGAAAAGTAATTTTTATAAAGTAATGCAAGCGCAAGGCAATTTTTTTGTAATTTTTTCATTTTCAGAGGTTCACACCAAAGATTACTTTAGTGAAAAAGATTTCAAAAGTGAAATTCAAAAAACTCTTGAGATAATAGATGCCACTACTCAAACTTTGGCTCTTCACGGATTAGATTTACATTCTCTCATAGCTGCTGATGTGACATATGGATATGCAACACTTTTAAACGACAGGTGAATGATTCTATTTCACTTATGTGGAAGGATTGTCTATTTGATATAACCTTGAAATAAACCTTCTTTTTTTTTACTAAAAGATGGAAACTGAACATGATATATATAATGAAATAATATTTACATAATGACTTATTTGTTGAGTATATATTTTGCAGAATTGGCATTCTAAATAGCGTAGGGTTTATGATGGAACATTCACTATATGCACACCCGTCCCTTGCGCCGTTGATAGGCAAGTGCAGTGGAGTCATAAAAGATTTTATATCCCGGGAAGATAAAGTAGAAGACACTGTAACAACGAATGCTATCTTTGAATATCTTCTAAATTTAGCGGTTAGTATGGTTATATCATGTATTTAAGGTTTATGATGCAATTTACTTATAAATAAAGATAAAATGGTGTCTTTTTATGAATTTAATATTCTTTTTTGAAATTGAATTATTTGAAACATTTTTCAGGCATACTATTTTGAATGCAAGATGAAAGAAAAAGGTGTAATTGTGCTGCATTTTGTCAGTAATCAAATTATGGACACATATTTTTCCAACAAACATTCGCAGAAGAAAAGCCCTGACATAGTCAATTTTTCATTTGCAAAATTGAATGTTGTCAAGGCGCTGTATGATGAATCAAAAAACATACTCGAGTCACCTGACGATTGTCCAAGTATGTTGGCAAGTTATATCAACGCTCACGTAGAATGCTCGGAGTTCATAAAAATTGGTAAGATCGGTTCAGTAGCCATTTGAGCCGTGGAATATATATACAGTAATAAATTTGTGATTATTCTGTTGTGTGATTTCAAATTTACTAATTTAGTTGTTTCGCAGGGCCAAGGGGACGATGCTTCACAATCGGAGTACGGGTATGGATATTCAGTGGGATTCGAGCAGCATCTCTTTCTTTGGATTTAGGACTGCCTAGAAGAGCTAGAGCCCTCCTAAAAAGTTTGCTGTCGACCATGCAACGCTTGCTTCTTCCACGCAGAGCTGCCGCTGTGCTCTCATTATTGGCCAGCGTTGACTTGGCATGCGAGCAGTTGGATGATTGCAGGGTAATTTATTTACTTAATATCATTCAAAACAGATGTGTTAATTTAAAATTCAGTCAATTCAAAAAGTTTTTTTTGATCTTATAGGTGAAAATTGACGGCATACGATATATCATTGATGAGCAACAGAATATATCTTATAATGATCGACCTGTATCTGGCGTCATCAGAATGCGATCGGGCGTAGTTGAAGAAATCAAACCGCTATCGCTGCATGCCGGTAAAGATCTCTCCAAAGATTCAAAAGAGTTTGAAATGGTGTTGGATGTCCCTTCGGAAGAAAGGTATTCTGCATCAGCGGGTTCCCCCATATTTCAACCTCATCCGTTTTGCATGCCAAGCTTTTTAAACCACAAAAGAAGTTGTGAATGTTGCAAATGTACCAGCGCAATAATTTTCAATATTTTTTTGGATATTGTGCGAATTGAAGCTTTATTGCACTTCATGTTGGGTAATAAAAATATAGCAAGCACTTTTTATGATGGCGGGATGAAAATGGCAAAATTTATTCAAAGCAGACGCAAGTATCTTCATAAAAACAACTGTGGATCATTTTTGAACGAATGCTGTTCAAATATTTTGGAAAAATTAAGCAATAAAAATATCATAAATGCTGAATGTCGGCTTTTGATCGACTCTACAACTTTATTAATATCAGAAAATAATATATCTAAAGCAGAAACATATAATTCTGAAGTATTCAATAAGATACGAGAGTTTTCATTGGATAATCCCTTCACTAAACAGTTTGCGAGTGAACATAAAATGTTTTTACTGCAGCTCAAGGTATTTGAAATAAATAATATGAATCCACTGGAAATGGACACATTGGGTGATTTACAAAAGAACTTTTCTTCGAAATTGATGCTAACACCTGAAAAGAAAAACATCACTGAACAATATGGGTTTAAAACTCCATGTGACAAAAGAACAAAAATCAATTTTACTACACAATCGAATAGCATTATGGACAATATTACTACATCAATGAAAAAAGAAAAATCTGAATTCTTACGGCCATCCGTAAAATTGAAATTAAATTATGATGACGACTTTGAAAATCTATATCCTTCAGTTAATGTCGACAGTGATTTCAGCGAGTTGAAAACACCATTACCTAAGTTACATAGTAAGCGACTCATATTACTGGAAGACTCGGTGAAGAAGGCCAATGTAATTAAATCTCAGGATTCTCAAAACTCTAATTTGAGCCAGTCAGTGATGACAAGGGCGAAAACAAGTAACACGGAAAGTAAAAATTTTGAAACCAAAGGAAAAAACATTTTAGAAACACCATCTTCAGTGAAACAGATTGGATTAAAAGTTTATCAAAATAAATCAAGATTAATACGCAGCACAAGTCCAGGTAAGTTAGACGAACATAACGTGAAAGTAACTGTGGAACAAAAAATGAAGAGAAATGCCAAAACAAAAATACAATCGGACTCTAAGTCAATTATGAGTCCAGACACAGATCTGGTGAAAAAGTATTCCATACGAAAAAGAAAATAAACATTCATTTGATTCCAAGTTTGAATATTTTTAGAATGTTATAAGTAGTTTTATGTAAGATGAGTTGTTATTATACTGGTAAAGTGGAATTAATAATATTGCATTGTATTGTAAGAAGTTTTTATTTAGCCACTTTTTATCCCATCAATGTAATCAAATCGTTTTTAATTCTGTAATATAATTCCCACACATAGCATTTTTTCTCTTACATCTAAATTGTCTTAAACTTAACCTTTTGCACTCGACAAGAGATTCCACACAATTAAAGTTATTGCTTTGACAATGACTGTTAATGTCACTTTTTAGTAGAAAGGCTATATATTTAAATAATCAAAATGTAATGCGTAGTACTATTCATCAATTATTTCATGAAATAATTATAATTTATGATATCGATTGAAGGTGCTTGATGGAATTTCAATGTCAAATTTGAATTGTTACAACTTTATACGATTCCAAAGTCAGTTCTATGCATCCGTGTGACAGAATGCCGAAAGGCGAAACCCGGTTCGTTAGTGACAAAACACGTAGAATCGTACAAAGTTGTAACAATTCAAACATGAAATAATTGTTGAAATAGTTCTTCTAAACATTGTGTTTTTATTACTAAATACTATTATAATGAACGAAGATATAGAAATGTAACCCTCAAATCCAAGGGTCAAAAAATTAAAGTCCAATCTCAATTAATATCGCAAAAAAAATACATCCTTTACAGACATACTGCCTTTATCAACTTGCAAGAGGTTTATATACTATTGAGAAATATCTTCTTCAGTCATAATGTCGTTGATATTTTTTATGGTTACATTATAACTGATTTTTAAATTGTTGTCCGGTTTATCTGGTGGAGTTTGAAGATTAGCTTCTTCACCTTCTTTCTTAATTTCTTTATTTGATACAATATTGGAAATGAAATCAGCTGTGTAATAACTTGCTAAAGAAGCGGTCGTATTAAACAGATCATCACTAAGGGGGTCAATATTATCATCAAAATTGTCCTCGCAAATATTCAGCTCGCCGGTTAAACACAGTTGATTATTGATTTCATGAATAGGAGTGTGATCATTTAACTCTGAAAAAAAAACAGATTAAAAAGATTTTTGGAAGATTCATGACAAACGATTTGTTTTCAAATCTTTATGGATGAGGTAAGAAATCTATAAAAAAAAATTGTTACAGAGTTTTTTTATAAATGACCAACTATGATAGTGTCCAGGACAGTTCTTGGATCAATTTACCCATCATTTTAATATAATAATAAAATTTATAATGTCATCAGAGTGATTTGAATATTTTAATGGGTCAATTTTTCACAATAATTTTATCTACTATATTATTTCGGATGTGAAGGATGAATGACACGGGAGTGGAAGGCCATTTGAAAAAATAAAAAAACATTAGGAACGAACGAGCCAGTAATTCATTTCTGGTAATTTTTAAAAAAATTATTAGAATTATATTTTAGATGAATTCATAAATTACCTTCATCACTGTTTTTATAAGATGGCTGAAGTTTTTTACTTAAACCATCAAGTTTTAAGACTGCATCTGAATCTTTAGTGTTCAGTTGAATTGAAGTGTTATTTGTGATCTGAAGTGATTTAAGCTCATTTGACTTTGTCACAAAATCTAAATCTTGTTCCATCAATGGTAAACTTAAATTGACAACAGTTTCATTGTTGACGTCCGAGGTTTCCACTGCCTTCTCATCAGTGTGCAGTTTAAAGTTGATGGTGTTGGAGTTGGAATCGGCATTGGTAGCATTTGAATGTGGGAAATTTTTCAGGAAATCAAAGAGGCGGTTTTGTAAAGGAATTTCTTGGGATTCAATTATTTTTGGATTAATAATATTCTTTTTCACATTAACTATATTTTCAAAAAAACCTTTACCCTCGACTAATTTACTATTTTTCTCCATCAAACTATAATTTATTCCAGCTTCAGCTTTCGTCATCATATTCCTAGAATTTTCAATCATATTTTATACAGGCACTTTAACCACAGATTAAAGCTATTTTAGCCATGCTGAAAATAGATGCTGCACAAGAGGTGACCAAACATTTTTTCTCTCTGAGTTAAAATGAGGTAACAGTCAATCCAACCAATCAGTATTAAAGTTATATAATAAGGATAACAAAATGTCTAGTCTCAGCCTTGTTTCTGACTTTGACACAGAAGAACAAAATTACTTCAACAAAGCCGAATTCATGCTTTATACTATCTTATGTGGGTTTTTATGTGAAAATAATCATCTTTTTAATTTTGATTGCCTTATACAAATTGGCATGTTTTACCCGATAACATGTACTACAAGGTGAGATATTATTAATGGAAATAATATCTTAAGTGTAACATAGCTTCACAGATAGTATTTTATAACATAATTACAAAATATATAATCAATTTGATCCTAGTACCATAGGATTGCCTTATATCTACAATTGGAAGCAAAACCATATGGTAATGATATTCGCAATAACTTTTCTTTTATCCCTTTTAGTCCTAGTCTATTTTGTCTTGTATGAATGAAAAGTCCCAAGCATTTTTTCCCGAATAAAAATGGTTTTTATTTCTTTTTTATTCAAGTTAACATTTATTTTTGAAACCTATTTTTTGTGATCTATGGTGTGGAGAATAATAATTTATCTTCATGTTACAACACAATTAAATAAAAGAAAAAAATAGTTAAAAACTATGTAGAAGCTATCATTTTTGAATTTAAACTTGTGTAAGCTTAATGATTTTTTAAATAAAAAAAAAACCAACATAACATGAAATAAAATGTTTTCATACGGCAAAACTGAAAAAAAAATTTACAGTGTGCAAATTATAATTTATATATATATTTGTAAAGTTTTTTCCAAGACAACATGAAGGTTCTTTTCGTTATCTGCCAGATCAGTATTTCTAAACATGGTAAGAGACCAGACAGTCTTCAGATTCAGATTCTCAAAATATTTTCATTATTATAAAAAAACTCAAAATATATTTTTCCTGTTTCGTACTAAATATAATTTATAAAATTGGACAAGATATTGAAAAAAAAGTGGCTAATGTTGACAAACGCATCCATAAAAGATTCCTAGATTGATTGGCTTTGATTTCTCCTACAGAGCTTTCTCCGCCCTTTTTGGGAAGCATAATGGAGCACTTGTAAAGGCTAAATGAATCACTCACAGATATTCAATTTGCAGTAAATGCATTCTTTCTTAAACGTGAAAATTCACAAAAAATATTTTGCCTAAAAAATGAATTTAAAATTTTCCCCATACACCTATTGGGTCGATCATCAACCCCATGGGACTAAAAGGGTTAAAGGATAAGTCTTTCTATCGGCACACTTACAGAAAAAGTTGGTAACCAAAATGAAACAAATTTTAAGTGGTGTAGGAATCCACTTGTCTTACGTTATGAAATAGAATCCACTCTCTCTCATGGCGTTCTTTGTTAGAACTATTTTTCTACGAGCAAACTAGTGCTGATACACTTACAGCAGTAGATGCGGAAATCAGGAAATCAGTTGGAAAATAAGGATTAGAAATTTAGTGAGTATATGATTTGATTTTTATGTTCCACAGATTAAAAATGTAAATTTTCCTGGTATTCAATCAAACTATAAACTGATTCAATATGAAGCGGTGTGACTTTATGACACTGCATAATAATGATACAGAATTAAACTACATCGGAAATATTTTCACAGTTCTGTATACAACTGGTTATTTGTAATCTGGGACTCAACTGAAAGAGTTTTATAGACGAAACAGATTTATTTCAAAAAAAAAAAAATATTTTATACAAATTTGATTTAATAAATAAAGTAAACAGTACAAATGTTAAACTAAACTTTATCAAAAGATGTAAACATTATTTATTAATTTGTAAGAATATTTCATAAACAATATTTGTGTAAGAAAATAATATATATATATTACATGACACATTAGTTGATTGTTTAACAATTTATCTTTATAAGTATTATAACAGATAATATAATAGTTTATATAAATTGCACCCAATCCAAAAAACAATTAAATATATACTCACATAGCAGTATAATTCAACTGCGAACGTGCTTTCTTGGCGGAAGTCTGCGCTCCTGTGGAATTTCGTTTTACGGGAGTTTTTGATGATCTGATTTCTTTTTTTTTTGGTCTGAATAAAATTTTCCATTTGGGAGTAATTTTGGGTAAATGTTTCTGAACCTTTACTGTTTCTGAATCTGATGATCTGACCTCCGGTTCTTTATGTTTTTGATTAGAAATATTGAAGTATTTTGGGTTCAATTTAAATTTTGTATTCATAAAAAAAATGTCATCATTCTTAGCGTCAGTTTCTGAAAGTATAATAATAGCAATTGAAAAAACATCTGAATAAAACAACAATTCCAAAACCACCTGTAGAACCATCAAATTGCTTGTACCAATTAAAGTTCATAAAAATTTCAGCTTGCCACAATATCAACTAAATTCAAAATAAAAATAGTAATAAATTCATGTTGAATGGCTGGCATATGAAACTACAGTTAAAATGGTTTATATCAATTTCAAATATATTTAAAATTTTCATTAAATTTTATTTGAAGACAATGATTCTATGCATAAAAATTGCAGCCGGGCAACAGACATTTACATAAGAAGCACTGATTGCAATATCAAGTGCATCTGTTTTGCTACTATGCGTCATCACTTCAAAATATGCCATTCACAACCTGTACTTGTCTGAAAGCATCCTAACTTTCCAAAATTCTTAGAATATTGTGTTAAATCGTCTCTTCCGATCGTATTTGGTTTTTTATCATATTTCCAGAAATATTGAAAACCATATTTTGCATATTTCTTTCAACAAAAAAGTTTTTAAATCTTTGACAGACTATGGTCGATGAATAAACCAACATAAATGTTATTATAGTTTGCCTAAATTTATTTTTCAATATATAATTCGGGATTGAATTCACAAAAAAATTATTCCGCCCCATAGAGGGTTTAGTTTAGTACCTCTTTACTTCATTACTAGTGAATTTTATTGTTTCCAAAATCAAACAAACAATTTTAATAAAAGTAACAAGACTGTCGGTCACTTACCACCGTTCAAATTGATTAAGGAAGACTCTTCAGTTTTTTCATTATGCGAAATATTTTTTTCAGTATTTGATTTATTCTGAAATATAAAAAGAGATTAATATTATTCTTCAATATAAATATTGAAGTAAATCATTATGATCTTCAGTCATCTTCCCGAAAACCTTTATATTTTGTGAGAAAGTGACATGCCTAAAACTTATTGAAATTGGTTTTTGTTATATTTTCAACAAGAGAATAGTACATTTGAATTGTTGCAACTTTGTACGATTCCATATGTCGTATCACAAACGACCCGGGTTTCACCCTTCGGCATCTTCAGGTATTCCATCGCACGGATGCAACAGAACTGACTCGTCAGTTCGCCCGGGTTGTTTGTGATAAGACATATGGAATCGTACAAAGTTGCAACAATTCAAATTTAATATTGAAGTTCCATCAAGCACCTTCAGTCGATATCATAAATTATAAGAGAATAGTAGTTTAATATTTATTACCGTTTTTGGGGTGCTATGGGAAAGACCAGCTTTAATCCGAAGACTTCGTCGTGTATCATGGCTTTCATCGATACTGCTATTTTTGGTTGTATTTAAACTAGAAGTATTCCTGCAAATAGTCAAACACTATTGATAATTTGAATAATAAAAGATTGTTTTTTTATTATTTAAAATATTATGCCTTTCCACCAAGAAGCGACAGTTAACACCTTAACCCTTTGGCTGCCAAGAGCCGATTTAATCGGCTTTTGCAATATATCGTGGATAGCCAGAGCCGATGGCTCTGCATCGTAAAAGAATGAGTAATATTTTAAACGCCCTGTTGAAGTCTGCACTACCTATTGTCATTATTATTACAGGGTTTTGCTAATAATAATAAAAACTCAAGCTCCAACATGGTGATGTCAACGAAATATTCTGCAATAAGGTGTGTCACTGCATATTGCTCCAGGGGTTCAGAACATTTTTTTGTATATATATTTCCATGAACCCAAAAGAATCTTGGTTAACAGCATCATGATCTAAAAAATACTTCAGAAAAATCTTTCTCGAAATCATGTGCTATCATATCAAAATGCTCTTCTTCAGAACTATCACTCTCACTAATGAGTCTTTGACATCTCTGTCGGGGTTGTATCAAAGCACTTCCATCCGAGTCCATATCTGAATCATAATTACTAGTATCCGTTTCACTCTCGTGATTCATTTTGACGAGTAAGAATTTTTATGATCAAGATTTTCTGTTGAAAATGGGCGTAAAGTTTTTCTAAAATTATATATTCTATTTCTATTGATATGCGTTTTCTTATTTTATTTTCGTTATTATCCAAGGCTAAAATAGTTTGTAAGGTTAAGATTTTAAAGTAAGCTAATTTTATATGTAAAGTAAAAAAAATATATAATATACTTGAAAATGCCAAAGATTGACTACACCATAAAACTGTTGAACAAAACATAAAACTGTCAAACTAAAAAACCAACAGACAAGTTATTGCATCTAGTGCAGTGCATATTATTTGGAATGAAAATTTTTGTCAAAACAATGGTACACACTGTTTAAAAACTATAGAACACATTTTAATATGTTAATTCTTATATCATAATCGTGGCATTTCTGGCACATTCGGCCAAAAAGTCGTGGCATCCAAAGGGTTAAAAATAACTTTATTGATAAAATCGAAAGTCATTCGTAAAACACTGCGTTGAAACCTATCCCTGTATTGATTGCAACATTGTATGACTATGACGGACATTTATGTAATACCGTAAAAATGTGTTTATTATTAATATAATCGGTATCGCATCAAAATTTTTTAATTCAGATGCAAAAAAAATTAAGCAAACTTACTCTGATTTAAATTCTGGCACATTCTCTTTTATTAAACCATTACATTCTATTACATTGGCTGTGTTATCCTTATTTTCGGCAGCATTATTTTTTTCTGATTGATTATTTTCAGCATTTTCTTGAACTTTTTTATTGCATTTGGATGCATTTGATTTAGAATCCACATTCAGCAACTCCAATTGAGAAGGAGTGAATATATTTCTGTTACTATATTCTGAGTAATCAATTATTTCACTTTGCGATTTTATTTGGTTGAAAATTTTGTTTTCTTTTAACTGTATTGTTGAAATCCTTTTTCCAGATCTAGCAGCTAAAACAATTGATAACATGGAAGTAGTCAGCACACAGGACAGGGTGAATTTTCGAACTTAAGTTTTGCAAGTGACCAGTGAAGTCAGGAAAAATGATGAATGTTATAAAATGATTTCATATTGTGAGTGAAAATATTTTGGCACTAAGCAAGCTAACAACATATTGAGACCTCAAAAATGGTCAGTGGAAGTTTTACCTTTTGGCGATGATATATTTTCTCTCTTTGATTCTTCTATTGTAATAATATTTTCCTTTGGTGGTTTGACAGGATTAGTAGATATGGGGTCTTTCTTAGTTTCATTTATTTTTTTTAAATAAGAAAAAAATAAACTCTCTTTTTGTGTATCAATAACAAATGAATTATTCAAAATTTCCTGAAATCATATTACAGTATTGTGAAATCTTTAAAATAAAAGTGATTTTCTCAAAATTATTATCAATATTTAATAATGAACACTGTTAAATGACTTACAACTAAATACAAACTTAATTAAATTAAATATTAGTTGTAATTATCTAGATGAAAATTTGGATAACAGTTATCAATATAATTATTTATATGTTAATTCTAATTTCTTGAAATATTCAATACCCATTATTTGGACTAGAAATTCACACCTATTAACTGGCATTCAGCAATAGTGGTGAACATTGCCACACTTAAGCATTTTTTTTTGTTTTAAGCAATTGCATTTATCTATTGTTATTAAAGTTAATAAAATAATAAAAAAAAACTTGTGTCCAGAGTGAAAGGAGGTGGAAATAAATATGATGTCATACAAACATAAGACAAATTTAGACAAACTTAATCATTTCTCAATGTTAAAAAACAATGCCCCCAATAAATAGTCAGATTCGTAGATACGAAAGAGATTTTGAGATAAAGTGTGTAAGTGAAGTGGGTATTTATTAAGTATCATGACTACAAAAGTTATTTGAAAATATAAAAGAAAACATGTTGAGAGTTTTTTCACCAATGAATGAAGAGTAAAAATTGAGAATATCACAGAGGGAAACTTTTTTCTTTAATTTGGAAGACAATAAGATAAGGCAGTGATATGCAACAAAAGGCTCCACAGCTGCTCAGTCATGAATGAAACGGAAGAATGATTATCATAGTTACCTCTCCATGTTTGGAATATTTAATTATGCAATTAGAATTCTTCGGTGTATTTTTTGGACCTTTGTCTTGTGGTATGTATAATTTTCCTAAAAATAATAAACATAAATTGTACTGCATTATTCGCCGGATAATTTTTACTAACCCTTTCTCTGTCCAACCAATGTAGAGTTGAATTTTTGACCTGTATATAAAATCAGGTGGGCAACAAACAGGTCAAGTACAATAATTATCTAAAAATAAAGGATGCTTTGAATATTATATTTTAACACACAAATCTGGGCACACATTTATCTGTGTTTTGCCGAATACCACTTCCTACATAGAAAATGTACTTTCCAGTGAATATTTTGTTTTGCCTTTGCACTTAATTATTGGTGATATGATTTTTGAAAATATTAAAAAAGTCTATTAAGAATAAAAATTGTGAGCCATGATTTGTTTTTTGATAATCGTGCACATGTAAATTTTTGTTCAATACATTTAGTTTAGATGTTTAATGTAACCCAACTGTGTTGAAATATAAACAATATTTGACATCATCTTGAGATATGTTTCTCAGCATTTACAGATTTCTAAGACATTTTTTTACTTTCATTTATTATTTCCCTTGACAGTTTGAAAATTGAAAGTCACAAATGATTTACTGGCTTTGCAGAGAATGGAAGTAACATAATAATATTAGTAATAAAATTGCTTTTGTATAAACAAAATCAACAGTAAAACATTTGGACTATTCAAATAATAATTATGTTGAATGAAATTTTAAAGTTGTTTTAAAATAGGATCACATTTTTGTAAACACAAGATTCACATAGGCTAATGCTCATGCAAAACTTTAATAAAATACAACAATGCAACTTGAAATATTATAAAATAAAATAGCAAATATAAAATAGTAAAAAAAATACAATTTGCACAAGAATTGTGCTAAATTTAAATATTAAAAAAAAATCTCAGTGATAAAATCACAAAACTCTGATATCTACACATTTTACTTTTAGAATATCAATAAGTTTATAGTAATAAGACTTATACAATCAAGATTATTAATGTTATTTGTAAAGTTTTCTGAAAATGGAGTTCTATGATTTGCAATGGCTCATGATAAAAACATATTGCATTGAGATGCTTTGACAGGAGTCCAGATGTTTTATATTGGGATCAAATATCATTATTCAAAAAAAAATGTGTTGAAGTCAACCTTTATCATTATTTTGAAGATTTTTCGTAGATTCGACAATTACTTCATTGATCTTTGCTCTGCTCGCATCTTTGGTGTCTCTGTAAGAACAGAAAAAATCATAATGTATACATTACAAAATATTTTTCTCATTTTAAACGAATAAAAGAACAAGTATTAAGTATTATCATATGACAAAGCTAATTGTATGAGGCTATAAAAATTTTACAATAATATTTTCTACTTTTGCCAATTGTACCAATTGACAGGTGACTCAAAAACAAATATAATTTTATGTAACATAAAAGAATAAACATTCAAAACATATTATTTTTTATATTGTTTTCATAATAGTTGAAAGGCTAAGTTTACATTTACGACATGTAGTTCTCTTGATAGACAAACAAGAAACATATTCTACTTTTTTTTACAAAATCAAGTTTTCCTTTCTTTTGTATGCATTATAAAGCCATTTTATTTAACTTACAAATTGATTTCATTAACTTTCAACTTTGCAGCATGCTTGTCATTGAGAGATTTTATTGGACTAAATGAATTGTTACGATTATTTTCCTGAAGAGAATTTATTGTTGGAGATGTATGCTGAGTCATGTATCTAAAAAAACAGCATAAAAAATAAATCAATTCATATATTTTTTAAGTTACATATCACAATAGTTGAATATTGTATGATGTTGTTTGTGTAATACATTATTTTTCCACATACTTGCAAACGTCATTAAAATTTTTCTTTTCCATAAGATATTTAATCTTCCAAAATGATTGGGAGTCATCAACTTTTGTGGCATTTTCTATTTCTGTACCTGAAAGAAAATGTATTCTGATGTAAATAAAATCACATATTGATAAACATACAGGCTTACACATTTGATATAAATTTAAAAATTTTAAAGTCTTCAAAATAATAATTCACCCGACAAAATTATTCATTATAAAAATACTCTTGATTTAATATTGACAATCGATATGAATTTTTGAAGAACTTCTTCAATATTAAATTTCTCAACCTATTACAAGTAATTATAATTACTTGATATAACTTAACTTAATAATGCTAACAGTGTAACATGTAAATTGATTTTTACTTTTGAACAAAAATGGTGGTGAAAAAATGGCACCTCAAAGAGAGACTTGAAAAAAATACTGACGAGATATAATATGTATGGAGTAGTTTTTATTGATCAACATATCCATCGTGTTACACGGAAATAGAATTACATATAGAGAAAAAATATTTCATATCACTGATACAGTAGTGTGCCCAAAGATATATTTTGATTATTGTGATGAAAATGACAATCATTCATAGCTATTTTTGCTTTCAACCAACAATAAATGGTTGTTTAGCAGTCTAAGAGCTCAAAACTGCTGAGATTGTAACACTAATTACTATAACTATTTAAAAATACTTAGTAATTCATTGGTTGCCGTATTTAAAAAAAAAAATATTAGAAAATACCTGTCTTATACAAGTGTGAATATTTTTTGTGTTTTCTTTTTTCTTCTTCAGTTAAGACTCTCTGATAACACTCTTTGACTGGTTTTGGTCCTTTTTGATGACCATCGCAATACCTAATGTGAAAAAAAATATTGAAAATTTTTGATTGCTGGATTTAGAAAACAGATTTTTTTGGTTTAAAATAGTTTTACCTTTCCAGGTCTTTATAGTAACGCATTTCAATTTCATCATTTGGAAAATCTAGATCAGCTTTTGACTGGGCAGCATTCTAAAAATCATAAAATACCTCAAAATTAAAAAAATTACAATAATTTTTTTTTTATAATCTGATCAATGCGTGGTTAAAATTACCTGATTTTTTGCTTTAATTTTAGTGTTTGTGAGATATCCAGGTGAAGATGGAGGCTTTGCATCAGAATAGGGTATGTGTTCTTTATAAGATTTATAGTGACACATCTTTTTTGAGCGAGTGTGAGAATCTTTTCTTCCCTCATTGCTAGCACATCTGAAATAAAAATGAGATAAACCTTATAATTATAAGAAAAATCAATAGAGGGAAAATAAAGCTCTTAGAAGGATAAAAATAACATTCAAATTTTATGGAACATAACATTTTAGGTAAAATAGACAGACGATTAACCCAGTACGAAATTTGTTTCTATATTATCTCAGAACTACAGTAATTTAATTTGATTAATTTCTCTAATAAAAAATAATTTTTGATGCATTATATCATTAATTTTCTATAAAATATTGTTTTTGTTAATCGATAGACTAGCTTAACCAATAATTTTGTAATTCTGCTTTAAATTTTTTATTTACATCGAATGTATTCTAACACGGTGAAAAATTATGCAATGTATTTTAGATCTACAAAATTATTTATAAAACATAGTTGATAGCTATTTCCGCTCACGCAGACTATAATAGTTCCGACGATGGTAAGTAAATGCCAATTCAATCAATAGATGTATTCTTATTTAGATTTTGTCGCATAGTGCAACTTTAAAAAAACGTAACTGAAACTGACCCCTGTATCTTGTAAATAAACTATTATGATAGGTCTAATATTTTTCTATAAATTTATTTTTAATTTTAAAATTGAAAATAAATATTATGATCTCTCAATGTGTGAAGTTACACCAAAGTATGTAAAATTAAAAACTATGAATTTAGGTAAATTAGGTAATATTATTTTGGTACATTTTTCCCTTTTTTTGTGATATGATTAGATACTGCCCACTAAACTAGTGCTAATTGAAATATGTAAGCCAATATAATTGAACGAGAATGTCCCCGCATACTCCAACATTTGATTTGAGATAAGTGTTGACTGTGATGGAACAATTGGTTCAAGATTCATATTAAGTAATGGATACTGTTTATTAGTAGCAAATCATTTCAATAATCTAAAAAGATTGATATGAAAAGGAACTTTCACTTTTTACCTTTTATGTTTCTTTACTGGTGCCTCATAAAACGAAAGAGATTCACCACTATCAGATTCACTGTGGGTTTGAGATTTATCTGAAGATAAAGAAAAATATAATATTTATTATTTAATAATAGTATGGAAAAAAGAAAAAACAATAGAACAATTGATATTTTAAACAATAAAAATGTATATTTTTTACTTATTTCTACAATATAATTTATAATCAGGGCCGGTTAAGCTCATCGCAAGCATTATCAATTGAAGAAGTGAAATTTAACACCTTCAAAGTGGGTAAAGAATAATTTATAACTTACGCAGATGATTGGTTTTATAACGTGTGTAGTTTTGGCGGTGATATTTTGCTTTAGACTTAGCAACATACAATGGAAAAAGTTCTCCTTTGTAAAAAGCATAAATTGGCTTACTCGTTTTCACTCTATATTTTGAAGTTCTGCAATAAAAAATACAAGAATTATTCATGTCCAGAAAGCCATACAGCAACAATTGGATGCACAGCTAGTAAAGCAAGCCCAGTGTGCGTTTTGTCTGCACCATAAGCAAAAGCTATATATATATATCATATAAGAACCATTTTTATTACCATATAAGTTCTAATCACACAAATTATTTCAGTCTATTTTAAAAATTATTATTTTGATAAATATTTTTCCTAATCCTTTCTTTTAAATTACGTATATTAGAACTGACACACAATATACAGTTTGCATCAGTTATTAAACTATTTATAGCGTGTTAGTTTTAATTGCATCCTTGTTATAGAATGCCTGAAGACGCCGAAAGGTAAAACACGGGTAATGAGTGACTAATCATGTAGATTTCAAGAATTTAAATTTTATGTTGAAATTCCACCAAGTGACTCGGTCGATATTGTTAATGAACAAATCAACTGTTTTAGGTTACTGTTCACAAAATTACATGTTTAGCGGATACACATATTACAATACATTTTTTTTGATAATTGTATATTATGAAAGATACATAAAGATTTGGTAAACTTCTCACCCGTATGATTTTTGCAAAGTATTGGAAGGTGAGCTGCTCTCATATGTTTCGGAGTGACTACTCTCTGTTGACGATGAACGTCTATCGAGTCTAAATTTATTTTTACTTGAGGTATTGCTGCAATCACATAAACATTTCATCATTATAATCATCTATCTATATACATAAAAATGAATGAATGTACACATTCTTATACTATTCGCCCAATTGATGCAACTTTAGTGGATTGTTGTGAACACATCCACAATGGTTTTTAAATTATTACAACCATTAGATCAAGACAGGTTTCGATCATCGCGAGCATTTAATTTTTCTATCTTTCTTCATTAATCTTATTAAGATAAAAACAATTGAGTTGTTTTGTACATGCTCGCGAAGGTTTTTGAATTAGTACAACCATTAAATCAAGACTGATTTCGCTTAGCATGAACACTGTCAACTGATAGACTGGGTATTTTAAATAATAAGAACATATTTTTAGTAATTATTTCCACAATATATTTTATGATCAGGACCGGTTTTGCTCATTGTGAGCATTATGCATACTTCTCACACGGATAGCTTTATGTGGCCTACTTACATGTTGTGATAATTTCTGAATTATTTGTGTATGCAACAGACCGAAAAACAAATATATTGAGTATCCAAAAGCACTTCAATGAACAGAATCAAAACACACTTTCTTTCTATGAATGATATAGCAACGCATGCCGGGTACTCGCTAGTTTGTTATGAAAATGAATTAAAACCACAAAAAAAAGTTAAAATTATTTAATTAATGTGAGACATTAATTGATATATATTTATTTTAATTACTCACCTCATCCTTTTGTGCTCATATGTTTTTGGAAGATTATTAACTGTTTTTGATGTTGAAATGGTATTCTTTGCAACATTTCTAGACACAGTACTTTGTCCTGTAAAAATAGCATAAAATATATGACATGTACCAACGCAAAGTATGTATATTATAAAAGTAATCCAATTTCTTGAAAGATTTCATGTCCATGTCCATAGAATTAAATAAACAATTAACATAAGAGCAAGTGAATATCGAGTGAGTTTTGTAAGTCAGCACAGCTTTTTAACATGAAACTTTTTTTCACCACTCATCATCATTTAATTCAATATGCCCGATGGAGAAAACTATAAGAAAATAAATAGTATGTATAAAAATGAAAACATTACGATGGTACAGTTTAGTATTAAAAGTAAGCAAAGTAAAGATGGTATTTAAATGCTGTATGAAAGACTTCGATTTTTGTAGCCATGTTATGTCCACCCATTAATGATTCCCTGAAAATGATTATTTAAGCCAACTATGACCAACATGAGGCTCTTGAGAATGATGAGAAGATTTCTGATGACTTTATTTGTTGAGTTAGTTACTTTCTATATATTTTTCATTTGCTATTCATAAAAAAATCAGGGCATGTGAATCTGGCATTTTTTTGTTTTTTTTTGTTTAGTGTTTTATTACTTATGATGTTATTTGTTAGGCTAGATAATTCAACTAAAAATATTTCACTGAAACATCTCTAGTTTCAATTATTTAAATTATACGAAATAAAAAATAAAAAGTAAGATTGAAGTTATAGCAAGTTGGCCAATGTGAACACGACCGATCAACTGAAATACGTGTTAACTAAATTACCAGTTAATATATAAAAAAAAAAAACAAGTGTTATGGAATAAAATACAATAGTTTGTTTGAGTTATATGATTTTTTATGTGCCATTTTGTAAAAAAAAACTATACATTTCAACATGCAAGAAAATTATCATGCTATTGAATTATTAAAAACAAACAGTAGTATCATGTTAACGAATGCATATATATAACTGAATGGTCACTGATGTTCTTGGAATATGATTCAATGAGATGTTCATTATTTCTTCTCTGACTTCAATCCAGGCTAAAGAAATTGATATATTCTAAACTTCAGCCGAGAATTCGACAGGTAGATATTTATAAAAAGTAAAATAAGAATGTCATTAATATATGTTTGAAAATGATTGTCTGAATGACTCAAGTTATTCTAGCTGACCACAATTCACGTCAGTAATACAATCACACTGATTCATATTTCAACGTCAGTCGACACTCAGCTGTCACTTTTACATACCAGTGGAAAATCCCAGCATAGAAGATAGATTTTTACCGTAGTTCATATTTTTTCCGTTGTCAGAATCACTAGAAGATGACGACTTTAATAAAATTGGCACTGACAGCATGCTTTGAAAGTCATCATGAGCGATTGGCAAATTATGATCGTGGGAATTCAAATTGTCCCCAATAACGATTGGTACATTTTCATTTTTATCTCCACAAGATGAACGGATATCTCCATTCATATCTTCTGGAGTAAAGATATAGTTAGAAAGAGGTTTTTTATCATTTGGCTCGTTTTGTCCAATAACATCGATCAGTTGATTCATGTTATCACTATTAGTAATGGGCGCATTATCGAGAGATATAATAATCTGACTATCGAGCTGATCTGAGTCTAGCGGAATTATTTCAGGGTCCGAAGATTTATCACCTTTTTCATCGAAAGCAATATGAATGTTTTTATCTAAAATAAAAAAATAGCATAAAAAAGTTTTCAGGGTGTTTACGCTCATGTTTTGAACCTCTAAATACTAACAACTTCATGACATGTCATGAACATAGTGATTTTCTTTTTTTTTATAGATATTTATTGAGTTGGTACACAAATGAACCCTTTTGATCTGTCAGTCAAATATCAAGTAATGATGATCTCCAATTCGTTGGTTTTATATATCACACATTAAGTAATCAGAAAGTGATTTGTTGGGTAATTTTGGGTTTATGATTTTATCAATATTTACTAATATAGGACATTCGTTGTAAGCTCTAAGGCATAGGTTCCCAACCTTTTTCGGGAGGCGACCCCTTTTCATAAAATCCATGTGACCCGCGACCCCCCATACAATCCAAAAGCCATTTATGAATAAGATAATTAAAAAAACAACTACAACGAAAATATTTTTTAAGTATAAACTTTAAATTATATTAATAATATTAATATGTATATTTTATAATTAATTAATGCGATGGTTGAAATTGCATGTTGTTAACCAGTCTCAAAATTCGTGGATGAGTTTTGGAGCTACCAATCACAAAATATTATTTGAAGAACACGTGACAGTCACACGTTGCATTTTGCTCAGGAGCGCCACAAACAATAGAGATATTTAACCGTCACTCGCAAAATCTGCGCCACATGTTTCAACTGACTGTGACAGAACGGCGTACCTAGATTACACTTATTTTAATTTAAAAAAATCATATGAAAATCTTCAAACTTCAAGAGACCATTAAAAATAAAAATTGCATTTTAGTGAATATTTTTTTAGTTAACCGTATAAGTTGGCGACCCCCCCCCCCCAAAAAAACCCTTCACAAACCCCAGGTTGGGAACCTATGCTCTAAGGTATCTTTTCTGCAAAAAAATTAAGTATTCATACGATAAATTGAAAACAATGTAATTTAACAGTTATCTGGCATTGATATTGGATATATATTTGTAGCCTTTGATCAGTGTGCTTATTGAATGACATGATTTTAATTATTCAATTCTTTTGATCAAAGGTTATTGTTGATCTGTATTAAAAGATTGGTTATGTTGTGCATCAAGCTATAAATATATATAGAGTAAAGATAATTACTACTATTATGATCGGAGTGAAGGCATTGAATATTATCGTATGATTATTTTTTACGAGTATAATTTGTCTAAAGCGTATTATATTACCATAACAATATGATTTTATACTTCAGGATGGCAAGTTTCTTTAAAACAATTCTTAGTGCAGGCGATACGTTTTTTAAAAAAAAATGATATTCAATACGGAGTTTAGCAAACGGTGCCCTATCAGAATAAGACTAACTGTGAAAAAACTGTAAGTGGACAATTCCACTTTTTGTGGGACATAGTTTTGTGTGGGTTCTATTCATATTCAACAACATTTCAACTATAAGAGAACCGTTCAAAAACATCTGTGTTCATAATTGATTTGTTTGCATTGTATTAGCATAAGAATAAATTATATAAAAAAAAAAAAATAATTACTAATTTACTACCACAGAATAACAGAGCTCTATCATCTTTTATGGAATTGCAATAATAAACAAGTATATAAAAAAAATTGATTTCAATGAAACACTAGTCACTCACCATCAGTATCAACTGTATTCCGTTTATTCTTACAGATCCAATCTACTGTGTTGATATGTTGATTTGATCTGAAAAAAAATTCAAACTGTGATTATTGTGCAATTTTGTATTGCTAACTTTTCCCACAAATTTATTATTGAGAAAATATTATGCATATTTTTCCCAGGTATTTATATTTCAAAATTATTGTGAATGGAGCTCATTAACTTAGTAAAATATTTCTGATGATTTCGATTGAGCAATAAAATGGTTAAGCTGCTGGCATATCCCATCATATAGACCAGTGGTTCTCATGTGCGGCCACCAACAATTTCATAGTAAATCAAATAAAAAAATGTATTTTTAGAAATTCATTTGTAAAATTATTATTTGTGTTACTGTGAAAGATCATTCAGTGTAATGCACTTTATAAAAATAAATACTGAAACCAGCTGACAGATGCAAACTTAGAAACGGCGATGCAACTTGTATGGGAAGAGAGAACTGTTGAACAATTTCCATTCAAATTGCTTTTAAATAAATAAATACCAATATCTTTAAATAATGTATTTCATTGAATATAAATTAATGCATTTTTTTAAGTTAATGCAACTGCTATTGTTATCACATTTGATGCGGCCACGAGACATTTCCATAGGACCGCCGATGCTTATAATGCGGCCACAATGAAATTTCACGTGAGAACCACTGATATAGATCATGTCAGGTTTTACATTTTAATAATGTTTAACAGAAGACTAATGAGACAAATCTTAACACTAAAAATAAACACTGTACGAAGCCATGTTTCAAAAATAAAATATTCTCAAAGGGTTAAAACATATTAACAAGTTGTTTACAAAGAAATATGTTATTTAACAAATCTCTCAGTGATTCCATTGAAACACTAGTTGTATTTCATATACGGCCTGCTTAGAGAAGCTCAAAACATTCAATTCTGATCTTATGATAACATTTTCTACAAACAGTTATCGTAACACCATATTCATTTTCAAAAAAGTAAGGACCAATGATTTCCCCATACCACACAGTGCTTTTAATGGATACAGAGGTGATTGATGAATAATTTCAGGATTTTGGGGCTTGGGGAAAGTTGGGGCTTGTCATGAGCAAGATGCAACATTTTATTGGCATTTGTACCGCTTTGTAAATGGTTTTGTTGAAGAATTATTGTGTTAGTGAATTTTAAATGAGAAACAAAGCAAATCTTTATGCATAATTTTCCACAAAGTTTTTTGTCTTTAATCCTTGTACATGATATTAATTGAGGTTGATGGATTGTCATGAATTTTTTCCCACATTGTGGCCTAGTATTTTTTTCCAAAATCATTCACTTAACGAGTCTTTTGATGATATATTGTTTATACGGGAAATTTTCTGATACCCACAATAATTAATATTGGCTTTGATAAAATGATTTTTTTGAGTACACATTTTAGGAAAAAAAATTGTACAGTGAATTTTTGACATTAATACTTCATGACTGCCAAATATGAACATCTCGACCAGAATGGCGACCTAAAAAAGTTTTTCGGCAAAAATTTTCCATGTACATTAATAGTACAATACACTTGATAGCAATTTCTAACAAAGCTTAACAGTACACTAAAAAAATCGTTCAATACCTTGATCTAAAGCATTTTATTTCAGGCCCAGACAATTTGTAGTATGGGTTTGTTATGTCAGGCAATATTCTTTTGATAAATACTTCTTTCAAGCTTTGCCAGGTTCTTGATGTTTTCTAAAACAGGAAAGGGTTGAAAATATTTTTTTTAAATAATAAGGTTTATTATTGAAATTTTCTTGTTGGAGGAAACATACCCCAGAATTTTCATATTCAATCCACAATTCACGTCCTTTAACTCTATCATATGCTTTATTGGACACAATAAAGTTAATTATGTCTCTCTTTTCATTCATTGAATATCCTAGGCGAATATTCACATTCCTGAAACAAAATCAAGCGGTGTTGGTTTTTAAATGGGAGCACTACATACACTAACTACTATATAAATTTATGCATAAAAGGATAAATGTGTAATTAACTGTCTTCATTTGTAAAATCTAAAAATGCAGTCGGTGGGTCAAATTTGATTAATTAATAACAATTAAGTAAGTAATTTGTGATTAAATATTTTCGTTTATAAACTTTTGACAGTTGACTTACGGCGACATTTTTATCAAGCGCCAAAATCACCAAAATATTAGCAAAATGCACCGACCGTGCGGTAAAAATATTTTTTCTGGGTTAAGGTAATACTGATTTTGAAAAAAAGGCAATAAGAAAAAACAGTTGAAGTTAATAGAAAAGTTCTCTATCAGAATTCGTACTAATGATGCAGCAAACTATAAGCAATAAACGCGGGACCGATAACACAAATTATACACTATGGTTATTATACACCACAAATTATATACTATACTAGTAAGCAGAAACCCATAGACAACACAAGTACAAGACCACAAACTATACACTAAAACTGACTACACTAAAACGGCGTTTTCTGACTGCTACTCGTGAAGTGATACGGACTAACCATAGACGAGTATAAAATTTTCAATGAATAAGTAAAATGATATTTATTTAATACATGTATACAATAAGAAATACTCAGAAAATTTAATTTTTACACTGTAGATTGAAAAAAAGTATTTTGCTGGTCCCGGTAATAAAAAGCGCTAAAAAAGATTGGTGTGAAAAAAATGTTCATATGTTTATTATAGCTATCAGCTGTATAAATCATTACATAATAAAGATAAGTCTAAGTTTTCTACAATAGGTTTTTGAAGGTCTATACTAAGAATAAAACAAATTGTATAAATGTTATATATGTGTGTGTATAAACGCTTATAATAATATGAGAAAGTAATGATTTCTCATTTTTCTTTGTACAAGTTTGATTTCCTATAGACTGAACAATGTGTTGATATAGCTGTCTCTACCATAGGGGCTATGGTAAAGCTAATAAAACTGTATGCAGAATTTTGCTGCCTCAATGGTTTGCTGAATTACTTTCCGAGTTGTTTTGATTTGACTATTTTAGTATACTTGTCTATGATTCAATTTCATGAGAGAATTTTTCTAACATTAGCATGGAGTAATTTAAATTTATTATACAAGCGCCAACGTTCAGAAAATAAAAAAGCTACCCAGGTTATATTTGAATAATTATTCTATGGGATTTCTTTTTATGCACTTTTTAAAATCATAGCGAAATTTTTAAAATTTCCGATTAATTAGCAAATTTTTGGCGAGAAACGTATTTCCTTTCTTCTGTTGACGTCAAAATCATTCCATTAATGTGGCATCTGGAATGAACTTGAATTCAAATATTATTTAGGGTTTGTAATTTTAGAATTTGTATTATGCATGGTGAATTTGCATAACCTCATACTTAAAAAAAAATGTAATATCCTGTCATTTTACTTTTACAAAGTCTGTGAGCCATAAGTCACTCAATTTTAAAAGAAACTAAGCAACAATAGCATTGTATGGTCAGCATATAAAGATTCATGAACTATTAACATGAATTGTGAAAAAGTAACAATTCCAATAAGTTTTCAAAGCTTTTAGCTCATCTTTTATTTTTTTCATAAATATTAAATATAAGTCATTTTAACTGTATGAAATATTGCACAAGAAAGCCAAAGTGATTATAATTGTGAATCTAGATAAATTTTTTATTGATTAAAACAAATATCCTTCCAAAATAAATACATATATTCAAAACAATAGTTTTTGTACATTAAAATATGAAGTATCACAATCATGATGCCTGAGCATAAATTTCCAGTTGTTTAATTCTTTTCTCATCTGTTTCTTTAATAAAATTTGAGCATCTTGTGTTAGTAGTTTCTTTGATTTCTTTTTTATTGTCAGCTGTTCTTTGGAAATAGATGATTGCAGTCAGCAAATGCCAAATTTTGAATTCCGGCCATAAGACATCAGTGAAGTAGAGATGGGTATCGGTTAGCTGTAATAAACATAAACAAATGATCACTTTTAAAGTGTAGGCTGTCACTTCTTGATGGAAAGGCATGATATTTCAAATAATAAAAACACATTTAGTACTATTTCCGCAATATATTTTATGACCAAAACTGGTTTTGCTCGTTCAAATGAAGGTATGGCCACTCATTAAGTAGCATAATTGAAGAAACGTGAATGGAAATAAAATTTCAAAAATTCCTGCCATCTCCAATTGTGTGTCTAACATACATGGTGTTTCGAATATTTGAGGTTTTGGTTGCACATGCATCAGAGAATTTAAGATATAACATATGAAAATATTATATATTTTGACTGACTGTGACATTATATTGTAACTATATCAAAAAGAATACTGTGCACCTGGCACAAAGGAGTTCTTCAGGAGTGTACACTGATTAAAAATATGTAAGAATCCTACCTGCCAGAGTAAAAAGTCAGAGAGCCTAACTTCTCCTGATGTTCTCACAAGTAATTCAGGAGCAGACACTTGTAGAGTTCTGTCCATTAATTGCTCATCGATGTCATCAGGAAATAATAAGTTTTCTTGAGCACCTTGAACAATATCATTTACAGCACCGGCTATCTCATCACGTCCTTAAAATAATAAACAGCATAATTTAAGAAAAAAATATTTGAAGGCCAGTAAAACATTCTGTCTATTGAATTTACTTATAAATTGGCTCTATATTTACACTTTCTAAGGAGAGAAAAGATTTGGATATATATATATATATATAAATAATTCTCATCAATCACCAAATGTTGAAATGCTGGATTTGTAGTCTATATGTTACACATTGAGAGTGCTAATGTAGAAGAAGCATTATTTCACTAACCACTGTAGAAAAGGTTATTTTTTATATTTCTATTTAGAAGGTTGTCGACTGATAAATGCATTTTTTTAACAGCTTATATTAATCAATTAAATCTCAAAATAATAAAGAAAATATATAAGTGTTAGATTTTCAGATAATTTGACTACAGCCAGTCAGAAAATAACTAATTAGAATAAACATCTACCTGTGTATGCAAATGCAACGTTAAGTCTAGCCTTTACGTTATCCTTTGTTAGCAGCATGGCTTCAGAAATTAAGGCTCTTACATCTGGCGGTAAAAGAGATAATCTTCCAACAACTCTTACACACACTCCTCGTTCCATAAGGAGTTCTCTGTAAAAAAAAAATGGATAAATATTTAATAATTTACCTGCTTTATACACTTATGCAATAATTTTTATAAAAAAAAGTTTAAGAGCAACGATTATAAAAAGGAAATAAGTGATATTAATTTACAATAATTTGGTTTCAGCCTTACTTTTCATCCAGTAGCCTCTGAAACTTATCCCTTGCTAGTGACATGAGTGTATCCACTTCTTCTTGGCTCCGTTTGAAATTCTCAATACTGAATGCATAGACAGTTACTTCGGGAATTCCGAGATCCAGACACCACTGTAATTTCAAATATGTATACAAGAATATATATATATATATACTCTCGGGGGAGTCTGTAGCCCCTAGAGAGCGTGTCCCCAGGTGGCGGATAGGGGAACACTCTTCAGGCATTGAAGGGTGGGAGAGAAATTAAGTATCTCCCGCGGACCAACAGATCTGGCCCTCCAGGTTGGGGGTTGGGCAAAGGGTTAACCACCCTCTCCCATAAAAACACAAACTTGTTATGAACACCGTACAACGCCTCGGACACAGGATAACCAAACCTCGACGACCCGGAACGAAAAATGGACTACGAATCGGATTTTGGAACGTGCTCCAGAGCAGGAGCAACTCAAAACCTTGTGGACGAACTGTCAAAATATTAAATTCAAATCACCGCCATCCAGGAAATCCGTTGGCCGGATAGCGGATAAATGACAGTTGGACAACATGTTATCTACTACAGCGGAAACACAGATGGAAAACATGTATTCGGGACAGGTTTTGTTGTTGCTAGGGAAGTAGCTGATGCTATACTTTCCTTTGAACCCGTAAGAGAGTGCATATGTGTTCTCAGAATCAAAGGAAGATGGTTCAATATATCACTTGTGAATGTACATGCCCCGACAGAGGCCTCAGATGAGGCCGAAAAGGACGATTTTTACGACCTCCTTGAGGCATCCTTTGTGTGCTGGGAGACTTCAACGCGAAAGTAGGAAAGGAAGCTGTGTTCAGACCCTTTATTGGAAAAGAGAGCTTACATGATCATACCAATGAAAATGGTAAAAAGATGGCTCTCTTCTGCAGCGCCAAAAACTTGATCGCTAGAAGTACCACTTTTCCTCATAAAAACATTCACAAAGTGACTTGGAACTCAAGGGACGGAAAGACATTCAACCAGATTGACCATTTTCTAATTGATAGAAGACACCAGCAAGCTATCGAAGATATTCGAAGCTACAGAGGCGCTGACTGTGATACGGACCACAATTTATCGATAGCAACCTTTAGGGAAAAACTCAAAAAGACAGTCCGCCAAAACGCGAAGACGAGAGTGAAGTACCATTTGGAAAAGCTAAAAACTCCAAAAGGAAGAGAAAACTACAGAAGTGAATTGAAAGTCAAATTCAAAATATGGTAGAACCCACCGAAGGAGAAGCTTTTAATATCGATGAGAGGTGGAAAACATTAAAGGAAGGTATAGTCAAAGCTGCGGAAGCCTCGATAGGATTGGCACCCAAGAATGTTAAGTGCCCATGGTACGACGACACCTGCCGAAAAATGGTGGAGGAAAGAAGAGTAGAACGTGCGATCTATCTGCAAAACACTCAAAGCGAAGAAGCACAGAAAAGATATAGCGAGACATGCAAAAAGGTCCGAAAGCATCTGAGAAAGTGCAAACGAAGTTTCATCAAAAGTAATTTTGAGCAGATGGAAGAAGAAGCAAAACGGAATAAAACCCGGTCATTCTTCTCGAAAGTGAACATCGAAAAGAGAGGCTTTCAGCCTTGCACGCTACAAATCAAAGACCTACAAGGTCAGATAGTGGCAAACAAAGAGCAAGTGCTTACCATATGGAAGTCCCACTTTGAAAGTTTACTTCAACGCTCTGCACCAGATGAACCTTTGGAATCGCCAGACATCGCTACAGCAGAACCTCTAATACCACCACCAAGTAAGGCAGAGTTAATGGGAGCACTTAGTTATTTAAAGAATAACAAAGCGGCTGGCAATGATAATATTCCATCAGAGCTACTCAAGTATGGATGAGAAACCCTTCTTAACGCCATGCTTGAATTACTGCAAGAAATATGGGAAGAAGAAAAGATCCCCGAAGAGTGGAAAGAGTCACTGGTTTGTCCTATCTTCAAGAAAGGAGACAAACTCAACTGTGCAAACTACCGTGACATCTCTCTTCTTCCTACTGCATACAAAGTTATGTCAAATATTATTCTCGAAAAAGTTCTGCCGTATGCTGAAAACATTCTTGGTGACTACCAATGCGGCTTTAGAAGAAACCGCAGCACCACTGATCAGATCTTTACACTGCACCAAATATTTGAAAAGAAATGGGAATACGCCCAAGATGTTCACTGTCTCTTCGTGGATTTTAAAACTGCATATGACTCTATAGATAGAGAAGCTCTCTGGAATATATTGAAGGAATTCCAAATACCATCAAAACTTATAAATATAATAAAAGTATGTATGGATGGATCCAAGAGCAGAATTCATATGCAGGGTAGTCTATTAGAATCTTTTGAGGTGACAGCAGGACTAAAACAAGGAGACTCCTTATCACCTATGCTTTTCAACCTAGCTTTAGAGAAAGCCGTAAGAGAGGCAATGAAAGCAGAAGGCGGAGTTATACTGAATGGGTCCCACAAAATATTGGGCTACGCGGATGATCTAGTGGTGCTCGGAGAATCTGATGACGATATAAAAAATATTTTCACTCCTTTGGAGGACACAGCAAAAAGGTTAAACCTACGAGTAAATGTGGGAAAGACTAAATATTTGAAAATGACAAGAGGCAACGAACCCTCTGGGGACATTGTAATAAGAAACTCCTCGTTCGAGAGAACCTCTCTTTTCAAGTACTTGGGCTCTAATATTTCCTCTAGGAATGAGATGACTTTGGAGCTTGCTGACCGACTGAGAAGTGGAAATGCAGCGTACTTCGCGCTAAATAGTCTGTTTAGGTCCAAAATGCTGTCCATCAAAACCAAGTGCCGGGTGTACAACGTGATCATTAAACCGATAGTCATGTATGGATGTGAAACCTGGGGTTTAACAGAAAAACAAGAAAAGGCGCTCCAAGTATTTGAAAACAGAATCCTCCGGAGAATACTTGGACCCGTTAATGAAAACCACCGGTGGCGCATTCGTACGAACGCTGAGCTCTTCGACCGATACAAACCAAGAATCATTAATGTCTTGAGATCGAGAAGGCTCAGATGGGCGGGTCACGTTGTACGATCTGAGAAGTCTAGAGCTCTTCATAAGACTTATGAAGGAACACCAGCTGGCACCCGACCTCTCGGTCGCCCTCGACGGAGATGGGCGGATAACATTCAAAAGGATGTTGAGAGGTTGGGGATAGTCAGCTGGAGAGAAAGAGCGCTCGACAGAGATGCCTGGAGAGAGGTTGTACAGTCGGCCATGGACCTAAACGGCCCCTAGCGCCATTCTATAATAAAATAATAATAATAATAATACAAGAATATATTACTTATTTGATCAAAGAGGTTACAGAACACCTAACATTAAGAACTTAACTTTATAATCAGAGGGTTACAGGATCAAGTTCTATGAAGGTTGGTTGATATCAAATAATGATTTTTTTTTATATATTATAAAATATTTTATATTAAGTATATGGGTGTTTGAAATTTGAGAATTATCTTACATGTCAATTATTGCGGTTTCTATTGTTATGTATATTTCCTTACGAAATCCTTTATTTATGTACACTTAGCCAATTATGAAGTCGGATATGAAAAACTTTGAAATGTACTTAGTATGTTCTTACCTGTAATGTTTCTGCTAACTTATCAAAACCCTTTGAATGACCTTCGCCCTTTTCAACATTATTCTTTTGAGCAAATCTGCGGTTTCCATCCATTATGAACGCAATGTGTTTAGGAACTTTCCCAGTTTTAACAATTTTTACACATAGTAGCTGGATCCACGACAAAGTACTATCTCTTATCCAAGACATAATTTGCAATATAAATAAAGTAAGCTGCCTACATTGAATACAAGCAAATGAATGTTATTGTAAAACACGAAAAAAAAAGATACTTCGGTTACGGGAAGTTCAGATAATAAAATATTATCCCAATCCGCAGTTACACTCAGAATCAGTGCAATATAGTGTAATTCTTATTTAATTTACGAACCCGCCACCTGTCAACTATTCATTAACTGCAATTAACAAAGTCAACAATATACTGTATAGTCTGTGGTCAACGATTTGTCTGTGGTCAAAGTATCTGAGAACTAGGACTTAGGGAAAGCAGAATAAAAAATGATCGTAAAGAATGAAAAATATTTAAAAAATCTAAAGTAAATTTATTCATACTTTTTCAGTGAAGTTCTTTTATCCTATTAAATATTTTTGAAGGTGAATTATAATTTACCATTATTGTTCAAGTGTATGGCAGCCCTAGTTATCTGATACAATTTTCAAATTTGACATTTCAAGTTTTTGCTGCTTTCTGCTGGTTCTTTCAATCGTTGAAAGTCGTTTGTATAAACAATAACTTAACGTATATAATTGTAAGTGTAATATATGATCACAATGGATGCAAACGATCTGCATTCCGAATTGAAAGTGATAAAACGAGAATTGAAATTGGCAATATTCGAATGCTCCCAGCGAGGTCTCATTCAATCTGTCAAATGGCTATCAGAATTAAACTATGCTCTACGAGACATCACCGGAGAACCCCTGGTACTACCAGATCTATCCGATGATCCAGAGTACGACACCTATTTGATGTCGAAAAGTTTCTTCGACTGCCAAGAATTTGACAGAGCTGCATTCTTTACCGAAAATTCCACAGGACCAAGTGTGCGATTCCTCCATTTATATTCCAAGTATATGTCGAGTGAAAAGAAAAGCTTAGATAACATGACAGAATCGGGATGCTCCTCCGATTCTACAAGAAGTAAAGCTTTGAAGGATCTGATGAACATTTTGAAAGTTGATTATATTGCCAAAAAATTGGACGGTTACGGATTGTATCTTTATGGAATAATACTGAAAAAAATGGACCTGGGCGTCGAAGCCATTGAAGTTTTGGAGGAATCGGTAAATTTATGTCCATGGTTGTGGGGCGCTTGGCTTGAACTGGCATCCCTATTGCAATACCCAGAAACCCTTGAAGCTCTTAATCTACCAAACCATTGGATGGTTCATTTCTTCCAAATGCATATTTATGTTGAACAAAAACTGCTTGATGTAGCTATGGAGTTGTATGAAAACCTTAAGAATAATGGATTTGATAAATTTACTTATTTGAATGCTCAAATGGCAATCGCTTACCATGATAGCAGAGGTGTGTATATTTTTATGTTTCATTGTTTAGTCTTCTACTGGATTCTAGGAGAGACATTATACTCAATAAATATGGTAGACACTATTGAATGAAGCATGGACATTCCTGCATTTGAAAGCAAACTCGTTTTTGATGGAAAACTTGTAGGTTAAAATTTATTATATCATTCTCAGCTATCTTGATTTAGGCAATGTCTATTGAAAATATTTAACATAAGTCCCAGAAGACTGAGAGATTATTAGAGCGATGACATTTTGATTCAAAGTGAATGCATATCTATTTATAATACAATATAAACTAGGTCACTGATTTTCTTAAATATGTTATATGACAGTATACAGAAATAAATTGGTTCTATGAGGCTATTTGCACAGTCATGGCGCACAGTTCATTAAAGGGATAATATATTACTTGCTTACTTGCAACTTTGACATCCATAAGATAGTTTGTTGGTATCAGTTTCAATTAAGGCACTAAAATTAGTTTAATCCAATGACTGCTAACATTTCAACTTTCTAGATGGATGATTGCAAATATAAGAGTGTTGATTGTATTAAAATTTTCGTGTGTAAGCAAATTTTTGTGTACATAGGTTGATTGGTCTGTAATGGGTAGTATTATATTTTAATAAAAAATATTCATTTTACACATAAGATGGAAAATGAAGCAAACATTTAATAAACTTATTTCTGAATTAAATGGATTATGCACCGATTGGGCCACTGAAATTCTTTTAATATCTATTATGTGATATATATTGCAATAAATTTTCTATCACTGTATTACGTAACTGATAATTCAATTTGTTTCTAGATGTGGAAAATGCAATAGCAGCCTTTAAAAATATTCAACAACTGGATCCTTATCGTCTCGATAATTTAGATGTGTATTCCCACCTTTTATATGTTAAAGAAATGAAGACAGAACTAGCTAATCTTGCCCACAAAGCTGTTGAAATTGACAAGTACAAAGTGGAAACTTGTTGTGTTATAGGTATAATATATTTTACATAAAATATTTATGGTAGTTTCTGGTTGTGAACCAATTGTATTGAATGTTTTATTATTTCAGGTAACTACTATAGTTTAAGGAGTGAACATCAAAAGGCAGTAGTATATTTTCAAAGGGCGTTACGTCTTAATCCAAATTACTTGTCTGCTTGGATACTTATGGGTCATGAATTTGTTGAATTGCAAAATACTAACGCAGCTATTCAGTCATATAGACAAGCCATCGGTAAGTGAATCTTTGGTATTTGATTAAGTCTTGTTATTTGTCATCTTGTTTATTCCTAATTGGAGTATATCATACCTACGCATCTTTATATCTAGTAAGGTTCTAGAATGTAGCTTTTGTATTATCATATGATATGCCATGGAATTCATGACTGAATTGAATGAGCATCAAGGTTTCTCTTGTTCATTAAATGAAAAGGCAAAACTTGGCAAAAAAATTAAAAACATTTTGTAAAATCATCAGTTGTAACAAATATATTTTCTTTTATTATTGATTTTTCAATTTATTTTTAACTATTGCAAAATGTTTATGGACACTGAAAGTTATGGTTGAAATAAAGAAACAATGTGGACATATACAGATAAAATCTTTCATACCACTGACCCACCAGCGCAGTTGTACGTTCTCCAGTAAATTTATGGTCATTATGATGACAAAAAAGATAATATTAAATTCACACTAGAGATAGAGGTAGACAACTCCATCAATTTCCTGGACTTAACCATTAGCAGAATTAAAAACAGACATACTTTTAAAATTTTTAGAAAACCTACCTTTTGTGATACCACAATTCACGCAAAGTCCCTCCACTCATGGAATCATAAGCTTGCAGCTTATAACTCCATGGTCAATAGGCTAGTAACTGTACCTATGAGTCAAGCAGATTATGACAAAGAACTGCATACTATAAAATGCATAGCCCGTAATAATGGTTATGAGATAACGACGATAAATAATTTATTATATAAAAAACAATTAAATCTAGCTAGGAAACTCATTTACCCGAACCCAATACAAGATAACCGCTTCTATAAATCTATTAACTACCTAGGTAGCATTAGCGAAAAAATTCATCGGGAGATTAAAAACTCAATAAACGTAGCTTTCAAGGTCAACAATAACTTAGGCAGACATCTTTAAAATAGTAAAGATAAAATCAATAAACTGGACAGAAGCGGTATTTATAAAATGTCCTGTGGCTCATGTTTATCCGTTTATATCGGACAGACAGGTAGAAGTATATCTACTCGAGCTAAGGAACATGTAAGATCATTCAACAGTAAAAAAACAGATTCACAATTCGCTAATCACGTTATTAATGAATCACATAATATAAATTCAAACTCAGCCCCTAAATGTTTGCATCTTTGTAGTAAGGGTCGGAGAATGACGGCTTTGGAACAGCTGGAAATCAATAGACACCAATTATCACAAAGGATTCTTAACGAACAAACTAACATAATAGGATCGCCACTTTTCCAGCCGTCGTACAAAGGGGTGGTCTGATTTGCTTCCAGAAGGACCACTTCCGTCCCACATATAATCTTATTGTCATAGACACCTATTGTTTCATTTAGAATTTTGAAAATTTAGTGTCATTGTGTTAAAGTAACAAGCTAGGCCGTTGGAACAGGAGAGAGGATGTGTTGTGTGCCTTTTCTGCACAGCTATATATAGATAAGCGAATGTTAGTTTAAGCATAGTTCTGACTATGGCGTGAGCCGAAATAGCTATCAACTATATTTGTAAAAATAATTTTGTAGAACTAAAATACATTGCTATTTTTTCACCGTGACAAAAAAGATAGTTGATAACAATTCAAACAATGATATATTGTTACTTAACAATCAAATTTTTAATTCATGGGACACGATCAATCAAATTCCATGGCTATCTTAGCCTTCGGTTAGGCTCGAAACATTTACTGAGGGTTTTACTATTTTCTCTGTTGCAGAAGTAAATCGTCATGACTATCGTGCCTGGAATGGCTTAGGACAAGCCTATGAAATATTAGGATTAAATGGTTACTGTGTTTATTATTATGCCAGAGCTGCACAACAGTGTCCTGGGGACTCTCGAATGTTGGTAGCTCTCGGTGAAGCATTTGAGAAGTTAGATAAAATTGCAAACGCTCTGAAATGTTATTATAGAGCACACAGTGTCGGTGATATTGAAGGAATGGCTCTGCTGAAATTAGCTAAGTCAGTATATCGGTTTTCTATTTATATTAATGTATGTTTTGTAATTTTTTTTATTATTGTTCCATTTCAATTGTTTAACTATACATTTCTAGGTTATATGATAGACTGTCAATGCATGACAGCGCCGCAGCTGCTTATAGTACTGCTTGTGTAGATGGCGACGCAGACACGGATAAAGGTTTACAAGAGGCTTATCGGTACCTGGCACATTATCATCTCAAAAATAACCAATTGGATCTTGCCGCTCATTACGCCTACAAATGTGTTAACCATGAAGAGGTAATTATTAATTTCACTTATCTGTTATCTTAATCATCATGTTTTCATTGACTGAATCACCATATACATGGTAGAACCCCATTATAACACTTTGATTGCTGTTTTTTCACTGTGTTATCCTGTTTTCACATTACTATTACAATGCTCCTGTAAACAATTTATATTTCAGACGAAAGAAGAAGGAAAAGCATTACTAACCACCATATCAGAAAAACGAGTATCGCATTCAGATAACCAGAGTCAAAACACTTCTCGAGATGGCTTAAAATGTAGCGATACGCTGGAATTATCTGATATGCCTGTCACCCCTAAACCGTCATGCGCCATAGCTTTAAATTATAATTCTCCTAGTCCATCGCAGTCTGCAGATTCATCAAGGTATAATATATGAACAAATGCTTTTCATTGTCATTCATTATTAATGTGACTCGAAATAATGGCAGTTAAAATTTGATTATTATTTATTGTCATGTTCAGAAGGGCCTATTTCAATAACTTTTGAGATATTTATTCGCAGTGTGTTTGTATTTGATACTTAAAAATATAAGTGTGCCGACTGTATCAAAGCGTCTGGATACAATCTAATAAATTTTAAAATTAAGTCTGACTTGTCCAGATAATATTTTTTATCCAGCTGGATTAATTTTTAAAATATTTGGTATTGAAATATTCTGCAGTGCTCAGCAGAAAAAGCCCTTATGTTAACTCAATGTGGCTAATTAGCACAGTTTTAATTCATTGGTAAATCGTCCCTCTAGGGTTAAAATGGTCTTTTATAATTGTTGTGTTACCACATATTTAGCTGTTATGACATTTCTTGACTGCTAGAAGCCTAGCAACTTTTTTCCATCGACTGAATATGTCGCTAATAAGCAGGCCTCTGCTTTTTTCTTTGATAGGGCATGATGCATTACATTTTCGACTCACAGATCAGCACAGTTTAAGAATTAAGAGGGTTGAATTGATCCAATAATGGTCTTTAACCAGTCCAGTGTTATACGGCATGACATGTAATATTTTTTCACAAACGTTTAGTCCCATCTTGACTACTTCAATAAATTGAAATAATCTGATTTTTTCTGTTTTGAAAAAATGTGGCTAATTGCTAATATAATATTTTTACGATCTGGGCACTGAAAGAGTGAAAGTCTCAGTTTCATGTTTCAGGAATGAAAGTGTGATTTCAGTTTTTATTGCATTTTAATATGAACAATCTGAATTAGAGGTAATGTAAATAACAAAATGTTTATTGAATATATGTGTGTGAAATAACATCAATTTAAAATTAAAAGTATTTTTCTAGACATAAGATTTTTTACCTGATTTTATACTAAGATTAAAAACAGCATCATCTACCTTCTTATTTCTTAATGGAAAATGAAAATCATTAAGAATTAACTCAATCTTAAAAAAATAATTCATATTACCGATAAATTTTCATGTGAACGAACTATAACATTTTTTTTTTAACTTCATATCAATGATATTAATAATCATAATTTTTAGTAGTCTTTTTTGTTATTCCAACATTTTCTACTATTTGAAGTGTTGTTTATAATGAACAATTTGGCTAGTTTTCTATTCTATTTTATTATGTTTAACTATGCATAGAACTACATGATTTATTAATCTCTATTTATATATTCTGTACAAAAAATAATAACACAATTACGGAAATGTTATTCTAGTTTCAGTAAAAAAATGTTATCACATTGCTAAAAGATACATAATGTTTTTGGACACATAACAAGGTTTACTATCATCATGGACTTTGTATTCAGTCCGGTATCACAAATTGACTACATATTTAGTGTAACACACATTGCTCCAAATAAAGCATAATTACAATGATGTTGCAGGGTAAAATCTCAGTTTCAAATGCATAATTAATATAAAAAACACACTTTTTCGTCTGAATGATTGCCAGAACTGAAATTAAATCACAGCATTCTGCAAAACGGACATGACATTTATTGAAAATTTGTATACAGCTAATTGTGATTGCTCAAAGGCATGACATGGCATGTGGTTATTTAAGACAGATTTAGATGCACTTGATCATGTTTCCGTTCGCGGGGATGAATGATTTTTTCATAATTAAATATTGTAATAATATTCATAAGATATAGTCGAGTCCTCGCTTTTTGACATTATGAAAATATCGTTAACGTGATTAAATAAGTTAATGTGAAATTAAAAGAGCAATAAGTATTGCTACTCAAAAAGTTCATTATATAAATTTTTGAAATTGAATCACATTCTTATACAACATGCTGTCACATTATTACTTGCCATATCATATGACTATGACATCTATCAAATCCCAAGTAGAAGTTGTTTTCTGCTTATTTTGTTGTTTCAGGCATAAATTTTTTTCATGTCATTTTGTAATCTTTTCATATTTTTTTTTTGTTTCCAGAAAATGAAATCCATCCTCAGCGAAGACGAAAATCATCTAATTTAATATAAAATGTTCTATAATGGTTGGCATAAGAAATTATTTGGCAATATTTTTCGATTATGTAATTAGCTAAATTAAATACAAATTTATAAACCATATCAATTTATTGACCAAGAACTTGAATGAAATAAAAATAATATTATGTATAATTATTGTTAATTAAAGTTTTTTTTACACATTTAAGTTTTATTTTGATTACTCACTGTTGATTTTAAATTATTGTATGTACTATTTTTCCTATTTATAAAATGTTTTTTTTTTTGCATTAATATATCACAAAGTAGATTTAATGTTAAAATTTATGTCTATTTTGATACAATGCACATGGAAAGTGAAATTATTTGAGTATTTTTGGATTTGAATAATTTTGAACCTAAAACATATGCTATTGTTGGTAAGACTGTTAGGTTATCTCATTTTCAGGGTTTGCGGAATTTTACTTTCTCATTGAAAATTTTACACCTCATTAATGCCATATGTTTTTTTTATAAAAAATATAATAATTGGATATAAAAAATATACAAATATATTTATATATGGGATTCTAATAATAAAAGCTGCTTTTCTAAATTTTTATACAATACTTTAAGTACAGTCGATTTGTGTTAACCTTATTGATACAAGATTTTCTCAAATGGAAAATAGCTTTTTCTTAAGTTTTTTAAATATCTTATCTTGATAACTCTTAATATTGAATAGGTAAATTCTAAATGTTAATTTATGGCACTCTATTATAAGCATACTTGGGAAAATATCAAGGTATCCACTGTGGGAAGAATTTTAAGAAAAGCTACAGTTGAATTCCTGCCATCATTAGTTGATGTCTAGAAAAAAAAACCAAAATTCATGTGTCTATTTCACACATTATTTTACAGCTTGTTTTCTGCAATTCTATAAAATTACATCTACGTTAACTTTTATTGGTATAAATTGATTAATGCTATAATAGCATTCAAACAGCATTCAAAACATTTTCGCTATGTGTTTGTTATGAGCTACTACATTTCATTCACAATTCGAATAAATATTTGTTAGTCACACAAGTAGTCACTTATACTTAACAATAATTAATGTGATTTTTATCACATCTAGGTTGAAGCGGTTAGTCGTCTATTTGCTGAGAAATTTGCATATTTTCCATTTTGTAGATGGTTTGGTTTAATGGCTTGACCCTTAAGCCTCAGAGGGCTAATATATCGGTCACTCAATTATCATGTAAAAAGTCAATCATGTAATAAACCTATAAATCTTTTATTATTATTTTACATATGTCACATCAAATTTTGTGCCAATAGTGGCACGGTGCTTTATGTGGATTTTTAACTCAGCTTAGACACCCCGATAAACCCATCCTCTATGTCAAAATATATGCTAAACATTAAATGAAAATTTGCATCAAAATGGTAGCAAATAACCACTTATTTCTTCCGCCATCATTAAAATTTAATAAAAATAGTGTTTTATGTTCTCGTTATATACCTGATTTTATACCAAACATGAACAGAGTATGTGAATACCGAATAAGAATAGAAATAAAATTCATTTTTTGATATATAAGTAAAGTCAAAGTACTGTTGTGTTTTCAGAAAAACTGAAATATTCGAAAAAAAAACTCTTTAAATTTGAATTGTTACAACTTTGTACGATTCCATATGTCTTATCACAAACGACCCGGATTTCGCCCTTCGGCATCTTCAGGTATTCCATCGCACGGATGCAACAGAACTGACGTAAAACAAACAGTTAGCATCGTATATATAATATATTAAAATTATTATTAACAGGAATCTACTTACCAATAGGCAAGCAAAAGATTGCAGCAGAAAAGAATGTAACAATATTAATCCAATAATAATTAGCTATGACAACTTTCATTAACGATCTTGCTAATGAGTTGTCGTTATTGAAATGGGGTTTTCAACAAATTTAAATCAAGTAATCAAATTATAAATGTGTCTTCTTTTATTTAAAGGATACCTAATATCAAACATCTAGTGATGAGACATAAGAATTATCGTCATGAGATTGTCGATTGATTGATCCGATCTCACGTAAAGGTACAACAAGGAGGAGTTGGGATGATTGAGTTGATCGTTAAGAATAAAGTTTGAATTTAATAACTGGCCTCTATTAATTTCTAAAATCTACGCAAACTCAAACGCCAACCATTTGTTGTCGGAGGGACATTCGTTTGACGCGTATGAGGGAGTTCAATTGTTATATCATAACACGGAGGACCATAAAATATTTTATCAGGAGATTTTAGAAATTAATAGATGCCAGTTATTAAATTCAAACTTCATTCTTAACGATCAACATCCGTTACGTATGTCATTGTCACTCAAGGTGCACCAGGTAGATGTTACCTGGATCTTGGACATTGCTGGAAACACAATAAGAGTTTCATTGGTAGGTAAAACTCCTATATTGTGTGTTCTGGCAGCAATGTCCTAAATCCTCTGAGTGAATGTTTGTTATCACCTAGTGGCTCGTGGGGGAAGAGTTATGTCATCAATGTGAGATCTTAACCAGTCTTCAGCTGATGGTCCGGGTACGATCTTGTGGCCATCTAGACTGGTTGGAAAGGGTTAGTGATAAGGCCTTCCATCGGATGTGATCACTCTCGCCAGTTATTACCTCTCGTCTATGGCTGTCCTGGAGGCCGGCTTATCGGGCCCCATAGCTGTAAAAAATAGTTCTTGGAGGTCTCCGCCTTTCTTTCGACTTCCTTCCGAGGCTTTAACCAGTTGGCGAAGCCAATATATTGTGTCTCCTTTCCTAATGTGCCAACCCGATTGCTAATGGGTAGTTGACCCGAACGCAGGCCATAGAGTTATCTGGTCCCGTTCCTCTCTAAGCCCGCTGTCTGAATATCTGAGCAATGTCTTGAACTTCATGAACTTGTCTAACCGACGTCAGTAGTAGCAATGTTGCCGTCCTACAAGACACTTCATATAGGCTGGATGTAGGTGGAGTGGTTGCCTTCAAGTGACGGACCACTCTCCTGACATCCCATATAGGGGCTTTCGGGGTCTTTACTCTGGCTAGGGATATGGCTCGGAGTACACGCCTCACCAGGGTGTTTCCGCTAATGTCCACACCGCCCACTGGTTTGCAGAAGGTTGTTATGGCTGACTTGTGCACCCCAATTGTGGAGTACGCCAAGCCTTCTCGGAGGTAGAGGTGAGCTAAGTACCTGGCAACTTGTTCCGGATGGGGTGATTTGTGACCACTGATAAGGATCAGGTGATCCATCTAACCCAAGCCAATTGGTACGTGACTTGTGCACCCCAATTGTGGAGTACGCCAAGCCTCCTCTGAGGTAGAGGTGAGTTAAGTACCTGGCCACTTGTTCCGGATGGAGTGATTTGTGAACACTGATCTAAGGTTGCATCAGGTGGTCCATCTAACCCATGCCAATTGGTACGTGACTTGTACACCCCAATTGTGGAGTACACCAAGCCTCCTCTGAGGTAGAGGTGAGCTAAGTACCTGGCAACTTGTTCTGGATGGAGTGATTTGTGACCACTGATCTAAAGTTGCATCAGGGGGTCCATCTAACCCATGCCAATCGGTACGCTATCATCAGGGTGGACTGACGCTACCCTGATGATAGCAGCCCTTTTCCTTCAGGGCTCCACTCGCGAATTAGACTCTACCACCCGAAATCCTCCACAGATGGAGCGACAGGTCTTGTATTTTGGAGGTGGTCGGCCGGTTGACATGCTCACCCACACTGATGCCAAGTTGGGTATCGTGTGTGGCAGCCCTGTCGCTCTCCTCTGAAGGTCTGCTCCCCAGAATGGTTTCTTCCAGTCAGGTACGACGAGGAGATATCTCCCTCCCGCCGTGTTCAGGTGGGCCAATACTTGGGGAATCATGTTCGGGTGGGTAAAGACCCACACCAGTTCGTAGTCCTACAAGTGGCTGAAACCGTTGTGATACAGAGCGCCGCAGTCGGAGCTGTCGTGAGATACATACCTGGGAATTACTCGCCACTCTTTTGACGATCTCGGGCGTGCCTCTGTGATTGAAGATCTGCTCTGTTGCTGTACCGGGAATGTGCCACTCAGGAACTTGTGTTCCGTGAGATATACGGTCGGCCGTGCCATTTTAAATTCCCGGTAGGTACTGCGCAGTTAGGGAGATGCCGAACTTGCTGACCAATGCAACCATCTCCTGTGTCAGTAAGAAGAGGTCTAGCGACCGTGTGTCTCCTTCTTTGTTTATATATAAGACTACTAACCTGTTTTCCGACTGTAAAAGTACCTCTGCTCCTCTTATTTCATCGGCTTGCAGTTTGATTGCCGATATCACCGTATACAGCTCCTTCCGATTGGAGTGCCATGACCGATGCTGCCACTTCCACTGTGCTGACATGAGGGTGTCGTTCAGTTGAGCTCCCCAACCTGCATCTGCTGCGTCCATGGTTCGGAAGTGGCGAAAAATTGGTCTGTGCAGTGGGTGTTGCCACTCCAATTGTCTGTACCCACCAATTCAACTCCTCTATGGCTGGACCTAGAATCGCAACCCTAAGGTGAGGCGGCAGATGGCGCAATTGGCGGATGTGTCGTTGTAGGTGATGGCAATGCAGCCGTCTTCGGGGAGTGACGAAGGATATGAAGTTTAGTCTGCCTAGCAGGCGTTGAGCTGATTTGAGGGACCATTCCTGCTTCTGTGTCATCTCTTGCACTGCATTGCGGAGAGCTGTGCACTTTTCGTGGGATATGCTCTTGGTGTAAGTGCCCCATTCGATCCCCAGGAATTCCAGTTTCTGGCAGGGTACAGGGATTGACTTCTTGAAGTTTACTGTCCAACCTAGCTTTTTTAGAAACCCTATGATCTCTAATGCTTGAGAGGTTAGGATTTTTTTGGATTGATTTGCAATCAAGAAGTCGTCCAGGTACGTAATCCTCCGAATGTCTTGGTCCCGAAGTTTTTCAGCTACCCAATTCGTCAGTAATGTGAACATTCGTGGAGCCACTGATAGACAGAAGGTGAGGCTTGTGAACCGGATCAGCTCGTCTCTGAAGCAGGGAGGAGGAGTTGCCGATGTCGTTTCGCTATAGGAAGATGGAGGTATGCCTGATGCAGGTCTATCTTTATCATTCAGTTGTTCCTCTGCAGGGACTGCGGAACTCGGCCATGGTTGAACAGCTTGAAAGGTCTGGGATCCAAAAAGAAAACCATTCAACATCTTCAAGTAGAAGATTGGTCGTTCTCCGCCATCCGTTTCCTGACTACAAATAACTTCGAGAGGTAGCTGGGCGTTCCGTCTGCCGCTCCCAAGATTTACAGTTTCTTTAACACAGTTACTTGGGCCTGCATCTTGCCCGTTACCTGCGTCTGGAATTCCCGCAGTAGCTGTGGTGTCTGAGGGAGAAGGGGCGGCTTCAGGGTGAATGGAATGCGCCCCCCCGTAACATCCTCAGAAGGGGTAAGGGGGCTCCTTCTGCCTTCCAAACTTCCACAAGGTGTCACAGGCAACCCCCTTTGAAGGGTTTGGCGTCATCTGGGGCGGCGCCCCCCTCGAAGATTCTTTCTTTTGTGCAATTCCCTGTTTTTTTTTTTTTGTAGGGGGGCCTTCGATTGTACCTTGCTGAAGGTCTACCACTGCTGGCCCTCCTAACGCTGGGCGTAGGGACTTGCTCCCGAAAGGGCAACCTATCATTCTCAGGCGCGGGTCTAGATCTCGCCAGCCTTTCCTGCAACCTGGGGGGGGATTTTCGCCAGTCTGTCCCTGACGTGTTCCTCCTTCACCTTGGCCCGGATGGTTTCGGCGGTGCTGGATCTGTTCGGTTCTCTTCCCACGCACTATTTGCATAATTTCTTCGGTTATAAGTCGGTGGGAAGAGTCTCTTCCGAACTTTCCTTCGATTGATTGAAACAGCCCCGCGGGTGTAAGAGGTACCGTCTTATTTCCGTTTTGTTTTTGTAGCGACGATCGCGTAACACTTCAGGCGCGTTCAAAAACAACATCATCAATGACATACGTAACGGCGTCACCCGGATGGCGTGGCTTGGGTAGGGAAGAGAGGGGAGAAGAAAAGGTGTTGCCAATGTAGGATTTGGACGCGTGGCTCGAAAACAGAGACGCATCATCTCAGAGGATCTTGGACATTGCTGCCAGAACACACAATAGATATTTATAATATGTGCTAATGATGACATGACATTATGCCTTCATATTTAAATTAGTATTGTAACGTAAAGACGTTTATAAATTTTCAATAACACCGAAATATAGATATAAGTATTTTTTTTTGACCCGAGTTCAAACTATACAGATGTCTCGGCGGAACCGCATTTCTTGGAATCTTTTTTTCGGTTGTCGCTCCAGCAGTCTTTTGGTCTATTAGAATCACTCTGTAACCAATAGCGAAAGAATAATTATTTCAACTAATTTTGTGACCATTGCTATGAAATTACGTCATAGATATAATTGTACATACATTTTTCTACCTTATAATCATGCAATAGGTTTGATTTACTCTTGTCTACATACTCATTTACATCAATATTCTTAACTCAATCATGTACTCAATAATTGGACATGGGAAATACTTTTTATTGCACCATATTTATGTAGTTATGTCGCCTTTTATGAATTTAAAAGTTTTTCCGAATATTTATATATTTCAATCCATATCTACTTCTTCTGTGGAGCAATGTTCCCTCTAATTTTTGGAAGGTTATGTGCGCAAACGGCATTGGCTTTGCAACTTTAAAAAGAAATTAATATTTTTGCATGTCATATAACGGTAATTAGACTTACTGAAAAAAATGGTTAATTTTAATTGAAAATGTTAATTAATTTATTCATTGAAATAGTCGATTCAATTTGAAGTAAAATATATATGTGTATAAAATAACAGAATTAGTGTACTGATACTAATTATTATTCTCAAAGTTTTTCTCTGTAATTTTTCAAATTTACCCAGTCTATATAAATCTTATCAAGATCTACTGATCTTCCATCTTAAAAGAGACTCTTAAAGTACATCAACGTTTCCAAATATTCTAACTGTAGACAATACATTAATTTGGTTTTCAAACTGTTCATATGGCTGAAACCACTCAGTGTTAGGAATCCATTCTAATGCCCTTACATCTTAACGAAGGTGAAACTTTTGTGCGCTTTGTTCTAATGTATGAGTGTGCGTGTACACATGCACAACTTAGAGGGAACAATGCTGTGGAGTATATGGTATATTAATGGAGGTCTCTCAACGGAAGTTTTTTTACGAGAACTGTTTATAGTTGCTCAACCTCCCTATTTATCAAAGGAAGTAGAAATAGAAAGTATACAGCTGGGACAGGACAGGCTTACAAATAGCAGCTCACTTTATAGGATCAATCGGCAAGCGCCCTTGCTTTCGAAGAGAAATCCATTGTTTCATTGGAAAACCTGTTTGTACTAGGACTAGTGTCCGTGAGATCGTTGATCCAATGGTATTGACCACTGCACTACGAGCTAATGAAATATATCTCTTTCTGATTTATATTATTTTAATTCTGTAAATTATTCTTGGGCAGGCGGATAGAAAATTAACAACGAATCAAATATATACATAATATATTTGATAATATTATATGAATGTTCACACTTTACAATAGAGTTACATTTTATAGCACCAAAAAAAAAATTTACTTTATTCTACTTTCCTGCTAAGATACATATTTATAAATTGAGTCATATTCTAAGATGTTCTCTAATGGATAGGGATTGTTGACCAATTTTTTGCACAGTTTCTTTGTTTCTTGTCTTTCCAGGTAACAAATGCTACAAGCCTAACTGTCCACTCATACACTATCCAAAATTATGTATGCGCTTAGATATTTGTATCAATAGATTTGCATTCAAGCATAACGGGCAAATAAGTGTTTCTAATAACGTAATACTTTGAAGTATGTAGACAATAAATAAAATCAACTATTATTATCAGTTCACTCGCATTACAGCATTCTACAAAAATTAAAAGCCAAGCATAATTTGAGGGAAATAAGGAGAGTTGTGTTGCATAAATAGTCTGTATATTTTGAATACACTTATTGAAACAGTTTTATTTTGAATCGTAACGACAAAGAAAATGCTGTAGGATTAGACATAAAATGTCACTAAGGCATTCATTCACATTGGTAAGTAAAAATAAATAAAATATTACTCTACTGTAAGCCGTCAATGTCTACCTGGTTACCCAGTATCATAGGGATAAACTCTCGTTTTCTACTTACATTGATTTGATATTAACATCAAAGTGCACAAAACAAGTTCCCGTTTGCATGGGCTTTCGGGTAATAGGGTGCTACAATGCTTGGTTGTGCAAGGTGAAAAACATTCTCACAGTTGGTAAGTCACATATTCGGCTATTTTTGGGCCACACTTAAAACCTTGAATCAGAAGTATACTCTCCCACCTTCACCGTTATGGGGAAATCATCTTCGTCTTCTTCAGGCATTGTCGATAGGCGCTTGTCTACTTCAGACTGAACCTCTTTTGTCAATTTCTTATGCTTTGATCTGAAAAACAAATGTGAAGTGATTTAGCTTAAGAGAAAAATGTTTGTTACAACTCAATAAAAAACTGTATTTTTTGTTACTTTTATACTTAGATAAACTGTATAATTGTATGATCTGGATATTAGAATTGTTATACATAAAGATGCTATTTTTTACTTGGTGCTATGTATTTTATTAAATTTTATTCTTAAGCTATTCACCTTTACGAGAAAATAACTTATTATACAGAAATGAATTTATCAAAGAAAAAAAAAAACGTAAAATATCTCTTACCCATTTGCCTTTGGACTTTTTTTTTCTGCTTTGTTAGTTTCACTATTTGGAGATAGACTATTTTTAGAATTAGTATTATTTACTTGCTTCCAAATAGCTGTTTTATTCACTTCTTCTGAGATATTTATGGATGTAATGGGGATTTTCATGATATTACCATTGGTGAGAGGAATTTGTTGATTTCCGGGATACAGGGGAGGGTTTCCAATTGAGACGTCCTGAAAAAAAGTAAGGTGCAGATGTAGATTTGTTTTCAAACAGGCTTAATTTTTTTAGAGTTAGACTAAACTGTTAAATGCCAAGTATCGTTTTCACATATAAATATGTCTTATCAATATTGTAGAATAAAATAATTTTTAGTCGGCCATAATCAGTTTCAAATAATGTAATCAACCAAGATACACATTGAAAAGTTTTTGCTCAATTTATTTGTAATCTATAATCTTATGCAAATAAATATATCGAAAAGTATCTTAAATTAGAGAAATATTTTATCTTACAATCAGGCGAAATAATACAGAAAAGTTGAAGCCCTAAAGCTTTCTTAATACACTGAAACTATTTTCCCCATTATGATGGTGGTCTTAATATTTTTAAATCCACGTGAAAGCATTCTGAGTCGTGATATTTTTGTCAACATAACATCATAGGCCGTAGCAGTTCAGTAGTTCTTCGGATAATTACTATTAAACGTAATGTCATTTAAGGAATACTTTCATTTAAAAGTAAAAGATTTTCTTTTTTATCCTCTCAAATGTTGCCATGAAACTTCAAACAATCATTTTCTTAGATATGCTATTTCAAGTCATATTGACATTGCAGACACATGGAAAATTTTATTTTTAGAATTGAGAATTAGAATTCTTTGCTTGATAAGAATAAGAAATTTTTGACTTAATATTTTCTACTTACTTCGCCACTGTGATTTTTTTTCAATGGTGACGTTTTCCAAATTTTCAATTATTCATGAGTGTTTATTTAATAAAACAGGCGCTCTGAAGCTTAAAAATGTATTAAATTTGACTTTTACATTGGTAAGTTCAGCTACTATATAAATAATTGCTCTAAGAATATTGATTATTTCCACCAATTTCTATGCAATCGCTTGTATTATTTAAGTAAAACGCTGCATTAAAACTACTGGGTAGTGTAGGCTGGCACTGAATTAAAAATTATAATTATTACATTTTCTGCAAAACAGACTTAATCCAGAAACAAAAATAACGAGTATTTTCTTTAATATGGGTTGTAATAATGTATAAGTTGTTTGATAATTGTTTTTTAAAATCGTATGTTTGGGAAAATAACATCACAATAAAAGATTTACACAAAAATTGTGAATACAATATGGAAAAAATATATAAAAGATGTTACTATGAATTTTTAATGTCTGAATACGCCAGTTCAACGATTGTGTATAGTGGATATGTACATTTATACGATAATATTCATTTATATTTTCCTTTTTGATTAAAATGTTCCACCGCTTAGTTTGAGTATCGATAATTAATGAAAAATGATTCTACGATGAGGGATTGATGGTCATGTGGTAAATAAATAAAAAAAAAAACAAATAAAAATATTAACAGTATGTACTCAACATAAGTTTATTCATTTGGCACAAGACAGGTAACTAATAAAATAACAATACACACATTTTGGTTACAGTTTATCGAAGATAATACTCATTATGGAATGTAGGGAATTAGGTCTTTGTTAAAATATAGTTTTCATGCAATATCGATCTGTTTTACTAATTCCATGATTGTGAAATACATTTCTTACAAAATCAAAACTGTTGAACCGTATACAAAAATAAAATATGCTTGAATCACAATTATTGGAACAACATAACCTTCAAATTAAATTTCAAGACGCAAAATCAATTTCCAATTTTCTAAGAGAGTGTATAGAGATCCTCAAGTGGAGGCTGAATACTTGTGTATATAGTTGAAATATGGAAATTACCTTAGATTCTTTTCTAAGTTGAATTCGACACCAATATTACAAGTCAGCAGTTGTATTTAAGAAATATCTAATTTCTTATCCAACCCCTAAGATTCCGTTTTTATTAAATGGCTGTTATGAAAGTTTCTATTAAGTCCACATTTTGTCAAACAAACACTAAGAAAATTCAATAATATGTCAGTAATATTCATGAAATATTCCACGAATCCTGACTTTTTAGGGAAAGGCAATAGGCGTGATATGAGGACTGCAATCACTAGTACTAACACAATTTAGTTTTCATCGATGATATTATTCATTCCCATAATTTAATACTAAGATGAATTACAAGACAAGGAAATTTGTTAAAAAATATCTTTCGTACTCTCCATGCTATCGAGTTGAAGGTATAACATGATACAATAATTAACGTTAGGTACATAAAAGGGTTCTTGAATGATTTCCATATTAATTCTCATAGAATTATATGAAAACAGGAAAATACAGACATAATTAGAAAAAATTACAATTACTTTCGAGGATTTAAATTATTTTGTGGTATTGTTTTCCTAAGGCATACAGGTAAGGCTCAATACTTGGTAAAATATTTTCAGCCAGAAATAACAGTCGATGTCTTATCACAAACGAATCAATTTTTGTATTTGAATATTAAAAAAAAACATTGACAGAAACAACTAGCTAATCTCTTTTTAATACAAACTTATTAAAACACAAGAATGTCTGGAGCAGAATTAATACACATTAAGCAATACAAAAACAACGGTAAGAGGCGACAAACATCATGAGATCTTTCTACAATAACTTTCTGTGGTTAATTGGGCACAGCATGTAATTTTTTTAGTGCATGCATTGTAAGAATATAATATTTTTCATTAAGTTACATTGAAGTATTTGTTCAAAGTCAACAATTAAATTTTATCAAAGTAATTAGTATTAGAATGCTGATAGATGCCCCACGCCACATTTGCTTTCTAAGTTGTTTAACTTATAATGACTTGATACAAAAAAAAAATTATTCACAATGAAATAGTGTATATCTTAGACGTGGTGTTAAAAGAATTTAATGATGTAGAAAACATTCACTCATTTATATTTATATATGCAATAATAAATAAAAATACTTCATGTGTTATTCTTTTAAAAAGCAAAACAAGATGAGTTTTCAAAAAATAATTTTACATAATTGGTTTTTATCATAATCGTTTCTATTCATTTAAAGACATAAATTTTTGTAACAATGGTTTATGTATTCATATAAATAAAGGAAATTATATGCATATATACTCGGGATTGGTAAGTGTATAAACACTACAATGTCTCCTACCATTATGAGCAAATATGTTTGTGTGAATCATAATAAAAAATAAAATAAAAAACATGTATTTTTAGGAATAGTGTTCATTAAAATTTTTATCAAATATGGCTGGATAACATTTTTATGAATTTGAAAAACATTCCGCTTAATATAAAAAAAGTTCATTTGGTATGAAAATATACGAGGATAAATATATTAGCTACTTAAATTATACATTGCTTAATAAATTAATTTGTGTGTATGTGTGTAATTGAATAAAAAACATCTCAACTAATGATTTTTTGACCAATCAATTATACGATTATCTCTAATCACGTAAGTATTTTAATAAATTCTGGCCTCAAACAAATTTGAATCACAATATTAAACTATATCATATGTAAAATTTTATCTATGTCACAAATGTTTCTAAACAAAACAAGTTTGTTTTATCTGAGATGATTTCATTTACTTATATTTTGAGTAAAAGTTAAACTCTGTCTGTAATATTGAATCTATTCAAGGTAATCAAAATTATTTAAATGAACACGGTGAAAAAAATAGCAATGTATTTTAGTTCTACAAAATTTGGAATAAAAGAATTTTGAAAAAAGAACATTGCTATTTTTTTCACCGTGTTTTCGGTTTTTAAATTCGGAATAAATGAATTTTGTAGAACTAAAATACATTGCTATTTTTTTCACCGTGTTATAATGGAGTTCTACCAAGTGAACGCCAATTCAATCAATATATTTAAATGAATGTTAAAAAATGATTTCTTTTGTAACAAAGAACTAATTATTGAATCAAATAATGTTAGTTGACTATCTCACAAAACATAAAGCATGACTTATTTTGTTTCCAATACCTAAAGCTCATGTTTTATTTTATTATATAAATTGGTGAGAATAATTGGGTTAAAAAAATTTGGTTAAAAACAACATATCTACAATATATAAAACATATATAGACCTGAAAGTATTTAAGTCGCAAATATTGTTTATGCAATTTAATCATTTAGTTTGCATCTTTAGTATCATTCTCTAATCCGTTTCCCGAAAACTCCAAACTTTAATTAAGCTTTTTGATTAACAGATCTGACAGTTCTACTCAGCATTATATCTCGTTTGAGCTTTAATGCCAACAAAACATACTCACATTCATCTTAAAATGCATATTTTCCCTTTCAGAACAATAAAAGTTATTTAATTACCGAGTTATCACAAGACAGCTTATATGATTGTAACTCAATTATATTAATGTCAGTGTTTTTTATAAATAGTAACACAAATAGGACTATGAATTATTATTTTAACTTTGGCTGCGTATATTAAAAATAATTGATAAACAATATTTACAAAGTCATTTCATCTAAAATAATTAATCCACAATGTATTGAAAAATAAATAATTTTTTATCAAATCTTTAGTTAAAAATGAAACTATAATTAAATTAACTTAACATAACAGTGATTTTTTTGTAAATTGTTAAATTTAATGTTGGGGTGTGATTTATGATTTTTATTTTATCTAAGACACTGTATTATCTTAACTCAATTTATTGTAAAATAAAGGCATGCTATGGCTTATTTAATTGAATGAAATGACCAAGGATCATTGGGCACATGGACATGTTATAATTGACAAATGTCACACAAATCAACAATATTTTTTTGTGGCAAGGCATTATTTGTGTTTCTGAATGAGGACAATGATACATCAGGTTTTTAAGATTCCATTGCATCTCAATATTATTATTGAAATCATGAAAATTGAATGACAAATAAAAGACATACTTAAAATATCGAATTATAAATAATAACATTATAGCACCGCTCGTTAAGATTTTCAGCAATAATGAAATTCTTCATTATGCAAATATTGTCAGTATTTTTTACAAAATAATAAGTAAAAATATACTTGAATAACAATATTAATGATAAGAGACATCGCTTTAATTTATTCATATCCCACAATATTCTTTTCTCAAAATTGTAGCACTCTTTTATGACAACTAAATGAATGATAAAATAAGTTGAGTGTCTTTTTTCGATATCAGAATTTGAATTTGAAGTTTCCCTTTAGCAGAAATGAAAAACTGAGATTTCTTGTCTCAGAGTTTTATTATATATAAATTGATTTTATCAAAATGACAGGTACATTTTGATATTACATACATTAGACAATTATTCATTTTCAACTAATGTGTCGGGTGGTGAAGACGCCTGTAGCTTGTAAGCACATATATTGGAGGGAAACTGATTATGCGCCTGGTGTATCAGGATTTACTTTGAGTTTGTATTGTACCGAATATTTTTAAGCATTCGCTACAAGCCCATTTATGTATGTATATACGCAAGGTGCTTCAGGGATAATGATTTTTAGTTCTATCAGATGATAAAATAATGATCAAATCAATGGAGACAAAATGAGTGTATGTATCCTAAACTAAGTTTACAGTCAATGACTACATATTCCATAATTGAACTGATATAAAATACACAATATTATAATAGATATTTACGACAATTGCCTGTGGAGATTATATCAGATATATAGTAATTACTATTATTTAATATATTGTGTCTTCAATACGACAATTGTAGGAGATTTTATTATACTGAGGTAACACTTACTACACCAAAAAATGTAAAAACTTTAAAAAAGGGTAAATATCTAATTACAATAAATTGGACCACCAAAAATATCTAAACAAGGCGTTAGGCCTTATATAGAACCAAATTTCTGACATTTTTAGGCAGCATTATTGTGTATCACAAATTCGTGTGTATAATATAAACATAGATACCTAATAAAATGGCTTCTTGTTCCTATATAGTTATTTTGCCTTAATGGAATCGGTGGGAATGTGTCATTTAGATAATTACACTTTTTCAACTGGGAGTACAAAATTCCAATAATTAGATTTAAATGACATTTGGAAGATTTATTACTCATTCTATAAAAATATGCTCGCTTCCATAAAAACATGTAATGGCAAAACTATAACATCCGGAACACTTCAATAACAATATAATTGCCAATCTCATAACCACTGAATAATTTTAAACGCTCATTTAAAAACATCGATGTGTCATTTTGGAATGAAATGCAATCACATAGTAAAACACTCTCGTGAAGACTTTAGTTGATGGGTATTTGTATTCTTAGCTGACTATAATACATGCTGTACAATCATTTCAAAATATATTCATAATGCAGTCATCTTTCTAAGTCATTCATTTATACAGTTCAGTATTCTTTTACTTAAGTCTGTTCCTTAAAACCATGACATGGATAAATGATATTCTAAAAAAGAATGTTGTTTGATATTATATATTCAATACCTATTTAAACACTCTTCAGAAATACTGTTCACATCTTACTTATTGATTTATGCCATAAAGAATTTTCAATTCTGACTATCAGATTAGATTTTATTTTGTTGTTAAAACTATTTCCCTTTAAAATAGCCAAGTAATTTAGCACCCCAGCCCACCTCAACATCTCCAAGATGGCGCATGTCATCCTCTCCTCTTTTGGTCATTTCTGGCATAACGTCGTCAAGTATCTTGAGTTCCCTCCTCGTGAATAATAAATCCAGAGATTTTCGGATGCCAATCATGACGACCAGCATAAGAGGAAACAAGATGGAGGTCGACGAGAAAGATTTGATGAGCCATAGACAGATAAGGCAGGCCAGTTGAATCAAAGTGAACATATGAACACGCTTTATTGGTACCTGGAATTTATTTAAAAAAAAATATCAATTGCTTTTTTGTAGAACATTAATTAGAAATTTTTACAATGATAATATAATAGTTTTAATGGAATGAATTTTTTTCTCAATACCTGTCGCAGGAACATGTAGTCCGGCTGATATTTTGGAGGCATAAACATGATGAGTATTCTATCAAAGAATTGAAGTCCTTTCAGCGAAGCGGCACCCATGTACAGGAAGACGCCGAATAGTACCGGCATCGGAATGTGTCGAAGCATAGGAGTCAGTAAAACTGAACATCCGATCATGAAGAATATCAAAATATGAGTGACACGCTGCTCTCTGACTCCGAGGAACTGCGGTTTCTCACCGGGGGCCGCGCATTCCGATTCCAACTTCAACGAGTTCACATGATTGATAGATAATACTGTCGCGGCAACAAACCACGGCAGGCCCATTATAGAACAAACCAGAATAAGTATTGCCAGTATGAATAGATCCAAATGGTACCCGCAGCCCTTCTTCAGCTTGTTCTCTTTTCTATTAACGATGACTGCTGTTATTTGCTGATCCATGAATATTAAAATAGTTCCTAAAAGTGCAGGCAGCACAGCGACCACCGCTGACCACACTGGATTACGATTGAACGGGTAGATAACCCAACCTCTACCGCTGAGGGTCGGCTTGAATTCTCCGGGCACTTCCAGCTTTGGAGTGTTGATGCCAACATAAAAGTCTAGCGCTGACATTGACAAAATTGCAATGATTACTGAAAAATCACTTATGACTTGACGGACCTATTGGAAAATGAGGTTTTTAAAATATGATTATAGTTTTCAATACATAGCCAAATGTGCAATGAGTACGGTCCACATGGATATCTGAATTGAGTTGTCATTTTCTCTGCCATTACTGAGTCTCCTATTAATCTATTGAGTATAAAAGTTTACATAGTGGTGCAAACGTTTTATTTAGAATATTATTCAGTTTCATTGAAAACAAAAGTATCCTAAATAAAAATAGTTTTATATTTATAAAAAATAAACAATTGTGATTTCACAACTAATAATTATTATTGGTATTGCAATGTGATTTTTTTCTCAGAATACAATTCAAAATATGGGACTGCAGCTGGTCTTCTTGCATCAGCTTGCTGTATCTTCATAATTAAAATTTGATAATCTTTAGCTTTTGCGCAAATTGCTGACTTAATTTTTCATGTACCTACTTCTTTTAGTATTATTGACATACAATACATACATCTCCATTTAAGATATGATTATTATGACATCATAAGAGATTTGTACATATATAGAAATATATACATTTAGACGTTAATTTCTTACAATATTTAGATATCATAAGTTTTCCTTGAAATATTAATTACCTTAGACGGGAAGAAAAGAGAGTTCTTGAAATCCTTCAACTGTACTGATGTTATAAATGTTCCCAAAAATAATATAATAGACATTAGAAAAACGTCAGGCACATAAACCTTAGTATCGCAACCGGATCCTACAAGAGTGCCATTATTTATCTGAAATAAATAAGAATGCACATGTTAGTAAATTTTTTAGACTTTTAAACATCAATTAATGTTTTTGTGAGAAGTAGTTACTGATAACTTAGCTCTTATACTTTTCATTGTTTTGTTTAACAACTAAGTAAGTATTTTACCATTTTTGTTTTTTAATATTTAGTTTTACAATATCCTTATGGCAGCTTAATAGAGAACGGATAAAATCCATTTTGGTACAGTCATGATGCTTTTTAGCTAAAAGGATTAATATATTTCTAGTCGGAGAGTGTATACTGAATGAATAATTTGTATTCTTTGAATATTGCAGACTATATGTTATGCATTATCAAATAAAAGATTTATAATATTATATTACCAGACAAGTTTTTCTGTCAACTGATGTCCAATTTATATCCACTTCAACATTTGTTTCATTACTAGGAAGGCAGAAACATTCATAATTGACTATGTCATTTGGATGAGTATTGACTGGAAACTTTTTACCGATTACAATCACATTCTCAACTGCCTGAAAATAAAGAAGAGTAATGATGTTGTAATTAATTACTAGTTTACTCAATAAATGGGTTCAGTTATATACTTTATATTGAATGAAAATAACTTTCCAAGCCATTGAAACATGGAATATTACTATGATTAATTTGCTTGAAGTGATTAGCTTTCATTATTTTTTTTTGAGCTGTTGAAACTGTGAACGATTCCACATATTTTACCACTAATGAACCGGGTTTCACCTTTAGATATCTTCAGGCATTCTATGTATGAATATGACATGGATGTGATAGAACTGATACAATAAACAGCTTATATTGGTTAGAGGAATTAATTACAAAGGAAAAACATATACCCTTAGGCTAGGATCCAAATATAAAACTGAAATAACTCAAATTTTAATGAGTCTTAGATGAAAGAATTTTACATGACAGAACCAGCTTTCAAATTTTTATTTGAAATATTGAATAGCATATATATATAATATTTCACTATAAGACCATATGCATAATTTGTATTGTTATTTTGAGCTTATTTTTAAGATTTAATTCCATGATATAATAATTTATCACCATTTATTCAATCAACTGCCTCTTTTGGTGGTGGTGATAGCTTTTTGGTGGTCCTTGGTGGAAAGGATTACATGTCTAATAATAAAAACATGTTATGTGTTAAAAAAAACACATTTTTTCAATCAGCAGGACGTCCTCACTAAATTTTGTGTATGATCAAATATATAATATCAATTTTTTTTTTAAATTGGGGTCTTCTGGGTGATTGAGTGATTTTGCTTGATTAAAACTGAGTATTTAAAATGATTTTATATTAAAAAATAATATGTTTCAATTTGACTAAATAAATAATTTAATGATCTGTAGTAAAATTTATTTATAATTCGTTTGACAGCAGAAAAAAGTCACTCAGGCCACAAGTATGCCATTGAGTAAAATCCTTTGTACAGTGTGCGCTCGCTCTATTCGATTGTGAAATCCGACAGCTAAATTTAAATATTTATAGTTGACAAGTGAGACGTGTGAGGATGGTTTGTATATACATTATTGGAACTTTGAAGAATTTTTGACGTCATAGAAATATAAAACAAATACAGTTTGATGTTGAAATTTTTCATTAGAATCTCACCTTGTAAATAAATATGAACGCTATCAAAGTAGCGAAATTTTCTTCAGTAAATCTTGTTATGTAGCAAACCAAAGCGCTCGCATCAACGGCAACTAATATGAGGAGAATTATGGCAATCCACACTCCTATCCATAGCCTGAATGACATATAGTCCCAGTCCGCTTTTTTACAAAACTCATAAACTATCGTTTCAAATACGAGAACCGGTCCTGTGGATCCCAATATTGTTAGGGGTTGGCCTGAAAAAAATCCATACCCCAACCCGCACACGAATCCAGAAACCAATGACTCCATCGCTGCCATATTTTTCCCTGTAGCTTCTCCTAAAAGTCCTCCGAACGTGATGATGGGAGACAGACAAGCGAAGTATAAAAATATCCAAGAAGCGATGCACTGCAAAGCAAGGGCGTCTTTTATATCCGATATATAAAACGGTACTTTTCTTTTCACGTCGTTAATTAGTCCACCGAAGAGGCGACCAGATCTGGAAAGTCCAGATTCTTCTCTCTGTTTCTGTTCTTCTTCTTCTTCGTCGTGTTCTTCTTTACACTTTTCCTGCGGTCTCTTTCGAGTGTCTTGCGACGGAATGGCCGCGGGGGGTTCGATTCGTATCGCGGGATCCCATTCACCCGGCGGAAGAACGGTTACGGCGTCCAAGAATTCATCTATACCGGCTAATAGGTGATCTCTTTTGCGCGCTCTATAGGCAACCTCATGGAAAACTTCGTCAGACATCAATGTGGCCATGGCTCGGCCGATTTCGTGGAAACTGGAATTACCAGAGCTGGGTCCCAGTAAAACGAATAAAAATCTCGTCGGCACCGGAACTTCGGTCAAGTCACCCATCAGGGTGGCAGTATTCAAACGAATAAACGCCGATAGAGTTTTTTCCAGAAAGTCAACTTCGCCAACGAGGATATTGGAAGCTTCTGCTCCTTGCGGAATTTTCCTCATAAAGTGGGTGTTACCTCGATGGTTTTCACCGTTTGGTATATCTCCGGCGCTATTGATACGGTGCATCGACATGTTGCTTGGACTTTTGACCATGTTTTCGTCGTTTCCATTTCCTGAAAGATTTCAACGTTTGTATAAAAGATGCCAACTTTTTAAAACATGTAAATATTGTTTCGATATAAAGAGAGACAAAGTTGCTAAGAAGCCCAAATTCAACAACCAACCTACAAACTTAAAAACCTAGACTAAAGAAGCGTAATTTATACGTGAAAAAAATATTTAATGTATTTTAATAGTATAATCAAAGCATTCTAAAGCCTTTGCAAAGGATTTTTATATTGTGTGGTACTTTTGAATTACCCTTCTTTAACTCTATCTGTACTAGGAAAAAGAATATTAGATACAAAAAACTAATACGATGTAAGTTTACACAATACTACATAAAATACAAATAATATTAACCAACACACTTAAAATACATACCATAGACACAAAATATAATAAATAATATTGTTATGTAAGTATAAAAATATAGTAACGCCATGCTGATAATTTTGGAAACTGGAAAAGAAATGAGGTCTTAAACATTGCGATGAGAAAACCGATGTTTAGATATTTATCGCGAAAATAAATCAAAAATTAGTGTTTTTGAAAAGGCGGATTACCCGCTCCCGGTATCGAAAGATAGCGACCGAAGTCTCCTTGTTTTAACCCTCCGGCATTTGGGCCCACGATCGTCCCCGGATGAGTATGGTCGTCCACTGTAAATTTGGACAGTCGAAGACAGCTTTTATTAGTCAAGTTTGTCTAAAGCTGTCTGAAATATCAGAGCGGAAAAGTGTCAAAGATTAAATCATGCAAAAAATCTCGTATATAAAGCCCAAGGAATGTTTTCAATATAACTCAAACACCTTAATGTATTCTGGAAAATTCGTGCAATAGTATTTAATAGATCTAGAAATCACACAAAATTAAAAAAAGATACACTTATCGATAGTAGAGTAAAGTGGGGGGTTTTAAGGCATTTTCGTCGTGTTAGTCACATTATTGTTGTGTCATAATATTTTGGAAAATAATGCTGTGTAAGGTAAAATCATAACACGTGATGAAGCATGACAATTTTTCATTGTTGATAAGTAAAAGGTCAAATAAATAAGGACGAGTAAGGAAAAATATGAAAATTCTAATTAATAGAACATTCGAATAACGGAAATGGTTTGAGGCTCTTCTAGGTGATTGAGCAAACCTTTTTGCGAAGGACACATTGCGAGCCACGTGGTAAGTCCAACCACGTGCCCATGCGAGATGAAATCGGCTGTAGAATGGGGAAAATATTACGTTAATCAACAGTTCAAGACACCAAATAGAAAAGTGACAATTTATTAAGATTAAACAACTATTGTATTATTCGTAAAAATAATATTTACAATAGATTTTCGAATGATAGAAGCGGTTTTATCTTGTATTCGTAGAAGTAAAATACCATGTGTCATGGGTTAAATTGTTTGGAACTGACGAGCAAACACGGCGAGACATTTGTAGATAGTGACAAAATTCACGTGTTTGAATTCATATTTTGACGCTTTTTCTTTTTTTTTCATTTGATGTGGATGAAAAAATAAATATTAGTTTGATGTAATACAAGATAGTTCAACAATTTCAGAATAACTACATATTTAATCAATAATCTAACCGCTTGAGTTCCGCTCATATACAAAGTTGATATTTTTTATGTACCGCGTATTTTTAAGAGTCTTCAAAAAAGGTGGGTAAAATATTTTTGTATACATTAATGATTGGTATAGCACTTTTCCGGTATCCGATTGAAACTTAAACATCAGGGTTTTTAAATTGTTTTTAAATTTCAAACTAACTTTGATGAGTTGTTCATATTTAATTAAACACATGAATCTCGCATTACGATGCGAGATTCAGTATACGCACCGAAGATGAATTTGACACGCTCCTCACAAACTAAGATAATAACGTGGAAGCCATTGTTGCGTCTATGCTGTCTAGGTTTATCATTCTTGTTATTTATGTAATATGCACGCGAAAGTGATATATTTTTAAAATGTATACTATATATATCTATGTAGATGTCATATTCACCATAATACAACAAAAATAATATTGGACTACAGTAAACTCCCAGATAACGCGGTAGATAAAAGTTGCGTTATTCGAAAAGACATTATCGTGGCAACCACTCTCATAAAAAACCAGAAGATGCGTTTTTTTCTTTTCTCTTTCGTTCAGTTATGTATATTATACTTAAAAAAAGTAAACTCATTTGAAAATGAATACGAAAAAGAGCTGTCGGAAATCGAGTTCTCAGTGAGTCTACTGTACACGTAAATGATTTTTGAAATCCCATCGATACGATTATCCTCTTGGGATTCAAGTGGTTGAAAAAATATATTGGTATATTTTTCAGCTTGACAGTGAAATATATTTTTATATAACCATGAACTATGTGTAGATACATATAAAGCTCTAAATAATAATCACACCACAACCTCTACTTACAAAGAGTTAATGTGTATTTTTAGTAAGTATATAAATATTTTGTATTGTGAGTAAGATTAATCAAAGTATATTTGCACATAAAACACGTGTTAGTAGAAATACAATGAGCCAATAATTAAATAAGTGAATACATAAATGAATTATTATATACTGGTGCTAACAAAACTTTACGAGTGGATGTTGAACAGCACTAATATTATGTTCTCGAATTGGGAATTCTACAACTTATCAAGTTTTACTCTATGGAGACGAAAGCTTCCTCGGCAAAACAAATATCATTCACCATAGTAGCAATAATGTATCAATAAAATGATACATTTTTGTGCCTTGGTTTTTAACGTATTCACATATAATAAATATTTCTTTCATTTAATTATTTTAAAAGTTATTTGTAAAACAATTGCGAGTTAATACATTCTGCTAAAAAAGAAAACAGATAAAATAATGATTACACTGATATTTTTTACGATAATATTTAAAGAGACTACGAAACACATAAAAATATTATAAATTCGTAAAATATTGACATGGACAAAAATAATAAAATGTATTTGAAAATTACCGAACTGAAACGAAAGTTAAAAAAATTGCAACGAGACCGAAAGCTAGACCTAGCAAGTATAACTGAATCTGACTGGCTTATTATGACCATTGATAATGCAATGTAGTGAAAAAAATAAAGTTCGTTAGATAAAATTAAACGCACGAGACTGTTATAAAACGTACTTTATTTGGTTAAACTACATCTTTTGAAGTAGTGAACTTCACGTAAGAAGTGGTAATAGAAAAAAAGTTTTAGAACTTATCATTGAAGATTCAGTGACAATTCACTTAGAGTTTGATGTCTGAAAGTTTATTTGCCAGAGTCTGTTGAATGAAGGACAAATAAGGCGACAAGCTTTAAAGCTTGAGAAGTTTAGAAACTTCGTTTACTTTAACAAGACGAAACAAATAGCATTATTACGTGGTCCTGTGGATTTTAAATATAAGCTGAAAACTTTCACAATAGTTTTATTATAACACATATTTTTTATTATTTTTAGCATTGTTTATTTTTATGCCAAGTTACTAATATATAGTACGATTAAATTAAATAATATTGTATATAAGTGATTCATTCATTTAAAATTGGTTAATATAACACAAATAGCTGTATATGATTCGTTCACCAAATACGAAATAAGCTTTTGGCTAGGACTTAGCTATTTTTTATATATTAGATATCGTTAATGACTTTATGTTTAACAAAAACAATGTTAATAATACGTAATATAGCGCTTGTATTAAGCCGTCGGTTATTTAAGCATAGTGAGCTGTGAGCTTTATGTTTTTTTTTTAACTTGTATTCGGTGAATGATAATATATTCAGTTATTCTGTCGACACAAATCACAGATGACAATTAGTGTAGGAATAAAAGCTTTCAAAAACAAATATGTCACGAATGGTGACAGGATTAAATACAGCAGTATCAGGTTTGGCTGGGCTCACTGCCGATGGCGGTAATCTGTGGGTTCACAAGCGGAAAGTGCGCGGATTTTTTCTGTTACCAAAAACTCCCTTTGTCACAATGTTAGTGGAAGCGCCCGGAAGTAGAAGGCCATCATGATATTACCAAAAGCACCGGAAAGCGGACCGGCGGTCGAAACCGACGTCCGGCGCAGGACAGTCACAAACGAACGACGCGGATACCTGGGACAGCCAAGTAGGATCCTCGCCTGTCTCCGGCATCCAGAAGCGCCGTATGGGCCGACGGCAAGACGACTCCTTGGCGGCCGTTTTTCTTTGTGTTCTCCTGTAAGTCTGATCCAAATATACCACAATAACAGCCATGGCAATCTGAAACGACGACGTGGCGGTTTTGCCTGTTTAGGAATGATCTGGGATCATTAATAACATTTGTTTTCCAACAACACGGTCACGCTATATACATGTACAAATTATAAACATAATCTGAAAAGAAAGCTGTGGATATTAGATTATAAGCTATACATACATATATATTACTCGTTGAGCTATATTTAAGTAATGGAAACCCTTTCGTGATCAAATTTGTATGTATATGGGAAATATATACGCTGTACAATTTATACGTTCTAATTTGAGATCGTTGGTAATAATTTAATTTATATACAACATTTCATTTGCTGGGATATTGAACAACGGAATTTTCTATTAATCTAGGATACCTCTGCCATCATTTTAACCTCATATCCTATACCGTTGAATACGTTTTATTTTAACTTACGATCCTACATATTTAAATCGTTAGATTTTTATAATGTAATTTTTACATTGCCGAAAGGTAATCAGTAATAAAAAAATATATAAAGATAACGTATTTTTGAGCAAGATCTATTTTGGTATTTCAGAATTTTATTATATTCTTTCACGCTAACATAAATTTACGATTTCACTCTTTTTGAAAACGTGATAAGAGAATGAGCTTGTATTTTATAAAAAGACAAATATACATCAGGTACGAATTTCATTTGTTCCTCAAAATGTCTGTAATTATATACACTGGAAAAAGTCTGATTTGGAAATTGACAGTTTATATTATAGGTTGATTTAGAATATAATTGATGGTTTAAGCCTACTTTTAGATGATGAATGGTTGCGTCCAATATCAGCCAGCGAACGAATAATGGGAAGTCTGGACATATTGTTATCCTTGCGCCTTTCGTGTTGATGCCTATGTCTTCTTAGCAAAGCGTCTCGGACCTGATCTCTCTTATCAAAAGCCAAGGCATTCGCATTAACCATATTGTCTAATACTAAATCTGAGATTTGCTCCAGATTACTGGCCTCCATATCCAACATAACTGTTCCATTTAGCAACAAGCTTCGCAATTCAAACAACGAGTGTAACGATAATGTTGCCACGTGAGGTTTCGACCATCTGTTTCCACCTTCCTCCACGTCTTCCTCGAATTTGATCCAGCGCGCTGTCTCTTTCCATTCGAGTTCGTCTCCTTCTTTGACCAGCTCTTCCATCTCAGAGAAAAGCGGATGCGATTCATGAGTGCCATCGTCGATTTCCTCTCCTAGTATAAACTGAACTCTCTGAGCTGGTGGTGTAACTGAAATCATCAAAACATTTTTCATATTTAAGGATATACTTTTATCAAGATTTTATTAAAATTTTACATTTGATAAAGGATAAAGAATAAAAGCCGAACCTTTTCAGATAATAAACGATAGCAGGTGTTTACAGAATGTTTGCTTTCATGAAATGACATGCAATGCTTATCGTATGTTATTAATTTTGAAAATTTATGTATTGTGTTTTATGTTATGATTGTAAATAAGAAAAGGTTTTCTAAAGCTTTTTAAGTCGATCTTGCGATCAAATATTCTGTGTAAAAGAAAATTTAAGATCAGTAATGAAAAAAGGTTATATCTGCTTACATTTGTAAGTTGTACATGAATTTTCTCTTTGATTTTATTTATAATTCACAAAATTACTTGAAAGTGCGAATAAAATTTATCATGTATTTTTTAATAATCAAAATACTGTTTTAAGTGAATGAAGCACACATATAATATATATAGTCAACTTCGTACTACATAAAAAATATTTTATGTATACTATAAAAAGGAAAACAAAAAAAAAATACTTTAATATTATTAACAGTTTATATGTTACACAGTATTTTAAATAATAGAAACACATTTTTTAGTACTTCTTCACAATGTATTTTATGATTGAGACCGGTTTCGCTTATCGCGAGCATTATCATCAGTCCCCTATCGAAACTTATCCTGGTTATAAAATACATTGTGGAAGTAGTACTAAAAATGTGTTCTTATTATTTAAAATGTCATTCCTTTACATCAAGATGTGAAAGTTAACACCATAAAAATGATATTACATAATACAAAAATATGGCACAAAATTTACAAAAAAAGAGCATGTATAATGATAATCTTAAAGGTGACTTCTTTTAATAATAAAATTGAAAGATTTTGTATCTATTCAGGTACATTAAAATGCAATAGACACCGCAAAGGGACTAAGCTACGGAGGCCGCTTTACACTTTTGTACAATTATCGCTTGTGAAATCATTCCAGTTTTAATTGAAAAAGACTGTTTGTATATTATTAACAAAAAGTATATTGACTAATATAAATGTGCTAGAGAGTTGTTTTTATAAAAAAAAGCATTCATGCTACTAAGATTATTATTCCATTCAGACATACTCAAAAAAGGAAAACATTAATTTATTAAATTTGAATCGCTGAAACTTTGTACATTTTCCACAGTAAAAAAGTAGTATGACTCACCTTGCTGAATTTATTGTACAAAACATAACTGAATTATTACAATGAATATTTGTTTCATGGGGTATCATATTCTAATTAACTTAGGGAATATTCAATTATTGAATTATTTTTCGTATCGTAATGATATCTACTTAAAAAAAACCTTGTTGGTTTGGTTTTGTGTTCTAATTATGGGTTTTTGACTAATTCCTTTCTTTGTGTGGCGTTAAAAATTGTTCAGATCAATGAAGCTTTTATGAATATTAAAATAGAAGCGGTGAAGCGAAATAATATCTATCATTCACTATTTATGTTGAAGGCTAATTGAAATGTTGTTATTTTAACTATAAAATCAATATAAAAAAACTAGTAAAACTTAGACGATAAATAATATTCGTGTTACATTAGGCACAAACAATTAATGTTTTCTCTACATAAATTTTCTAGAAACCGATGTGACAATAGATTACAATTGGTGAATTAATTAGAAAGTAAAAAATCCTCGTAACGTTACGAAAATTATGAATTCATTTAAAATAAAAAGTTTTTTTAATTGATACAAAATAAATGTTTTGATTTTCAATCATAGTAATAAATAAATTAAAATTTCCATTTAACAAACAATCATCAAAATGCCAAATTTTAAATTAAAGTAATTTTACTACAGTGAACAAAACTATTATGGAAAGTGTGAAAATGTAGAACTGCAAAAGCTGAGATTTTAAGAATATCACAATGGCACTAAAACTTAAGCTATAGAAGACTTCAAATTATGATAATTTTTTTTTTAATTTAATGAAAATTAAAATAAAATACATACAAATGCAAAAATGTACTACCACACTGATATTCAGTATAATGTTTAGTTGGGAAATGCGTTCGGGCAACAAATCCATTTTAGTTAATTTTTAAATAATTGTGCGCCCCCTTTTGGTGAACATTATAAATAAAATGTCAGTGCAGTGATACGAAACACAACTTATCAAAAACGATCACAAAACGACTAGGTAGAGGAAAATCTACAAAAAGCCTTTCGTTGTTGAAAAGCGGAGAAAGTGAAAAAAGTTTTTTGATATCTTTGAAATATCTTACAGATTTCTCCGTCCTCCGAAATGCTTACTCTCCTGCGTCGCGTTACAATCACGGGACCTTAAAAATAATGTTAAAATTAACCTCCGTATCCACCAAAACCTGCTAAATTCTACTAAGGTCAATATCGTATTTTTAATTGTTATAATTAAGCAAATAATCCAATTCAGGTGACTCAGTTAGTTAGGTTAAGGAAAGAGAAGAAAATCATTTTGTCCAGTTGTAGAACCATTTGTATAAGTATACCTGGTAGTTATGTATTACGAATTTGGATAATTAGCCTTGTTTTATTTTGTATTTTATAAGTTGATGATGTTTGCGATGAGTAAAGCCGAATTGTTTTAATTGTTTAAAATATCATGCCTTTCCATCAAGAGCGACATTTAACATCTTTAAAGTGATATGAAATTGTGTTTATTGATTTGAATATGTTACTAAAAAGTGCCAGTTAATACATATAATAAAAATATTCAAAATTTTGATAACTGTTTATAATTGTTTCTCCCCATTGACATGATTTGACCAGCACTCATCTATTTCCCATGTTTGTTCGGTGTATACGTTGGATTAGTAAAGTAATTGCAGTTTAATAGCGGTATTGCTAGCAATGACGCGGTTTAATTTCCGGTGATTCGTTATCGGTCTAAAATGGCAAATATCGTAGAGCGCTACGACTGCTACGAGACCTGCTATGCAGCTACGAGTCTAAAAATAAACTCATTTGAAAAAAAAATATTTTACAGAAATGTGTCAGGATTCAGAAGTCCTTTCTATGGTAAAGATGTCACGAAAACTTGAACTTATCAAAAATATATCCTTCAATACGTATGACATAATTCTTGGTTGCGAATATCTACGTTTATTTCAAGTAAAAAAACATGCTTATGCTATGCCAAAATTGTACGGCCATGAATCTCTTTTTATGGATAAATCACGCACACAGCTAAATCCTTTGGCATTAAATCAGCTTTTAAGGAAACACTATCAGTAATTTGACTTTTTTTGATTTAATACTGTTTGGATATATTTATGATACTTATAAAATGGAACATCGCTTTTCCGACAAAAAACTCGCACGTTTTTATGAGGCATACTTAAATGGTTTTTAGATTATGTATATCATATATATTAAACTATGTAAGTAATAAAAAAATATGATTTTGTACTTAAAATACAATTATTTAATATCGCTAATGAATTTTGAGTAAAAGCTTTTGAATAAAGATGAATAAAGATTTTTGCCATGTTCTCTCTTAAAGGTTTCCTAAAGAATATATCTTAATATAAGTTTTTTTTAAGGAAACTCTTGGTGACAAAGTATTTTCAACTTTTATTTCGAAGAGATAATGGATTTATAGGATATAGGAAGAGTGATAGGATAAGACTATTTACATTGTGCAGTGATCATCATCATTGTCTTTATATGAAGGTCTCGCAGGCTAAAACCTTAGTTTAATCAATTTCTCATCAAAAGCATGGATTTTTAAAGTAAATAAAATTTTCTGTCCAAATCTTATCTTGCCATATAAATTACAATTTCGATTTCTACCGCTTTACAAATAGGTTAGTGGTCAACATCGTCGAGTTTTCTTTCACATTTCTGGGTGTAAGAATGGAACCATTAACACATTGATTTTACAATGATTCATTCATTTCTGTAAAAAGGCTTTGATGTATACGATTGCGTAATATATATCTCTACAAATCTTTCGTTTGAAAAATGAGGAACAAGGGATGTGAATATAACGTGATTTAATTACACCACCGTTATTTTGTTATCGTATTCTAAGAGAGAGAGGTAAAGAGAATAGCATATCAACTCTCATGGAATAATCACTTTGTAAAGCTTCATTTAAAATGAATACGATACATGTTTTTAAAACATAATAAGTATATTAAAAATAATCTTCGTATATCCTTATTGGTATACATATTATAATTTTAATGACGTTTCAGAGAAAAAATAAATTAATTCTCAATGAGCTCTTCCTTTCATGTACAGAAATACCTCTTTCAATATTTTATTAAGAGGTAGAAGCCTGTTTGAAAGCGATAAATAATATCACGACTAAATTACAATATTAATGAAAACTTTGCCTTCAATTACCCCGATTTAAATTGCGTGTTGCTACTTATACAACAATAGGGAAGTAATTTCATGTGTTGATAGCTGTTTTTGATAGATTATGACAATTGCGTGCTCTGAAATGTTATACATTTCCTATACATTTTGATGAAAGAGCGTTCCTAAATGATACTTAAATAATTATATAATATTAAGATTGCCGCACTTAATATTTTGGTACGATCAAAAGATGAAATTAAGCAGTTGATTTCGTTCGCTAGATTCCAAACTCAAAATTTAAAAACACATGTATTTGATTTATTATCTTAATATATAAATTCTGAATATAACTTGCTATCCATGTATTGTTATCTTACGGTAAAAAAAAAATGTATTCAATACAACATCCGTTTCAATCACTTGTAAGGTCAGTGTGAAATATTAAATATTTAATATAATATTTATGAAACCTTATGCATAGTTATTATCTCCTTGAGTTGGTCTCAAATTTATAATCAAGTTTTTTGTACAAGACTTAAAATATTTGACGCATACGTAATCTACACATCATAGTTAACTAAATATTTTTATTTTTTCTTCATCGTTTTGCCTTTTTTTATATATGATTTAATTCAAATAAAGAAAGTTGGGTAGAAATATTTATGAAATATATTCAAAGTAGTGGCTGTCTAAATAGCTTTCCGTCGTTAAAGATTTAAATTTTGTATACCATAATTAAACTTCTTATAAACAATTATGTGTTTTTTCATTATATATATGTACATATACAGTTTTGAAAACAGTTTAAGCATTCGTGTATGTTTTCTATATATTATATATTAAATTTTATTATATTCATGTATACTTTAAATTTGAATTGTCAAAACTTTGCAAAATTTCGCATGTGGAATATAATATAACAATATTAAATTCCACCAACCTCAGTCGATAACCTAAATTTTTATGTTAATATTTTTTATTTTTTAAAAATATTGTGGGAAAAAATACTTTCTCAGAACAATAAAAGCAAGCTTGAAAACAAAGGAAATTAAATATATATCTTACGTGGTCTTTCCGGCTCCTCGTCATCTCCCTTGTCTCCTTCGCCTTTCGAGTGGTGTTTATGGCGCCTATGCGAGTGACGCCTCTCCCCAGGTAAATGCACCCCCACGAATACTGTATGTGCTCTGTGGCCTGCAACAAATATTAATATTTTTTATTTCATTTATTCATTACTGTTTATTTAAAATCAAAAAAGATGAAACTGAAACTATAAAAATTCGGTCGCCATCATCAAAAATTTTTTTTAAGCAAGTATTGTAATATATTATCATTTTTTTCTTCGTTAATTTAGAGATTGGATACCTTACGACTCTTTGAAAAGCATAGTGGTAAATTTTCTTTTTGTACCAATATGGTAATTCCTTAGTTCATTTTGAATATGGCTAGTTTTATAAAAATCACTGAAATAAATTTCAGAAGATTCAATTCTTTCAAATTTGAATTTTTGAAACTTTATACGATTCTACGTATTTTGTCATTAACGATCAGGGATTCGTCTTTCGGCATCTTCAGGTATTCTATCACGCAGATGCTACAGACCTGACTGACTAACTGAATTGTCAGTTCTGCTGCATCTGTGTGATAGAATGTCTGAAGATGCCGAAAGGCGAAATCCGTGTCGTTAGTGACAAAGCATGTAGAACCGTACAAAGCTTCAAAAATTCAAATTTGTAATAGAAACTCCATCAATCACCTTCAGTCGATATCATAAATTATATCAATTCTTTCAACAAGGATATTGAGACTTGTTGAAGTTTAAGAAACAGAAAGAATTTAGATACATGTTCATTAGAAAAAAATCAATCAGCTCTTTTCTCATTCTATTTACCCAAATCGGGGTAGTTATCTTGGATAACTGTTCTTTGGGAACAGCAACGTCAGTAGTTATTTATGTCAAACAAATATATGTATAATATATTATATTCATGTGGAACTCTATAATCTGTAAGTTTTCATTTAAAATCTTCTACTAAACAACCTCCATTTAATTCGAAATTACTGCGTGTGTTTTCGTAATAGACCTTATCAAATATTATCAATGTTTACATTATACTTTTTATGCCTCGGTTGGTATTCTTGAGCACTGTGTTAAATCCAAACACATCTGTGTGATTGCGTAGCCGAAATAATACGTAACCTACGTTCTGTAATAAAATGAAAAATATAACATAAAGAATCTTTTACGGTCTTCTGTTGAGGGCTGAAGATAGTCACGTTTTGAGGCAAGTATAAAACCATCTACATATTTGGACATAAAAATATATCCATCTCTTTTTAAGCAATAGCCAAACTTGGTTTATATATATATTTATACGCCTTAAGGGTTGTACAAAAAAAAAACAATTTTAAAAATGTTTTTATGCCACTGAGGACATATTCCCGAAACGTATCAGTAGTTCGCTATTAAATTATTCGTAGATTGTTTGACCAAATATTGCGTATTAAAGTGGATGTCAATATTCTCACTAATTATCAGGTACTGTTTAAAATGAGGGAAAAAATCACGAAAGTTTTTTGTACGTAGGATGAAGTCTTGAAGTCATTTTGATTCTTCATTAAATCAAATTTTCAATTGCCTTTAATGTGTATAATATATTTATGGCATTATCAGATTAAAACATTTCTACACGTTATAAATGAAATAATAAGCTTGAATATAATCTAAGGGGTTCAATAAATGTTTATCACGAGATTTTTTTAGACGCTTAAATATATTCGAACAACAGGCTTAACAAAGATATTATCTGGATAAATTAAGGTATATTTTAATGTAAAGATAGCTAATGCTCAAACGTTTTAATACTGTCCAAAATTGTATGCAGTTTGAGACTAATACTTTCAATTATCTTAACAAATGAGTCGTTAACAGGCAACGTATTAAGTAAATCATTGAATCCAAACTGCTTCAGTATTATCGCTTTTAATCTAGGGCCTGGGCTACTTTGCATTGCTAACCGAGTAGTTTATAATTCTAAAATAGTTTTCAAACCCATTCTATTATGAGACTGCTAGCTTAAGTACACTATGCGTATGTAACATATATCTAATCATTGGTTTACCAAAAAGCTTAGTAGAAATGAATTGGACATATCGTCAAAAGGACAGACAGATACTTGATACGATTTAGTAATGTGGCGGTATGCGGGAGATACTAAATCGTTCGGTGGACGAATAACGATTCTGAGGATTACAGAATAATCAATTTATTCAGAAGTGTTAGTATATAGAATACGGAGATATCGTGGGTAGTTCAGTTTGTATTTCTATAGACGAAAAGCTTATATTATCTTAAAAAAACCTATTTATAATAAACTGTAACCAATTTATATTTTTATAATATACACATCCTTCTCATCGATTCGATAATATTAATTAACATGACCTAAACCAATATTTGATTAAATTGATAATTAAGCGACGGATAAACATGAAACAAGTTTTATAATGGAAAAAATCTGCCAGCTCGTGATAGGCATATTAATTAAAAGTCATTTCTCATCTATCTGAAGTGGGTGTAAAGAGCATAACGGTTATTAAATAACGGCATTAAAGCTTCAACTTCAGGCAAGCTTTTTTAAATAATCTATAAGTTCATACAATGAACTCATAAGTTCGAAAATAAAAATAAAAGTCAATGTAGGTGTACAAATGATTAATTTAAAACATTTTTTACAATACCTTGTAAGCATTCATTACATATAAATGTTACACATTACATACACATTAGGCATTATAAATCGATACTCAAATTATTGACTTTATATAATATTTTTCTCGTTTGAATTTTGTTAATTTCATTTTGTTTATTACCTTAAAATTTTACAACCAATGTTAAAAAAACGATATTTCATCATTTACGACTTCTGACAAAAAAATGTACGATTCTAAATTAAATTTGAGATTTGTAATACTATTGTGTTACGATAATTTGTAACAGATGTTTCATGCGGGAACATAAATATACTCGGAAATATGAAACCATATAAGTAAACATACTAAAAATATTATAATTACAATTAATAAGGAAATGGATTTTTATATTTCACGGTTTTATTCTATTTTTTTCATAATACATATAGACAAATATAAGGTTTAATGGTTAGACTAAGCATAAAGAGCTTTTTATATGATTTAACAGCAAATATTGTATAATTGGTCAAATTAAGCTTGCGTTTGTTGGATAGCTAAGAGTTCTCCGAAGAAGGCACGGCATAATCTTCCACTTTCATAATTACACTATTATCGTGTTTCTTAGACATTGCCAGATGTATGAACCTATTAAGGGATAGCTAAATAAATGCTGAAAATTTCAATTACTGTTGAATGACATGCAAGATTTTTGTTTACAGCGGAGACAAAAAAAGTTCAACGACACCTCGTTGAAGATTATAGTATTCGAATAAGTTAATCAGGTGTTTTTGTAGTGTAATTATTACTTGAAAGTTTCATTCAGTTATTCAAATAATATTTAATTGGAAGGCAAAAATAGCTAATTTATTCATTGTGTGATTTTTAGGATAGGTAATTGTGTACTACTAATAGGAAAACAGCTAGTCCAAACTCTTGGTAGAAAATATGTTAACATTCTCGATTAGTCTATATTCTCTACATTGAAAACAGGCATGGTTTATGTTATGACTGATTTTTTGGGTATAATTATTAAGAGAACTTAACTCTGTGCTAGGTCTCACAAAATGAAGTAAAAAGGTTATTTCAATTATAGATTATCATTGCACGAAAATAACTTAACACCGAATAATATAATGAAATCAGAAGTGAATTCAAATTAAGCTTGTTAGTTTTTTATGTTGATTATGGTTTCAACGATACTAGGAAAAGGATGCTTATTTTTTAAATAAAAAAATAATGCTGCAAATGCAAAGTATGACAGATAAATAAGTGATCAGTAAACGGTAAAATTCAATAAGCAATTTCACAAAAAAGGATACTAAAATTAGACACCTGCTTTACACGTAAATGAAATATGAGCGTAATAACCTGTACAGTTTTCATTGTAAGGATGGGGATAAATCGTACTGTATTTGTATTCTGTCTAAATTTCACTTGAAAAATGGTCACTTTTTATTGTTTTTCTATTTGTTTATTTAAACAATAATTCCCAATCTTTTAATTGTTAAAACCCTTTTCTTTTTTTATCTACATGTATATATAATACAAACACGTAATGACAAGTTTACAATCAAGTATTAACGTAAAACATTTATATACATTTGTATGTGATGCGGTCCGGTCTAAGATTAGTCTGTTGATTTTCATTCAACACTATTGCTTAAATTAAGGTATGATTTAATTAATTACATCAAAATACACAAAGAAATTACAATTCGTTTAATGTTCGCTTTGATTTGATTAAACTGCCGATAACAAATATTTTTATAATGATAAGAAATAAATAAATGTATTTTGATAGACGATTTTTTTTGTAGATTTCAGAGCAGAGTCGGTTTCAATCGTCAATTTTACTTTTAGTTAATAGCAGAGTACCGCGATAAGAGTCTTAGATTGATGAACAGACATTCACAAATGATATACAAAAATGACTTTTGTATAACGCAAAAACGTATAAATAAAGGTTTTATCTTATTCGAAAGTCACTGAAGCTATCTCAATTTGAAACAATTTTCGTAAAGTATTTCCATTCCGATAATATTACTAAAATACTGATATGTGTACATTTTAACGACAGATTTCTTAAAGAATAGATTTGACTTATTAAATTGGCATTGAGCTTGTATGTGACATATAAATATACTAGGGTTGATATACTCACTGCCTACCTTCTCTGTGTAGTAGCGAAAATAAGATTTGTCCATGCCCCTTTTATATCTATCAAAGCGTAAGAATCTGTTTAGAATAGATAAATACGCCGCAGGCCTACTGTGGTAGACGAATTACGACAAATAAAAGTCATATACCTTCATATTTGGGGGTGGGGTAGACGGTTTGCGTCATATCGCTAAGTCAGGCGTGAGAGAATTTGGATTGAAAAGTACCTTAGGCGACCGAGCTTCCGCTTCCGCTGAGAACGCCAACGGAGCGGAAAAACACCCTTAGGAGCGCGTCCTTAGAGCGCGATACCACAACGATACGTGTATCATCAGTAAACGAAATAGCCCCCTCAACTTGGGTTTGCGACAATTCAATAAATATTCCGACTATTATCTAATAAGAAGTGAATAAAAGGCTAAGATAAATAAGACACCGTTACGATCGATTTTATTTTATTGGCATTTGTAGACAGTGATTGAATTGAGGGATGGTAAAAAATATATTTAGCTGGAAATATATTTAATGAACTGAAACCAATTTGTATTTCCGTTCATATGGCATCAGCTCTAAAACGGATCTAACATATATTGATTAATGCACATGCATATATGTAAGTTATATACTCTCATTCGAGGTTGTTGGTTTTTATTGCAATATAAAATTTATGATATCGACTGAAGGTGCTTGATGGAAATTCAATATTAAATTTGAATTGTTACAAATTTGTTTGATTTCACATATTTAATCAGTTCTGTTGCATCCGTGTGATAGAATGCCTGAAGATGCCGAAAGGCGAAAACCGGGTGGTTAGTGACAAAACATGTGGAATCGTTCAAAGTTGTAACAATTCAAATTTGCAACATAAAATATTCGTTCAACAAAAAAATATTCAATTAATTGCTTAAAAATTGCAGTAGACGAATGCAAAAATGTTTTTTTAAATTATTTTTTGAGCAAGCAATCATGTTTCTGGATAATTTGATAAAATAACCTACTATATGTATGTTAGAAATTTAAATATACTTCACCGGACGAACAAATGATTTTTTTATATATTTTAAATCACCATCAAAAACATATGATATTTATACGCATAGTTATTCTTGACTTTAATACATATATATTCATATAACATTCGGTTTAAGATTTAACTATGTATTGTATAACTTTGATGCATGTTGAAACACAATTTTAATTGATTGAAATTGTTACGAGAAAAAAAAACAACACAGTAAAAACGTGAGCCAACTCATTTTTAAATTTAGCTCATCGATAATGTGTGTTACAAAAATATCGTTAAATTTAAAAATCAGTCGCTTCAATTTAATAACGCTTTGTTTGTTCGCATATTCAATTTTCATTTTCTATGCCGATTCATAAACGCGGTTATAAGTTTTAAGTGGTAAATGCAGGCTGGAAAATTGCTCACTTAAACATGAACAGGCAGTAATTAACTAATGTGGCAGGATGCAACCAGTGAACGAAATTTTTACATTTATGAACATGTGTAGGGATGCCTACCGAATACCCTGTTATTATTAAAACAATATTTTAGGCTGCTATACAAGTTCGAATTATTGCGAAATTTATAAGTCGTATTCACTAGTGGAAAAAAACATATTATGAAGTAAAAAAAACCGTTATTTCCCACATAAAATTTAATATTTGGTGATGTTGTTCTGAAGAGATTTAAGCGAATTATTCTCGCATTTAATAATAATAAAAAAAAACAATTTCCCGCACTCTATGAAGTCCTTATAACCTTATAAGTTTTACTTTGTTGGTTCATAAACACTTTTCATAAATTAAAGTAGATACGTAAATATTTTATGACCGGAGAAAATTAGTCCTCATGTTGCCTGACGACAATGTTCATAATGTTTTCGACGCAAACTAGTTCTTGATTATATTTACGTTAGTGTCCGTTACGAAAGCGATTGTATATAATATGAAGACACATGAGCCAATATACCGTAGAAAAATATCAACTAAGTAATTAATTTTATTTTGGTTAACATTGTGATTATAAAAAATATTCTCGATTTTCATTTTGAAGATTCTACTGCGACGGAGCTTGTCCTTCAAAAACTTCAGAGTATAATTGAAACTAACGCCCTCTATTAAGATAATAAAACATATGACGTTACATATGTATAAGGCATTGTTATTATGTCTAGTCTGCTAAAAATATGTATGTCACTGGATTGATAAATTTTACATGTATTTATTTAAGCCGGCTGAAAAAAAATATTGTCAGAAGATATAAAATAAACTCGAATTTAGCTTTGCTCATATTGGTCAACTGATGCAGTAATGTATTACTAGATTCAGTCTGATACCAATAATTGATAACCAAAAAGAGACAGAATAGAGAATAGAAAAGATTTGAAAATAATAATTATTATTGTATTCCAAGTTAAAGTAAAAAATGTAATGAATTAATTGTAAGATAATAATTTTACGCTTATTTTTCATTACATTACTTGATTGAAAAGATTTTTGAAGACTTTATTTAAGTATTCTACAAAAATATTGCGTTACGAGTTATGGATAAAACGTAAAGAAGGGTGTGATGCCGAAATAACTATCTGAAAATTAATTACATAATTCTTTGTGTTTTATTTATTTGTTTTTCTTACATACAAAAGTACTATATGACGATCATGTTAGTGTAATTAGTTATGAAATGTAAATTTTATCAACTAAAAAAATGAGTAATCGGTACAAATATATGTTTGCTGTGATACATTTAAGTTCGGTCTACTTCCCGATTACAACGCTTTTTCCGTGTATGACAGTGCAATCAGAAAAGGTTTATCTCAACTGAAGTAGACGCCAGGCTCTAGGGAAATAAGATGTAAGTAAGATTTGAAAATTGATCTTGATACTGAACGATTTCAAAGATAAGCTTAAAAAAGTATATGTAAGGTAAATTTTTTGTTCGAAACACTGAAGAAAGATACTATATTTGGCATTTTTTTTAAATATTTAACACTTGAATATTACCAATAATAAGCCACTGTAGCGTGTCTCAACTGAAAATTACAATCGGTGAAAAAGTGTAAAGTTTTATTTACAATGTTTTTTTAATATTTATTAAGAAAACATGAATAATTATCATCGGTATAAATGTTTCACATACATCTAAATTTTATCTATTTTTTGGTAAATCTTTTAAGAATTCGTTTTACATATTGTACGAAAGATGAGATTTATTCGCAAAACAAATAGGTCAGCCATAGACAATTGTACGATAGCACGCAACCTCTTAGCTAATTGAAAGAAAACGTGATATTCTGCAGGTTCGTCACGATATAATCAAATTTAATTCTGTCTCTTCCTGTCAAGATTATTGCTCTTAAAATCGTAGTTAAGTGTGCATTAGTGACGCCAACTGTCTGTTTCTTGTAGAAAATTTTACACCGCTCGCTATTAACCCTTATAAAATAAAGAATTCTCTTTGTTCACAATAGACATTCGAGAAGCGTAATTAAATTAGGTAGCATCTTGCAAAAAGCATTCTTCCCTCACTTTAAGTGATGTTTATCGTTTATCGATCCATCGCTTAATTTATATTAAATCAATTTAGAAAAGGCGTTCACTGAGTTCATTTGATATCGGGGAAACGATCTCAATAAACAGATTCGACGAGAGCAAATTTAATATAAGGAATATTAAACCGTTTGTTTATTACTATTGTATCTTTACATTGAATATACATTACTAATTTTATGAGAAAAGCGATGCTTTTAAGGTTTTTTCTAATAAAAAAATGTTATAACACTTAAAAGAGACTCTATAATATAATATATTAAGATTAATATTTACTTTTAGACTGATTGATATGAATTTTCATCGAAGATAAAGAGCCTGGAATTGTAATACGCTCTATTCATACCTTGATTCAATATCACATCTTAAACGTGTTTCATATAAATAACTACATACTGCTTGAGAAACGTTGAGAGTTGAAAAAAAATTGAGCCAAGGGTAATAGTAGCATTGCAAAAATTTCTATTAGTTAGTTAGTAGATAGAATCAAAAGCTTTTTTTTAATAAGTAGAAATGAAGTTCCATACACAATTGCAGAAAATACCCGCATTATATATTATATATTTATAAAAATCATTGTATGTATGTCCGTTTGTCCTTGATGCATTACTACACCATTCATTCGATCTATATAAAACTTTACAAATTTTTTGAATACACTCCCGCAAATGTTTATAGCATACCACTTCCTTCCCAAAACCCCCCAAACAGTAAATAAATATAATTAAAACGACACTTTTGATAAATAAACTGTTTGTTGTCATAACGAATTTCCATGAATTTCTTTACTCTAAAATCGCAGCAACGCGCAACGGTTCAGCTAGTATTATATAAATTCTTCCAAAGAAATAACATTTATTATTTATTTTATTATTATTATTATTGATAAAAATAATATAATTCGATTAATTTTTTCTATGACAGCTACCATTATGCGAATGATTACCAGCTTTGCGTTGGAAAAAAGAGACGAAATATTTATGACAAATGGAACATGGATCTTATCATTCAACGGAATTTGAGCATTTGATGTTATGAGCAATAATAGTCTGGCAAATAACCTTCGAAGAAATTCGATTCTGATGTAATTCTAAATGGTTACATCTACTTGAAGTGCAAATGAGCAAATTATATAAAATATAAGAATGTTCAAACCTCTGGAGTATTTGAAATGGAAAATCGATTTGAGGTTAACCTGTCGAGTATAATAATTTGATGTCTATTTGTTCTATCAGTCGTTTAATTTCCTTTTTTCTCAAAAATATTTATATAGGTGTTAATAAAAACGAGACTGTTTACGTAAAACAAGTACATCTCGAAAATGTATCAAAATTTGTTGTTGTTTACTTATTTCAACTGCATACATTTATTTTCCCTGCACTATAAGAAAAGAAACTGCATTTTTTTACATTTCATGAATATAAATTATATACAGTAGATTAACATTTCAGTCTTTATTCACGGACGCGCAGATTGTATCTTACTCAACAAAGTGCATACAAAATTTCATTGCATAACCATATTCTAGAATGATATAGAAATACTCAAATATATTATAAAGATTGCTAAATGAATTGAATATAATTCTGGAATGAAATAAAATATATTCCCATCTCCACTTTCACTAAAACGAGTTTTTTGATGTTAAATATAATTGATTAATTTGTAATCCAATTGTTTTAATATATGGTTCATTGTTTCCATCATTCGGTCAATTGTACTTTATTAATTATCCTAAACGGAAGAAATAATATTAAAAACTAAAACAAAACATTTATTGATAACAAAAGTAATGTTTGTAAATATCGTTTCAGGAATCTAAATATTTAATATAGCCTAAAAACCTAACTACTCTACCAGGTGGGGTGTGGCATTTAGCCATCGATCACATAATATGAAAACTGTCATTATTCCCACTAAATGTAGACAACTAATTTGCAGTTTGTTATATTGACTAATTTCCTATTGTGTTCGCAGCAATTACAATACGCTTATTTACATAAATTATATGTTATTTTATGAATTTTATTTGTTTCTAACAAGATTGCATCAACGTTTCATGAAGTGCTTTTATGAAACTCATGTTGCAAAATTTAAAATGTTCAGAAGCGAACTTATTCTTCATTATTTCAATTTTTATCACATTCATTTACAAGGTTTGACAGAGCGTGAGAAAAATATTCAAACCTTATTTACGCTTCAAGCGATAAAATATTGTTTCGTGTAAAGATTTAAGCTCTTTTGTGTTTTACTTGGGTTTTCTTGTACCATATTAATCAAAAATATCAATAAATAATATATGAGCGTTGTATGTCGGCGGATGATAAAATGTTCAAGCATATTTCGCATTCCTACATATTATAATTTACATAGTTTTACTACGTATACTAAATATCATTGTAAAATACCAAGCTTAAAATACATGGCATACCTTACGTCAGTATAACAAAGATACAATATTTCAACATAAAAAGTCACGATTTTTTGAAAATAAAACAAAAATACTCCAAGTAAAAAATATTTTACTCAACAAAAAAGCTGCGGCAAATTGGATATATTGACACTAAAAACCAACTTTTTATACTTTGTAAAATAATGGATATTAAACCATATTGTATGTTGAGTTTGTCTAAAAATAATAAAAAAAACGCTTTTAATGTGTTAACTGTCACTTCTTGGAAAATGGGCATTATTTTTGAATCACAAAAACATAACAATTAGCAATATTTTTACGATCAGGACCTGTTTCTCACAATATTAAAAAAAATATTTATAATGAGTTTGGTGGTGTGTTTGCTTCAAAATGAAAACTTGAGTGATACACTTTGTCGCTTAAAACAAGGATAGAAGGGCGCGTCTGTGTGTAAAGAAGAATTATGTTTGTTGCGAATGAGAGTCATTTGTTCGCCTCTATAGAATCTTAGAATATTAGAATCGTCGCATATCATTAAATTTCCCACTCAAAAATCACTTTCATTAAAATTTTCGATTATGCGAATCACGGATATAATTCGTTATGGTGTATTATCTATATATTATTAATATGAAAATATTATCTTTTTATTCATAAAATACGTTTTTTCTTATCGTCATAATTTGTACAATAATTCTAAATGAGACGATTAATCATTTTCTGGCACAAAAATACGTTCATTAATATCATTTTAAAAAAAATATAAACGGTTCTGATTTTCTTCAAGATTTATTTTTCCATAACAAAAAAAATGTGCACAAAAACGGCAAAACAATTCTTATTTTATTAAATATGAATGAATGGTGCCGACAGCCTTAAGGCAGAGGTTTTCGAGGTGACGAAAGAAAACACTCCAATTATTTCAGGCGAGAAGAAATTTTTAGAGGAATATGAAAAAAATATTTTCTTTTAGTCAATATTATGATGTTTTAGCTATAAAACAAGAGCCTAATATACTAAACCTAGGGATACAATTTTTTATACTGGTTCAAGAAATAGTAATAAAGTCTTGGTAAAAATGTCGATCTTGTTGTTGATTGGTAAACGTAGCTTAAAATCTCAGTACGGCGGGTTCGAGTTCAAAAACGAAAACATTCATTCATTGTTTTTTTTATGATATACAGATTGGTACACTAAAGCGTTAATAAACTTATATTTATATAAATTTCTTAAGTTCTCTATATGGCTTCCATTCCCGGAATACTTGAAAATTAGCTAATCGTATCTCTTCATAATCCCGGTAATGGCATAGTACCAATATTGTAAAAGGTTTTAAAATAAATGCAATGAGAATACCTTATTGTAACAGTTTTTACCGACACAAATATTTATACTGTTGTACACAGGAATATACGAATTCAATGTGATTTTTTTTCTGTCATGTAGCTGGCTAAGCAAACTGAATAACAACTAAGAAAGGATCACCATTTACTTAAAAAAATTACTCTATAAAAGTACTATCCATCAGTTTGAAGGAGAAAAATTATGATCGAGTCTTAGAAACATCAACACAATAGTCAAAAAAATAATTAAAATTTTTTGATGTCCAATTGACGAATGTTTAATAACAGATTATTTTACATCTTCTTAAACTTGATTTTACTATGAGAAAACATTGAAAATTGTCTGATGCGTAATCACGCATAAATTTTCCGTCTGAGACTACTTTTTGCGATATAAAGATTGAAAAATGTAAAAAGTTTCAAAGTGAATTAAAACTCACAATGTGGATTTACATAAGATTTACGTGTTCAAATCAAAGAACTGAAAATCCGACTTTAAAACTTTAACGAAATATTTATTTGAGAGTGATGGAATAAGAGGAAGATTTTTGTATGGAAATTGAGCTGAAAAATAGGGAGCTACTTTACAACTTCAACCCTCTTCAACGGCAATAGTAACTTAATTAAAACAATATCTAAAATTGTTCGATTATTCTTTTATATACATAAAATAAAACAATGACATGATAAACTATAATTGAAATGTTAACATAGTTAAATAGGTTCTGACTTTTTCAGATGAGCTCTTGTTGCGAAAATCGTTTCCATGAACTTTAAAGTATCTCTATTATGAAAAAGCTTTTACACAATGAAAGCACACTTTTAGGAATTGACTTGTAAAGGTCAACAGTCGATTATTTTTCCATTGAAAAGTGTGACATTTTAATAATCCCTTGTCAACAAGTATTCATTTGTTATTCTCATTTATGAAAGATTACTTGCAATGGATTCTCGCAGTCCTGTTAGTGCTGCCATTATGAAGCAATTAAAGGGCTACTAATGGATTTGTAATGTCGGTTTTTTCATACAAATATTTACATTCATTTATTATATAATTTAGTTATACATAACTTCCTAAACACAACGTGTACGTAAGAAATTGTTAATACGTAACGTACGTAAATACGTATGAAATCAAAACAAACAGATAATTTTTGTCGTTATGACTATAAATATCTTTACCATATATTTGTTGCTTGTTTGTTCAATAAGAAAACCAGAATGCAATTAGATATTATTATATTACATGAAAAATGGACATAAATCAAATAGAAAACAACTAATCGTGATTCTAGTTCATGTTTTTTTCTGAATAATGAGGGAAATTATTGACTGCTTTTGACCGTAGTATAAAAACCCATTAATTCTATTTGAAATATTCAATATATTTAAAATGTCAAGACAAAGCAAAATATTTTTAACATTTATTCTTCCCAATGTATATTTCATAATAATAAATATTATAACACGGTGAAAAAATAGCAATGTATTTTAGTTCTACAAAATTATTTTTAACAAATATAGTTGATAGCTATTTCGGCTCACGCCATCGTCAGAACTATGCTTAAACTAACATTCGCTTATCTATATATAGCTGTGCAGAAAATAGGCCGTTGGAACAGGAGAGAGGATGTGTTGTGTGCCTTTTCTGCACAGCTATATATAGATAAGCGAATGTTAGTTTAAGCATAGTTCTGACGATGGCGTGAGCCGAAATAGCTATCAACTATATTTGTTAAAAATAATTTTGTAGAACTAAAATACATTGCTATTTTTTCACCGTGTTATAATGGAGTTCTACCAAGTGAATGCCAATTCAATCAATAAATATTATAGTTCACACTCCTAATGTAATTTAATTTGGTTTTGTTTAATTTTGAATTACAAATGAGTTATACAGGTCCTGATTTTTTTATTGGAAACTATTTTTTTTATTTCGATAATACATTGCATAATTATCTACAAATTATTTTTTCAGGTCTCATACCTTTGATTTTATATACAAAAATTATAAATTTTATTTCACATATAGCAACAATGAATATACATCACTGGAGACTTAAGTAGATAAAACGAACACCATTATTCATATTTTTGAAATATTCTACAATAGAGTCTTAAATTTGACATAAAATGACTAAGAATGGTATCCATTTAATGTTAAAAATATAATTTATGACATCGACTGATGGTACTTGGTGGAATTTCAATATCAAACTTCAATTGTTGAAACTTTGTACGATTTCAAATGTTTTGTCGATCATGACCTGGAACTGACAGTTCTGTTGCATCCGTGTGATATAATACCTGAAGATACCGAAATGCGAAACCCATATATAACCCACCGATACTACCATATCGATAATTTAGAAAATATACATTTTTCTATATATATATTTCTTTTATGATATCGACTGAAGGTGCTTGATGGAACTTCAATATTAAATTTGAATTGTTGCAACTTTGTACGATTCCATATGTCTTATCACAAACGACCCGGGTTTCGCCCTTCGGCATCTTCAGGTATTCCATCGCACGGATGCAAAAGAACTGACGAGTTCTGTTGCATCTGTTAGTCAGTTCTGTTGCATCCGTGCGATGGAATACCTGAAGATGCCGAAGGGCGAAACCAGGGTCGTTTGTGATAAGACATGGAATCGTACAAAGTTGCATCAATTCAAAATATATATGTATATATATATATGTATATATTTTTATTGGTACTGCTTACATTAGCATTTTGCATTAATTGTATTATTGCACCGACGCAGATTACGATAAAAATTTACACCTACTATTTGTTGATATTCCAATGCTATCGTTCTTCCGATGAAAGTACGTTATAATTATATTTAATTGTGTTTATTCTACGAAAGAATGTCATTGATAAGATTGATAAGTGATCATAATAATTGAAATTTGTTATATGTATTTCAGATATATATATATATATATATATATAGTATTTTAAAAGAGCTTAACGGAAAGTTTTACTTATCTTTATATACATTCAGTGTGCAGGAAAAAAAGCTATCTATTAAATCAGATATATTGAAAGAGATGTTATTTTTATTACTAGTATATTTCATAGAAACGGTGAAAAAAATGATCACAAGAAGCAAACTACTGGAATCTATCTACTACTAACTATCGCAAAATTTTTGTCCCGTTTTTTATCATTCTCATATTTCTTTTCATTCATTGATATTTTTCACACTTCCGTCCACAGAATTGTATTTGATTTTATATTTAAAAGCAATTAATGTAAGTGTTATATATTTTCAATATTTATCGTTTATATTAAGAATATTGTAAAAATGATTAACGAAGCGTCAAGCTGCAGGATTCGGGAGCAGGTGAATTTTCGAGAGTACAATTTCTTTATTAAAGATATTACAGTTATATTATAATATTATTAATAATTTGAGGGTGGAAATAACACTAGCGGAACCACGCCATGATAAATCGGGGTAAACCTTTTGTAATTAATGAGTTTTTATTTAAAATATTTATAGGTCAAATATTGATCGCTTGTAGTCATTAAAATTTAATATAAATGACGTGAGTTTCAACTAGCATGATTAATTTTAATATTAACATCCGTTCTTTACAACGAATCAAACAAAACTACAAAATTGAAAGAACGTTGTAGGAAACTGACTGATAGTAAATAAGTAAATCAAAGTCAACTATTATGAAAGAATAATCTATCTAACAGATTAAAGTTGTATTTTAAACAATAAAAAACCTCTTTTACTACTATTTCCTCAATATTTTTTATTGATCAAGACCGATTTCTTTGATAATGCTCGCAATAAGCAAAACCAGTCCTGATCATATAATTGAGCAAATAGTAATTAAATATGTTTTTTATTATTTGAAATATTATGCTTCTCCACTAAAAAGTGACAGCTAACATCATAAAAGTGACATCATAGTTGTTATACTTAAAAAAACAAACGAAAATATCCAGATATTTCTTAGTGTTCACGATTTTTTTCAGCTTACGTACCGTAATGTTGTGTTTTTATATATGCCAAATTCATAAATAATTATCGATTTTGTAATGTACTTCTATGCTACATTTGAATTAAAATCCTTGAATGTCTGCAGATAAACTCTTATAGATATGTCTAGCGTTTAATTTATGTCTGTTCTCTCAGTGAAAGAAAATCACTACTGCTAATATATCACCTTAACCTGGTTTTATCATCCGCCGTTCAATTATCACTTGTTCAGCACGCTCATCGCACTCAACTTTGTAAGTGTTGCTACGTTCGTGTCGGTGTTGAGCTGAGTAGAGCTGTCTCTTTCTGTCGATATGTCAATGTCAGAGTGGTGCGGAAAACTTTCAATACGTTTCCAATAAAAGCCATACAATATAATCACACTGTATTATAAATATATCCATACGAAGCCATTTAGTATTGCAGATAATGAATATCGAAATGAGTGACATTGCTTGTCGTGCGAGAAAATGTTCTCAAGTGTACTAGGTCGGGATTCAACAAGGAATGAAACCATTTTTAACATTCTCACTCCTTGAGAGTTAACTGTCACTTCTTGATGGAAAGGCATGATATTTTAAATAATAAAAACACATTTTTTAGTATTAATTTCCACAAAATATTTCTGATCGATACCGGTTTCGCTCATCGCGAGCATCATCAACTGATAGTTAGACAATATTAATATTTTATGATTTCCTGTAAATTTTTTCTTACTTATTGAACCCATGTTTTTGTATACCTGCTACCTTCAAATAAAATATTTTGTATAAATAAGCTTGTTTGTATATGTATATTCTATCAGTTTATAATGCTCGAGGTGAGCGAAATCCATCCTGATCATAAAATATGTTGTGGCAATAAGTACTAAAAATTGTGTTTTTATTATTTAAAAGAAGCCTCGTTTTTACTCGAAACTATTTTTAACTAACAGATAATCTAAATTTGATTAAAGTTTTAACCCACTGACCGCTAACGTATTAACTGTTGAGACAGCATACTGCAGTATGCTGATAGTTAAAACGCAAAAAGTGTCAAAATCTCGTTCGTAAACTTTAAGATTGATCTGTCTAATTTGTTTGACATCAACACAACTGATATACTCGTTATTGGAATATCTACAGCTCAGTGGTAGACTGTTAATCTACGATTTTGAAGATTTCTGACAGCTATAAGTAAAACGCGTTATGTTTATAAAAAATAAATAAAATAACGCACGTGTGAAACCAGTTCTGATTCTTTCTTTATACATGGAACAAGTAAGAAACAATATACAACCCTTTCAAAGACAAAGATTTCACGAAACAGTTATGAAAAAAACGTTTATTCAAAATATTACTTAACTGTGCATTTAGACGATGAATTAAATGGTATAAATATTGTTTAAATTTAAAATGAACGATCATTTTATTATGTTAATATACAGCGTTCATCATCCTTTTCGTTTTACGTTGCTTATTTAAGTTCGGATATACGGTGGCTCGCGCCACTGTCATAATACCAAATCCTTTGATGTTTTTAATTTAATTACTTACTCTATCTTGTGTGATGAAGTTGGCAACGTTAAATAGAGTGCTCGTAGAAAGCTTAGTATATTATTGACGTATAAACTTTTCTTGCGTGATATTTGAATAGACTAAAATTTTTGTTAGCGAAATAAAACGGGACGTCTCTAATTCGATAGAAAAATAGGTAAAAAAATTAACTCACTGACATCAAACGTCATAATATAAAAATGTTGACAGTATCAAAAATTGTAGGTACAAGCTATTTTTTGTGTGAACTCATTTGATTGTCTCATTTTTTCCGATAATTTCCACAAATTAATTAATAAAATATCGTTGACATTATTTTTCTTAAATACTCTGCGTTAGAATACCTTTTACAAGACTCATATAGGAATGGATTGATAAATATAGGTTTTAAATGGGGAAAAATGAATGTATCTGATTAAATCACTAATATCTTGAGCTGGCATGCAAAAGTATAGTAATCAATATTTTTTAAAGAAATGTCACATATTATCTATTATATATCACATTAAAGCGAAAATTCTTTTAATGATTATCAGAGCGTTGGAGCAAATAGATTTTCGAGTTACTCTACCTATATACATTGCTCAACTCGAGTAAAATGTTATTATTATGAATCACAGTTTTATAGAGTAAAAAGTTAAAATACAACTTATGCGTTTTAATACATTCATTTTCATTATCATCTAACAATAAAATTAAAGAAAAATAAATTACATCTTATTTCATTTCATGCTTCTCCTCGCTTAAAATAAATTTTAGTGCTGAAAATAATAACAATATAAAAAGAATCGAAAACTAAGAAAAAGTAAAAAAAAAATATTTATCATTCAGCAGTATTGATATATTTTACTTTTAGAAAGTGTCCAATTTAAAATTTTCATTGAATATTGGGAGGAATATTTGATGATAATAAAATAAACACCCGAGACAGTGTTGCAGAAAATTTCCTATACTCCTGCTAAAGGTAAAGTATTATTGCTCTATTGTTCCGAGCTCCACTTCATCGCTTTGGTTATGATATATTTGTATATTGAAACTATATTTATTCACCGTTATCGGTTCCAAAAATATAGCATTTTGCGTCAATACCAATATCGTTAAAATTTAATAACACATATAACATATTTTATCGAAAAGCCATTGATTTAAGTAACTTGATGACGATGTGACTTTACAGTAAAGACTCACCAAACGGAATAATAATTTTACGGAGAAGGGAGAGAAATAATAAAAGTGATAGATGTCACCCATTTAATATAATATTTTATAATTTACCATTAAATTACTTCCATTCAACACCCCATCAAGAGATATATAAATAATTAACAAGGTAAAGTTAGCACTTAATTATAATCGATTATTTTTTAATGAAAGCTGTTCAACATTCTGATGATGTAACTTTACAACTATTTTTCTGTTTTATGTATATAAAATTTTGCTGACAAACTGATCCTAATTCAATTAATAATAAAGCCAATTAATATCGTTCGATTTTATGAAACGAAAAAGAAAATACAAAGATATACATTTCGTATCTAAAAGTAATTTGAAATTGATAAACCGAGTGTTTGCTTACTTGAAGAATTTATTCTTGGTATTTTCTCGCAGAAAATATTATTCGCGAAAATTTGAGACGCACCTTTCAGACAGTATTATTGTCAGGAGAGCTGAATAAACATTTAAAGATATATATTACGCATATTTAGACGCCTTATTTTGCATTGTGTTTACGGATCAATTTTGGCTGGCGGAGTTTCATTCAGAAAGTCTATTTTTACTAAAATAAACCGTCTTATTTAATTGAACAATTCTTATACACTCAGTAGGTATGTTTACAGTACAAATAATGAACGTTAACAGTGCTATAGTAAAGAGTATAAAGCTTACGCCGTATACCCTCTTTACGATTTTCAAAAAAGTGCATACTCTACAGTTAAATAATAAGAAAAAAAAAATAAGAATACAAAGACTTAATAAATAATAAAATATTATTAAATATTTTTAGTAATACGAATTTTCCTTTTTTATCAACTCTACGACACTGTAACACAGAAGAAGACTTCAAAGAATAAAATTTGTCGCACAATAATCGAAATGATAGTACTGCAAATATTTAGTTTGGATTAATTTAAATCTTAAGTATTCTTGGAGTAAAAAATAGTATAAAAGTATTTTTTTAATATTCCGAAATATCAAGTGTATCTCAAGTGACTTTTTACTAAGAAGTTAATGTATCTTTAAATTTTTATATTTAAATTGATTTGTAAGTTATGAAAAATTCAACATTAAAAAGTGTAAATTAATAAAGAATCCAATAAAATGTTTAAAACATTAAAGTAAAATACAGGTTGTATTAACAAATGTAAGCTTTATTTCTTCTTGCAATTGTATTGTAATTTTTTATGCCCTTTTGTCTATCCAAACATGAGATATGTTAATATTTGGTGTTGCGTGCTTTTGACTTTTTGGGCGATAAGATGCGAGTGTTTTTGAGTAATGCGATGTCGCGCAAAAAGTGCGTTGCCTGCGCAAAATTTTAAATGAAATTACTTTGTACATTTTAATAAACCGTAGAGATTACAGTACTTACATTAAAATTAGTTTAATCCATGCTTTCGGAAAGTAAAGACGTAAGCAAAATTTTAATCCTTGTGTGTCTGATGGAGCCATTATGTGATCAAAACCAAATCTATTTACATTATATATCATTTACAAAAGACAAAGGGTTCTACAAATAAACATTTACAATAGTCATGTATTCTGTTTGATGGAGACTGTGTGAATCCATTGGGAGATGATTCTGTTAAGCATTGTGGTTTTACAATACATTTGCAAACCGAATGCTATTTTTCTATGAATATTCTATATATATATTTAAAGACTTCTATTATAAGGTAATTTTTATTTAAGTTGAAGATAATAATAACGGAGGCTTTTAATTTACAATCGATGTGTAGCCTGTAGTTTAGAGAATCTAAATTTCAAATCACGTCATAAACGATAAATTATATCAATTTTAAGGTGTTAACTGTCACTTCGTGATGAAAAGGTATAATATTTTAAATAATAAAAGCACAATTTTTAGTACTTATTTCCTCAATATGTTTTATGATCAGGACCGGTTTCGCTCATTGCGGGCAATATCAACTGATGCTCGCGATGCGGAAATAGCCGAAATATGAGCCGAAACAGCTATCAACTATATCTTATAAAAAAATTGTAGAACTAAAATACATTGCTATTTTTTCACCGTGTTAAAAATTGTGTTTTTATTGTTTAAAATATTATGTCTTTCCATCAAGAAGTGACACTATATTATAATATAATACATTTTATGGATCAAAAATTCGAAGTAGACACGTTATGCATATAGTCTTTTATTAAAAAACTGTTTTATCGAAGCTGAAATTCCTAATTTCTTATTGATAATCGTGATGTTATGTATTCACACATATATATACGTTTCAGTACCAAAAAGATTTTATTATACTTCTATATTTACGAATATAACTTCCGTTTCATTTAATATAATTATAGTTTTACTTTTTTGTAAAAGCGTATTAGTTAAATATATTAAGAGCAAGAAGAAGTTTTACTCTCAAAAATATAACGGAGATATTTACTAAGTTAATGGCTCCCTTACTGAGTGCTTGAAATATGTGTGGTGGTGTATTAATACGAAAAGATCGTTGAAGTCTTAAAGACGGAGCATGCATAAATGAATGAGGGAAGAGAAACCATTGGCTTGTGAGAGAAAGCTGACTAAGAAATAAGTAGAAAAAGTATTTATTAAACTATGAAAACACATTAGTTTTTAAATATAACAAGGTAGATATACTAAAAAAAAAAATTTCTACTGATAATAAACTTCATTATAATTGAAATACAGCTTACCTTCAAAGTCTTGTTCTGTAAATCCTTGATGAAGCGGCTGCCTTGCAGCTGGATCCTTCGGCGCTTCATCCTCTCCCACTCGTGGAGGATCCATCGGCTGTGGCCTAGAAGAAAGTCAAGGTCAAATTTTGTAAGGTAAAACGTATTAGGTTCAAAAAATTATCATATTTATCGAAAACTACGGGAGATCATTGATAGGACACATTAATATGATCGTTGTGAAATTATTCTTGTAATAACACGGTGAAAAAAATAGCAATGTATTTTATTCTACAAAATTCAAATTTTTTTTCACCGTGTTATAATGGAGTTCTACCAAGTGAATGCCAATTCAATCAATATATTCTTGTCATATTTCATAATAATTTTCCATTAATAACCTATATGGTTACAGAAAAACTATGATCTTCATGTATATATTTATAACACGGTGAAAAAAAACCAATGTATTTTAGTTCTACAAAATTATTATTTTTAAAATATAGTTGATAGCTATTTCGGCTCACGCCATCCTCAGAACTATCTTTAAACGAACATTTGCTTATCTTTATATAGCTGTGTGGAAAAGGTACAAAATACATCTTCTCTCCTGTTTTAACGACCTAGATTGTTTCTTGCTCGCAATAAAACTAAAAATTGAAAATGAAACTAAAATGGAGGCTATATTAAAAAGTTTACATATGGCACGGAAATGGTCCATTATGAAAACAAAACGGCCCCCCGTAGCGGGCTAAGCAATGGCGATCGACATATATTAGCTTGTTCGTTAAGAATCATTTGTTTGAATTGAATTGATATATATTGATTTCCAGCTGTCGTAAAGCCGTCATCTTGCGACCTTTATTACAAAGATGCAAACACTTAGGCGCTGAGTTTGAATTTATATTATGTGATTCCTTTATAACGTGATTAGCGAATTGTGAATCTATTTTTTTTCACCGTGTTATAATGGAGTTCTACCAAGTGAATGCCAATTCAATCAATATATATTTATAGCTTATTGAAAAAATAATAATTGAATGTTCGAAGATTCATAGTCGCAAAGTTAAAATACTTTTAGATAGAAGCTTTTAGTCAGCCAGTGGGAATTCCCATCTTATATGAAAAATATTTATATTATTTTGAATGTAACTTTTGTGGAAGAACTTGGTCATTTTGAAAAGCAAAAAACAAAACAAACATGTTGAGAACCTATTTTTGATAACGTCGAATTTTATGAAAACCATGATTCTTCCGCCTCTATAAATAAACGCCTATATTTTATATACGCATCGTTGTTCACGCACTCCAAAGGTTATTCATACAGGCAAATATATGTAGGTAGCTTTGCGTCTCTTCTTGAAATAAATATTTTTTCTCGTCACTAGCTACAACGCAGGAATGTCACGACAAAAATGTACGAAATGAAGTCGCAATATTTTTATCGTTCCAGTAGTCATATAATATATTACTTGTAATAATTTCAAAATATTCACCGAAATTTATCCCAAACGAAAAAACAAATTGCGAGAATCAATTTGGTAACGTAAGCAGGTCGAGGTCAAAAGAAAAAACCAAAAAGATTTTGTTCATGGAATATTTCAAACTAAAAAGAAAATTCGCTTCTTTGGTCACAGTTATAAATTCCAACACAAAAATATATGTAAATAAAAAGGGTTCAAGAATTCGAGGGCATGTTTCCCGATTTGCTTTTGAGTTTGAAATACCCTAAAATAACTTTTGATTCATTGCTTTTCTGTGAACTGGATTTCACTAAATCGTACTTCAATATGATTTGCAGAAAATACCGGCGGATTTGACGCGTGTATTTTGTTTTGCTTTGGAATGTGATTTCTGTAAACACATGTATTTTTGTTATCAGAGATATGATTAAGTAGTGCGATATCAATAACCCATTTATATATCAACCATATTTCTGTTATGTAGGTCATAAAAAGATTTCTATTTTTGTAACATCGAATAACTAAGATGTAATATCAGCAATGTTCTTGATAAATAAAAACGTTATTATCGTTAGTATTTTATTTTACGCTGGAAAATAATTAATCATCGATTTGATTTTCTTTACTGGTAATGCATTCTATTTCAATAGTTGATAGCGTGAAAAATTACATTTGATTTAGTTGACGCCATCATTTAGAAACTTACTGATATGTTCAAAACTAGCTTTATAATACTACAATAAATTCTGTTAATTTTTAAATTTGTCAAAGTATATGAGCTTGATTATTTTATCAACAATTGTAGACATAAAATCTACCTTCTTCTAAAGGGTAGATGCTATTGAGACTGTGAACTGCGAAAATCAGCTTTGTAAACATCAGTAAGTTTAGACGAGCTGTATATTTTAAAATAGATTTCGTCAGGGCTCAATTCCTTGACAATTATTATTTATCACATTGCAAAAGCAACATAGCAATACTTGTTTATTTAAGACATAATAAAATATCGCTTTAAAGTGAATTTATATATTTTTAATATAAACAATTTAATATTTTCACAGTAAATTAAATCTTGTGATCATCGACTCAAATAATTCAATCAAGAACGTGTTTTTAAAAAAAGAACTTATTCAAATCAGTCGTTAAGCCCCTTCTTTCTGGAGATAGCAAGGGTAGAATATGGAGAAAGTAAAAGAGTAGTAATTGGTATATTAAACGATGAACAAAATATGAAAGGCCCTCAATTGTTTCGAGTCATAGTTTCTTGAAAATGTAAACGAATTTTCAATGTTCGAAGGCAATTTAAAAAAAACATAAGGCGTCTTTTAAAATATTAATTCATAAAAGTTTAAAGTATTCTCCATTTCTTACGCATATTGACAAATTCTACAACGGTCAAATATTTCAACATACATATCAAATAAATTTAAATGTAATAAAACTCATCGAGTTCCGTTCTACTTTCAGACTAGACTTTTTTTATGTTTTTAGAAGGTAACGTGGAGCGGAGGAGAGAAAAGCGATTGTTCATTTTTTCGGAAAAATTAAAAATCTGGACAAATGTGTAAAGTAGCAAGTTTTGTGAAAGTCGTGGGCCACCTATTGTCAATGAAAGAAATTTATCGGCCTCTATTTGAACTCTAAACTTTCTCGTCAATTATCGATTTTGATATTGCTGTTGCATAAAAAAAAATTCACGACGAGTTGAAATATATCACTTTGTTTCAGATTATACAGATTTAAGGTTCAAACAAACTCGAGATTTTCTTTTTCATTGACCGTAGAAAAAAGCTTTTAATTATCCTTGAAACTCGTCGACCTAAATTTTTCACTATCTTCTTTACGGTTGACAATCTTTATTATTGTGTGATAGACTAAGAATATCAAACAATATGAATAATCATTTACATATTGGTAGAATTGTTTTTATCAAACTTATAATAATATACCACGATTTTTACCTTAATGATCTTAAAATTTCTGGAAAAAACATTACTATACTTCGTGTTCATTTGTTATCATGTAATGCTTCAAAACTATGCAATATTTGTGATAATCTATTTTTATGTAAAAACAAAATTCATAATCATTATGTATTTTTTTGGAATACATTTATATAATATCCATTTATTTAAAAATATCTATTTTTTAAATACGAGAATTTAATAGGAGTGCGTTTCAATATATGACGAGTGTGAGGGAATTTAGAACTGTTTCACGAATAAGCACTCGCGCAGATTAGAGGAAAAATTGACGAGAAGATGTTTTCCTGTGTACAAGGTGAAGTAAAAGTAAACCACTATACAACCAAATAAACATTATACCTTACTTTTATAAGAATTCATCATTAAAATTAATTTAAATAAAGGAATAGTCGCGCATAATTTCATATCAAAATCACAATAGAAAGCTTCAGAACGTATTGATAATAAATCAACGTTAAGGTATTTGTCGCCATGATATAATATATGATCGATCGTATTATGAAATAATTAAAATACATACAATGTCACAAATGAAATTAATCAATCACGTTTTCTAAATGAAATTAAAATATTATACGGATCAAATCAAGTAGCTATAATGTTTGCGCTTAAAACCTTTATCATCATATGACATTTTACAATTTAAAAAAAAAAGATTTAAGTAAATAATTAAAAACAATCTTTTATCATCATTATTACTCCACAATGGCGATAATGCGCTAGAAACAGATGATTTTCACTTATTGGTATGTTGCTGATATAATTTTACTTTGATCCAAAATTATCTTATAATCGATATATTTGTACACTGCGCTTGGGAATAAAGAAAATTTGACTGTGTCATTATTCGTGACAAAGATAAACAGACACAAGCTTTGCTTGATGGGCAAGACAATCGATCTTATAGACATCTATGTCTTCAAATATTTCATAAATAATGGCTAAATAAAATATTTTAAGTAATAAAAAAGCATTTCTAGTACATATTTTCAGAATATGTTTTAAGATCAGAACCGGTTTCGCTCATCCCGAGCATTATCAGTTGCTGTGCACATTAGCTCTTATTTTATGATCATGTGGCCCCGATCATAAAATGTATTGTGGAAATAAGCATTGAAAATGTGTTTTATTATTCAAAATATCATGCCTTTCCATCAAGAAGTGACAGTTAACACCTAAGTGAAAAGAATATAAAGAAATCTCAGATTGCGAAATGGAGATATGATAAACGATGATTAGAAAACAGTAGTCACAACGAAGATCAGCAAACATAACTACTCAATGGGGTGGATCGCCATATTTAAAAAAAAACTATTTTAAGGGAAATAAAAGCGGTGTTAAGGAATTGGTGACTACATGAACAAATATAATATTAATAACATTAGTAAAGTGATTTTAGTTTTTACCTACTTTTGTTTGTGTCAAAAAAAAATGTCAAATATGTGCTCGAGCCTTCAATATATATTTGATTTCTAGCGTTGTTTTGTGATTTATCTGACGTTTTTATTGTGAAATTGTATATTAAAATAAAATAAATATGTCGCCAGATAGCAAAAAAAGTCTCCCGAAAACTTTACGATACTGACTTATGTAACGGTTTTCCTCGCCTATTCATAATGTGAACATGGCGCTATTAGAGTACATTGTATCCATCTTTTATGTCGACGAAGATAAACCGCAGTAAATGTTGATAATTTTATCAATATATGTCGCATGAACAAATAGCGATCACCACTGTTTTAATAGTTTTTCTGATTTCCTCTTAACTGCCCAAGAAATCTTCTCGTGTTTATTTTACAAACAATTTATTCGTATTTCAGGAAGTGTCCGGCTTAATGAAGATGCCCTCGGCTAGTTATAAAGCAACACCTACTGTGAAATCGTCATTATAACTTCCATAATACAACTTTTGTTATTACCGTATTCATTAATGTTTCCCAACTTGTTCAGCAACATAATGTTCGTTCGGCTTGCATGACACGGGTACATTTTGAATGACGTGAAACTTTTCCGACGGCTTCGCGGAAATATTATGAGAGGATTGTGTTTATTTTAATATCACAATAATATTTTGTGTTTATGAAAATGTTTTTTAAATGTATTTCAATAATGTTTGAACTCGTCAGATCTATTGCATCCGTGTGATATAATGCCTGAAGATATCGAAAGGTGAAGGTATCGAAAATATATACATGTGAAAGTGTACAGAGTTTCAACAATTCCATGTAATTCCATCAAGTCGATATCGTAAATATGTATGTACCGCTGTGCTACTAAATATTTTTATGATACTTGAAATCAACTCTTCCTACTGCCATCTACTACTTCGTATCAGTTCAATTTTTTTTTGTTAAATTAATAAATAAATTGTACAGCGAATGCTCAAATTTATTTTTAATCGAATTGTATTTTAAACAAATTTTATATCATTAATTTTTTAGTTGTGTTTGCTTGAATAAGATACATAAATTGTGGTTAAATACTTACAAGTGATGGAATCAGAACAGCGATGATAATATTATATAAATATATATATATATATATATATAATTACAAAATGGAAACATTGCGAAAATTAATTGATTGTATTTAAGTTTCAATTAACTTTCAATAGGGGAAATAAACGACTCAGACAAGAAGATATTGTGTTTCACTTTTGGCAGCGCTTACCTATTTTCATAAGGATACATCGTTTTATGCTGTTTAAAAATATTGCCTAGATTTTATTGAAACATGTGTAGCAGCTGTTTGAAGAATTGTTCATATTCTGTTAATGTTTGTATGAATTTATATTCAGAACACGCGATATTTTGCTGATTTATTAATGTCACATTCGTATACCAACTATTACGTCATTTTATTTTTTTCAGCAACTTTCGATAACCAAACCAAATCAATTATAATTGATTGATTTGATTTGTCATGTAACTTCGATCGAAATTAAATGAAATAAATTATAATAATTTTGTAACAGTCATATAAATACACCTAAGCCTCGTATAGCACGGTTTTACATAACACGGATGTATAAATTGTGACATATTTTTATACAACACGCTTCATATAACACGGTTTACGGGAAAAAGATAATTAAAATGAAATGAATTGAATAAATCCACCTTAATCAATGACTCGGAAAGCATTTGCAGCGAAGTACCTACATGTTTCATATTAAAAACAATAAATGAAGGCTTGGAATTGACTAATTAAAAAAAAAAATATTGATAATGATCCTACAATGGAAAGGAGTTCAAAATTTAAGACGGAATTACAAAACATTTTGGAATGTCTTAAGGAAATGCGTAAATTATACGCTAAAAGCAGGCAATCGCTTATTAACGATTTCTTAAAATTCAGAGTCCTCCGATGATGAAAATTCACAACCTATCTCGAAAAAAAGTAAAAAATATAGAATTCTAAGTGAAAGCGATGATAAATGAATGGTGTATTATGCTCTTAAGGTTTCTTTAAATTAATATATAAATGCATACTTCTTTAATTAAAAAAAAAGTACATATTTAAATAAACTATCATCGATTTTAAATTTTTTTGGAACACCAACCTCAATTTTCTATGAACTTCAAACCTTGTATAACACGGATTTGTATTACACGAGGTTTTTGCGAAACCATATAGCCGTGTTATACGAGGCCCATGTGTATTTAGAAAATTATCGATTGAAAACTTTAAGGCTAAAACTTTAAAGATGACAAAAAATCTTCAATAGGAATCAAGTTTAAGTAAATAACATTATTCTTCGCTTTCCGGCAAAATGACCGATGTCGAGTTTAAGTTTTGTTTGCGGTATAGATAAGCTATGTCACTTGAAATGATAGATTATCGCTAAGAATAATCAGCGGTTCACAATGAACATCTTATGAATATACTTTTTTTTTTTAATATTTTCTGAGTATGATATATTTATTGAGCTGTATTATCTTGAATTTCCTGATAACTAATATTTGTTTCGAAGGTAATTTTTTCGGTACATTTGTTTTTGAAACAAATTCCTAGTAAACTGTAGTGAATTTCTATAAAAGTAATGTTTATTTGATCAATATATATGTGATATGCCAATATGTACCTCAAGAAAATGAACACTTAGTCTTATATTCACCGCCAGTGTGTGATCAATTTATTATTACTTACATAAATACATACAAATAAACGTTACAAAAATGAAAATATTACCCACTTTTCATTGAAAACTATTTTGGGGACGTTTTTTATATTTCCCAGTAATGAAAAATAATTTGAGAGAAAACAATTTTCCGTTAGCACGCACAATACACAAGCTGTTTTTTTTTAATTTCAGAAACATGAAAATGCACAACACGTTACATCGTAAATGATTCAACAATAACTAATTTAAAGACACAGGTGAGAAGTATTTAATAAAAATTTCTTAGTGAAAAGTTGATCATTTCGATGTATTGCCGTAAGTTTTTTGTCTACATATCGAACTATGTAAAGTAATAAACAAATATTATACATACTACAATCAAAATGAATTTTGTATGGCTTTATCCGAATTGAAAGGCTTTCATTGTTAGTAGTGTTGGTTTTTTGTAGTTTTATTGTAGGCTTCTTTTGTTTTATTGAATTATATGATGTAAAAACTATTCAATTTCGTCAACTGTAATAAATCATTAAAACCTCGCAGGGGATAACTTCGCTATACGCTTTCTGTCATTAAAATATTGTTAATACAAGTTGTAACTGTCACGAAAATTTATTCAATTGATAAGCATTGTTATAATTTAAGATATGCAATCACTGAGATTCATTCGATAAAATTTCAAAATTAATTATGGTATATTGTATTTATTTTTGGTTCACAGAGGTCAATGTTTGGTTGACATGAGAATAAATCAAAAAAGCAGGAACGCAAACCAATCAGACGATACGTTACACACATATATATATTAAATATTTTTCTAAGATAATATACTAAATAAAAGGTACACGCGAAAAATGATAAAGCATTTGAATAAAAAATAGTATGAATTGATTTTAAATTCAATTAAATTTAACGTGGATTAATTTAAGGGGTCAATAATTATCAATCAGCCTGTCAAAACTCAACGACTTCGTAATTATAAATCTAGAAATTTTAAAACAAGTCAAAGAAAAATTTAATAAATAAACATGATTTTTATGCATTATACTTACCAATAATCTTTAATGTAATCTTCCATCCGTTGTTTATTTTTCGAATCATATACGTACACACTTGATAATGTTTTACATCACGACCTCACAATTCGGAACATTGTTCAGTACTCCAGTAAGGAGCACAATAAAGTTTGTAGTATTCAGGAAACGAGCACTTATTTCTCTTAATCTGAATAGATAAGAATTATACGGTCGTGTGCTATTCAAGATTAAGGGACGATAGACTTCGCAATCTAAACGAGATGCTCTTTGCGCGCATTGAATATGTAATATACCAAGTTGTTGATTTAAATATACCGAGATATTTATAATGAAAACTGCAATTTCATAAAGTTAATAAACCACTCAAGATAATTTTACTACTTTTGATTGTCGTAATCCAATTTGTTGTTTTGATAAAATTATACAGTGTAAAGCTTTTAGAACGATATAAACAAATATTTTGTAGTGTATGTTTTCACACACTTATACAAAATAAATTTGACACACTTTAGTAGCAAGAAACTAAAAAAAATGTTGACATATTATCAAGAAAAACATATATTAAATAATTAAACTTCGATATGAATAAAAAATGTTATTCGTTTCGGATTTCAGGATACTACCCCTTGATACTCATGAGAATATATACGTTTTTTTTTCATATCTCACAACGGTAAAGTTATTGACGAACTAATGACAATTATTAAACTAGTTTTTTGGTTTGACTAACTAGTCATTTACGTATATTTAAAGTCAATGGCAAACTATATGTCTCCTGGATATACTTGTCTCGAACATAGTCTATTTATCAGTCTTGTTTTTCACAAGACAGGAGTGGCACAGGACTCGAGAGAATATTCCTCGCAATCCAACTAATAACATGACGTTTCTGCCGGCTTCTGGATAGTGTACAAATATTTTATAGAACGAAATGTATCTCCCGAAAAGAGCCGGTGACAAAAATTATTTTTATAAAAAATTTAAATATTGAAATTGAATACGCGGAGAACGTGTGTTTGTATTATTGTGTGTGTTTGGGGCACTATATAAGTGATTCTTTTAAAAAATTCAATAGCATACAAAATCATAGTGAAATTATAAAAAATACATTCAGTGAAATCGAACATATACAATAACGAATAAATATTATCTATTTAACGAATAAAATTAATTTACGCAAACCCCCTGTCTTTTTGTACGTCGTAAATGTTAAATATTATAAAATTATTATTGCTTTTGAGTCGTCAGATCATATGTTTTACGAGTTCAAAGACAATTTAAATATTTGTTTTTTGTCGATAATATTAGCGAGCTCATAATAAACAAATAGTTTTCCATAATCTAGATATACTGTAGTAATAATATTTACCGTACGATTATGGATTTACATTTGTTAAGCCATGAAATTATATGCATTTCACACAATGTAGATATATAATATTACATGCGTCATTAAAAAACATGTATCAGATAAATAGTTAAAAATATTAGGTTAAGTACATAAACTTTAAAAATAAATATTCCTGAACACAAGTTTATTATTGACGGCGTATCACACACGTGCAACGGTCTATTTGTTAATTGATGTATGCAATGTAAACAATATTATTTATTAATCATTTAAAAATTTATTAGGACGGCTCTGTAATCAAGAAATTAACGCTTAAATGCATTCATACTTTTCAGTTGGTGTCCTCAATATTTTTAATCGGTTTACTATGGAAAGGAATTGATGTAAAAGTGATTAATCCAATTCTCATATTCATTCGCTTTGCAAAAAAGTTGTTTAGAGAACAGATGCCTCTAGACAAGTAGATTCCAACTTGAAAGGCGCAAAAACTATTTTATAAAAGAATAATTATAATAACTGTAACATAGTAACGTAGCTGTAAAAAACGATGAATAAATTTGCGATATTATTTCTCTTACATTTTTGTATGTAAATTTATTAAAAAAAAACTGCTTAGATTAAACAAAATACTCTTTGACTGAGCAAACTGAACTGTAACATACGTATCTACAGTAGGTGAGTAATTATAAATAAAACTATAAGCTGGAATCATAACATGACGACGCCTGGAGATTTGATTGTGAATAAACAAGAGTAAAAGTGCTTACAAATAAAATGATACAATTTAACAATAACACGAAATCGGGTTAGAATTTTTCGTGAGAACATTAATAGTTGATTGGCGTTATTGTTACTTTAATCAAAAAACGATTGATTAAGGAAATATTTCTGATGGAGTAAATGCGTAAACGATAGATCGGGGTTCCACTGTATAATAAAATTCAGAGAAAAGATCGACAACATTGCGAATTAAATTACTTACTATTTACAACATAATATTAAACATTTCGAAATGTAATATCATCATAATGAATGTTTATAAAGTCTTTTGAGGGCAATGTTAGATTTCTAAGATGAAAGGTTCTCTGCGTTGAAAGTTCAAAGGCTGAGCAAATCAAAACAACGAATGCGCAAAATAATTTAAATCTTTTCATCTGTTAGAATCAGTACGTTATTTTCCTACACAGCTTTAATATTTAAGTGGATTGCGATTTTTAAAATTTAAAATAAGCCTGCAGTAATTTAGATTAATCATATTTAAAACATATATTTTTTGTTGTTTCTAGTTTTAGGAAATTAGCAAAAGATTTATGATCTTTCCACTGATATAGAAATTCTATGAAACCCCGTCAATCGATATCCTAACTCACAATTGTGTGTCTAAATTTTGACTACATTTAAAGAAATACAACAATTGTTCTATTTAGATATGGAGACACATAAAATAAAAAATAGCACTATTTCCGGTTGATAAAATAAATGCATTAGTCATATGAGTAACGTTGTTTGTTTACAGAAACTGTATTATCCGATGGTTTATGACAACGCTTTGTGAAAATGCGAGGACAGCAATCAACAATACCGTTTTCCTAATAAAATTATACATGTTCTCGTGACATTTTGAGAGCTAGATTTATGCATACTCAGGAAGAACTTACTCTAATTTAGCAAGATTATTATCTGTCTATTTTATACGAACAGGATGCATATTTTACATAGTGATTGCTCACTGCTCACGCCATAGTTTTATCAGCATGCTTAGTCGACTCGGTCTGTATTATTTATGGTGAGACGGGGCAATAAAATTGTTACTTTTTTTAATACTTTCTGGAAATGTTTATCTTTTAAGCCAATGTCTTTAATGATTAGTTGTAAGTTATATACCTAATATTTTATTTTTATCATAACCATATACTTTTTTTTCTGTAATTATAAGTGAACGATTGATTTGTATAATATGATATGATTGAGTCAGCCACATTTAGGTGTCATCCAAAATACACTGAAATTTTTCATTGACATTTTATGTTAATTTTGAAATTGAAACGCAGTGGCAGATTGTTCAAACTCGAATGTATTTTTTAATATAATATAGAGAGAATACTTAATAAGTTAATTGTAGCATTATAATCAATAATTACAAAATATAAATGATAATATGCAATTAAGGAACTTATATTTAGATTTAAATTTGCTTAATGACAAAAGCAAAATATTGTCTTCTTTAATACACAAACTAAAAATTTTCAATCAAAAAGTTGTCCAATGCAATGAGAAAATTATTTCATTTAGAATTCTAGCTGCGAATGTGCCACATATTTTTTACAATACTGGGCGATAAAAATCAGTTTTTTGAAGAAGTGCAAGTAAATCCACTCACGAAGATTGAATAACGCATTTAAGATTTTAAAAAAAAGTATCTGTGGTTTGAAACACTATTTTGATATAATTTTTAAAAGATAATTATTATTTAGCTTCATCATGATAATGAACAAAATCGCTTGTCATATTGATATCACTAAAATATGAAGTGACCAAAGGTTGAATCGAATTATTGCATTGTGATTAAAAAAATTATGATATTTCTGGCGTAAGTAAGTTGCTTCATATCGCATTTTTAGATGAATGTGTGGTTAGATTCTTCATATAAAACTATATCCTTAAACAAGGTTAATTACTATTGTTTTTGGAGATTTAACGGAGAATATTACATTTTGCACTGTAACAGTTTTCCTGGGGTTTTGTATTTGAAAATGATACAGGACATTAGTGAATCGTAGTTTCGTTCTATTTTGTGACACTTTTAAGTAGGTGCTTGTCACCAATATCAGTAAATAATTTTTATTTACAAACTGATATATTCTATTTTGATTTGTTACAACTTTTTACGATTCCACATGTTTTGTCACTAACGACCCAGGTTTCGCCTTTCGTGATCAATCTGTTGCATCCGTGTGATAGAATGTCTTAAGATGCCGAAAGATGAAACCTGGGTTGTTAGTGACAAAACATATGAAATCTTTCAAAGTTGTAACAATTGAGATTTGATATTGAAATTCCAACAAGCACCTTCAGTTGATGTCATAAATGATGTATTCGAGTTGCAATACTTTTCTAGTGGCAGTGCGATACATACTTAGATGTGGATTTTTTTTTCTTGATTGTGTTGTAAACATGTAAGGAAAATTGCACTTTTATTTGCAGAATTTACAGTTATTTTTATTTGTAAAACAATATCTCTTATCGTAAAAGCAGCCTCTATATGAAAATTCTTTATTCTATCATCGTGTTATTAAAGAGAATTTAAACTTTTTCCAATCGGATATTCCCTTTGCATCCATACAGTTTTGAAGCCGTAGCACAAAATTATATTCAAATTAAATCACGTCATTATTTGCATACTGTCATTACATTGCTATTTGATAAGCTTATCATCATAATTAACATATTTTACGCAATAAATATTAATTTATGATAACTACTTTATAATATTTGCTGTAGACAATGATTTAATTTTACGATCGTAATGTATATAATTCCTATTTCAAACGAGGCAATTTATGTAAGTGTTGCACTATAAAGGAAACACATTTTTTTGCTCATAGTGCAAAAAAAAAGTCACAAAAAAATGGTGCATCAAATATTAATTGTTTATAATTAAATTTGTAATTATAAAATCATATGTTTTGTTTTCAAATTAAGCAAACACCTTCACTATAATTTATTATTATTGCATATTACTCAAACGATAGCGGTATATAAAAGGACATCAATTTTACATTATCTGCAAATTTATAAAGAAAAAAAAACACCGACAAACGATCTAATGATAACTAACATTACGTTTAAAAATGGAGTACATTTTATATATATATAATATAAAATGTACTCCATATAATATTTATTATTTTATATGATTTAAGTTATAGCCAGTCATGGTAATTAAGCTTCTAGAGTAAACAAAAAGATAGCCTCGGCTTATAATTTTAATGTTAATAATTCTAATGCGAGATTATAATCATATATCGTTATATTATATTTATCATTGGAAAATAAATGTAGAAGAGACTAATATTGCATTTTATTTGAAAACTATTGGTTGATCGACCTATATTTTTATGGCAAAAAAAGCGAAATTAACAGGTATCGGTTAATAAAATAAATGGCTAGTAAATATTTTTCCTAAATGGTCAATATTCGAAAATCATTATGAGGATATTGATTGAATTGGTATTTACCTGTTAGAACTACATTATAACACTGTGAAAAAATTGAACTAAATAAAGGTCTGATGAAGGTATAAGCCGAAATAGCTATCAGCCATATATCTTAAAAATTTTGTAGAACTAAAATACATTGCTATTTTTTCACTGTGTCATTATTAGGAATTTAAAACTTATTTGTATGTGTGATTATTTCACTAACTTAACATAACTAAGATTATGACAGAAAATAAATATTTTAAAACAGCTTATAATTTAACAGATCACCTACATATATTTGATAGCTACAGACTGTTTAATAAGTTTGACAGTGACGTTGATGTGTTTAGTTGGTGAAAAATTAATTAGTAATTGGTTTTATAAGCATATATTTAATTAGGGTTATTTATAATTATTTATTAGATTATTTAGAATTATTTATGGAAGAAGTTTTTGACGGTCTTAACGTAAGTAGTTAACGCTGTTTTGTGTAGTAATTAATATTTATATTCTAGCCATATTCATCTATCCTTACTCCATGCGTAAAGTGAGAAATTTGAAGAGTGAGTTACAACTATATCTAGTAAACCAATGAATGTTAAAATGCTCTATTAGGAGTCGATATGTCACTGAGAGAAACGAATGAAAAAATGTCTATATAATACTTCGTAACAGTTACTTATGATTAATTATTCGTATAGTTTATATTGTTAACCCTTTATTAAACAATAAAAAGTGTTACTTTGTTAAACAATTTATATTTATACATGATTTTTTCGCATACTTAATGCTTAATTAATTACAGAAAACACAGGTTATGAGATAAGAATGCAAACGAGAAGAAAACATGTTCCAGTACACGATGTAACATGTGATTATTGAATTTCAATTCATATTACGTGTTAACATAGAACTAGCTAGCCATAATTGACCCCATTTATCAGAATTGTAATTTGTATCATAACATTGTATTATTTATTGAACTGATAAAATAAATATGCAATGAATGTTTAATGCATGTAAAACGGTAAACTACAGTGGCGTAACTGGTAAGTTTTGGTCCGCATCCAACATTTATTTATGTCCCTGGTTTTTTTACAACAATGAGATGTATAATTTTTCAGATAAACTTCTTCGTTGCCTTCTAATTTCCAATTCGTGAAAGGGCATTTATTTTAAACTTTTCTTTCGCTCGAATTCCATTGTATTGTCATACGCGTATTTCACTTAAAATCAGTGGCTGGTCGTGAATAAGATATCTCGAGGTGCTGCGGTTGATCAGAAATAAAAAAAATGGATTCTATTGTACTATTAACATCAAAATTATTGAAATCAAACATTGTGTGTATTATTATTTCATGATAATTGATAATGTAATTATGTTGATTTACTATGACTATGCAAATGAAAGTGAAAGATATTGTGGTTGTTGTAGTACCAGACCAAGATTACAGCTGCAAGCCCCCCTCCCCGCACCCTTCCTTCGACCAATTGAGTATATTCCATTGAAAATTGTACTGTACAAAATTATAAACATGCATCACATTTTTTAATATGAGAATACAGAGGTGTATGATATACGAGTTAAATACACGCTCAAATAATATTTATATTTTCGTATAATATACATAAATTTATGTGTATTATAATATTACATTTTTCTCAATTTCCTTGGGCGTGCTGCAGGTACGCAATGCGTGTGGACGAGCCGTCACTGCTTTAAATCCACGACGGTTTACGAAAAATTTTATAAATACGCAATAAAATTCATGTCTTCAGTCAGTTCGCATTCATTATTCAACTGATAAATAGTTAATTCTTCTATTGAAAATATATTTTAAAATAGTAAATATCCACGTTTCAGTAATTACGCCTCTGGTTCGTTATAAACGATCGTTCGTTAAAATATTATAAAACCTTCATTGTTCTGACCTTTTTTACCTATTTAAGTCGGAAATAAATGATACACAGCTGTAATTCAAATGAAACAATAACAAATGTTTTTATTTTTCATTTTATGTGAATCGTGAAACACAAAATTTAATTGACTGATTGAAGTTAGGCAATTTACGAATAAACACAGTTCAGATATTAAAATAATACGCATCGTATAAAATATTATAAATGGGATATAAATATCAAATTACATCCCGCAGTATTGCGAACGATACAATTCAAATTGTATTGGTATTCAAAACCACTAGCGTATCGGAAAAAGATATCGGCTGCAACGAAATCATTGATGGTTTTACAATACATTATTTAAAAGATTTCGCTTCAAAACAAGCCAATAAATTGTTATATTAGCTTAAACAAATGGGTTCGAAACGTTGAGTTTTGCACAATTTTACGTATTACTATTAATTATGCATGTTTATCTAAATGAACATGTAATATTTTATATGTTAGATGAATTTGGCAGTAGTTTTGGAGATTTTACTAACCAAAAATATTTTTCCACACAACTATATATAGATAAGTAAATGTACTTTTAAACATAGTTTTAACGAAGGCGTGAGCCGAAATAGCTATCAAACTATTATATATTTTATAAATTTTGTAGAACCAAAATACATTGCTATTTTTCACCGTGTTATAATGAAGTTCTACACTGTAAATGCCAATTCAATTAACAAAAAATGAGACTGGATTTTTTTTACTCTACTTGGTGAATGACCATGTGGTATGTATTTTGCTTCGACCTGAAGCATTTTCATAATAACTGTATTGTAAGGTTACATATTTCTAATATAAAATATGATTCTTTTTTTTTCAAGGGTTAACAAGCTGAAATTTTAATAATGGGTGTTTTGAATAAATTGAATGTCTTGATATCAATACCTTTCAGTTTTCAAAACGTTTGATAAAAGAGTTCTATACTTTCGTTAACAAATACATCATTTTCTAATAATTAGTGCCATTGTAATAAGTCGTTTTTTTATATTGAATAGCATTTATCCCTAACAATAATTTGAAGTTCTAATAGCAACATATTAAAAAACTAAGTTCCATCAAAGGTTTTTCTATAAATTTATAATGCACAAACCGAGTTACAAAATAATAGAAATTCTTAGAGTTTTTAAAATATTTATTACTAAGGTTCACAATGACATTTAATGTACAATAAATGATTTTAAATATAAAAACTAGTCTTTTGATTTTTACTGCGAGCAATATTATAGATAACGTAAAGTGAAATTGATATTTAAGTCAATATTGAAAGAATAAAATTTTATTATCGTAAATGTAAAATCATTATTGATTGAATTGGGACTTACTTGGTAGAACTTCATTATAACTCGGAGAAATAATAGCAATGTATTTGAGTTCTACAAAATATATTAGGTGTATAGTTGATAGCTGTTTCGAGGATATGCTCAATATTGCATAGTTTTGGTGTATTATATTAAACGATGAATAAAACAAGTTTTCTCTCGGATTTGGTTCGGGTACTCGAATTATCAAGTTTTGTTGTGGCGTTTTCATGTGGTAAATATAATAATATAATAAAACGAGTGTGGGGAAATCCCGTTTTACGAGTCTTAAAGCAGCGGGCAATTCCTGAGATTACAACAGGGATATAAAAACTCGCTCCGGGGTAAAAAAAGATTTCACTAAATATATGAGAGTTAATTTGATGGAAGATCCAGGTAGATTTCATTGTATGTAAGCTCTATCTTTTTCTATGCTCTATTGTTTAGAAATTCAGTATAACAATAAACAAAATTACACACAATGTATATTTTTATACAACAGTAAATTAAATATACAATATCTAATTACAGTTATATTTCACAGAGTAGTAGAATCAAGAATGAAGAATTAAATCTTTTTATTGGCCTTATAAGTTATTTTCTATAGTTTAAAATGAGGAATGACGAAAAAATTAAATACGACTGTAGATTCCAATCGCAATTATTTACAAAGCGTAATTTGGTTTTGAAATGCCAATATCTTTAATTTAAAATAAGAACATAAAACTATGAGGTTATACAGCAAGTTCGTCGGAAAAATTTATTACTTTAATTAATTGCCATTTGAGTCAACATGTCATAAAAGAACTTATTTCACGAAATCACGAGTGATTAAAATAAAATGTTCTTTCAAGTTTTATGTAGTATGTGTTACAGGGTATTTTTCGGGAAGGTTTACTATTTTATATTTGTAGAAATTTATATAAAATGGTTAATTGCTGATGATTTTTTTAATTTATTTTAAGAATAACTTAAGGAAGAAAATTTTTGATAATTTAGATCATTTTTAAAGAATCTCTTAAAATATGTACAAACGAATGTGTTTACAGAAAATAAAAATTATTCTCTTTAACGAGATATGGGAATAACACATCAGGAAAATGATCTCTATGAAAGTTTTTTTCTATCGATTTCATGTAACCACTGATATATGCGTTAGGATATCAGTTAATGTTATTATTTATTGGAAATAATACTTGTAAAACTAGCAATTTATTCATAATAATAAACATAGAACAATATATTTTCATTACATTCAGCAAACACTTTGAAAAAATCCTTGTTTTAAAATAAAATCCATGATTGATAACTGATGTTGAAGAAGAACTGAAGAAATACTAGATGCTACGATCCATTTTAATTTTACAGTGTAAAACAAAAATGAATTACTAACATTAAAACGGAACAGAAAAAATCACTCTATAGACAACATAGCTCGACCAATTAAATAGATCGTTTAAATTTTCAACAATTTAATTACGAAGAAAAAATAGTGTGTATGCCATTAAAGCGATATAATGGTTGGGCAGTAAACACATAATATGACAATGTGTAAACTCACAATACAAAATTTCATTATGTTACAAAAGGTTATCGGATAATAAATATCACATTAAGTGACATTGTTCACGTTGCTAAGGGTAGTGATAGTAAATACGTGGCACGCGTTTCTATCGAGATATAAGTAATTTTGTTACACACCATTTTTTACTTCACATTCTAAAAATTTCTGCGAAAAAATAATGAAAATATTTTTTTTGTACAATCTACAATATTTGCCTCATATAAAACGACTCAAACGACGATAAGACGACGAAATTTTTTCTAACAACAAACATAAAACAAAAATTATTATCTTTGTATGTATTTTAGTTTTACAAAATTTATAGCTTTTTCAGCTTACGCCCAATCAACTATTGTTTATATCTAAAAAATAACTGTAGAACTAAAATAAATACATTGCCATCTTTTTCACCGTGTTAAAATGGAGTTCTATTTTAACATGCTGATTCAATCAATATATTAAATTTGTTCGAAAAATTATAATATTATATCTACAAAATTATGTTATCTTCCAAACGGATTTGCCATTAATATGACTTTGTCAGGTTATTTCCAATACGGAAAATCCGTATATACCGCCAGCTGTGATACGCTATCAACGCATTTTCCTACACAATAATTAATGGCTACACTAACATAAAAAACAATTTACCAAATTATTTCTAATTTTGTTAAAAATTTAAAAAATATTGTATAAGCATTCTTGTCAAACTAATTGATAATTTAACGAAAACATTTTCAAATATGTTACATAAATAACAAACCATCGTCTAGGAAAGCTAATCGATCGCTCTCTGTGACTCTGCTCTAGGTGACGGAAAGGATGAACGCATTATATTTTTAGTATAATTTCATTAAATGCAAATGTAAGTTACATTCCTTTGAATGATTGTGTCCTTTATAAACACGATAAAAACTTGACCGTCCATTTGCGGATTATCAACAATTCATTTCTATAAAATAAGTGTGAAATTTCTTTTAAAAAAATGTAGAATCCACTATCGATTGAAATACACTGATTTATTATCTATCCACTATCCGGTTATCATCAACATACAATTATCGAATAATATGAATGCTTTATAAAGCTAATATATATTCGACGTTTTCTTGCAGACAACTTTGATGTTTCATTGAATAAAACTTTAATCCGGTCATTAAAAATCTTGATATTCTAAGAATGAAAATTATTATTATATAAAATTATTATTGCGAGTAAGAAACAAGCTGGGTCGTTAAAACATGAGATTGTGTACGTTTTCTACAAAGCTATATAGATAAGCAAATGTTCGTTAAATCATAGTTCTGACGATGTCATGAGCCGAAATAGGTATCAAATATATTTAAAAAAAATAGTTTTGTAGAACTAAAATACATTTTTTTTCACCGTGTTATTATGTAAACACATTCAACAAATACATCCTCTCGGATATTCAGGTTTAATGTATTAAAGTTTAAAGTTTTTGATATATTAAACACGACAATTTTTCTAAAATGGGTATAAATACATAATAATTACGTAATAAATAAATTTCATTCTCCATAACAAATAAAAAAGAGGGCCTTATTTTTTGTCCTGTAAATAATGACATCAAATATAACGTAAACAGTAACTATAAAAATTTTTATCGTAAAAAACTACCGTTGGATAAAGTACATGTAAATCTTATAATAATGATCTATTTTCGCTGAAATAACATTTTTTTATCTGTACGGCTTTTTTAAACATACTAAATATAAGACACTATGAAATAAACATCACTAACTCATTCACAAGTATTTTGTCATGAAATTTTAACACTTTTTATTCCACTTTAAGTTAAGTCAAATAATACGAATTTTTGTTATTATTTTCTGATAGTTTCTTTATAGCGAAGCGTGATTTTTTTTACGTAATCGAACTAAAATCTATGCGTTGGAACTGCATTCGTGCACGGAAAAGCGATGCATGTGCAACACGTGACTTTTGACGGCCCACTGACTTCCAAAGGAAAGCGGCTGATGGATCGATGGTCATAATTTTTATCTTAGCACTAACTTCATGGTAGGTATAAACAACATTTTCTGTACTGGCTAACATTTCATGAATAATACTTAACCAAGTTCATTGACACTTTTGAGATGTTTTGTCATACGAAATAAAAGTTTCATTTTTCGTCTATATTGGAGACCAGTTAAAAATCATAATCTAGTCGCTATCGTTCTCGTTCGTTATCCAAATATGTGTTCGTTCTGATCAAAACAATTTGTTCGCAGTCCGAACTGTTCGTTAACCGATCATCCGCTGTATTTAATTTGATTTTTGGTTGATGAGAAAACAAAAATTTTATACAATGTATAATATTTTATCATTTCCGCTTATGATATGAAATAAATACATAGACATTTGGCATTTAAATGCCGAGCGTGTCGGCGTCAAAAATAATTATTCCAAATAGAGATAAAAAATGCCATTGAAAGATTGTTATATTTGTTACAAAATGCTAAAAAATCATGGATTAAAATCAATACCCGGCGATCTATCATATAATAAACAAGTGGATTTGTCAAAACACATTTGTTACGTCAAATAATCAAAAAATATGTAAACTATTGGGGTATCGTATGCCACATTATAATATAATAAATGTAATTTAGCGCAACTATGAAATAGTTTACAATATAGACTGAGGCTGCATGTTGAAATTTCAATATAAAATTTTCATTGTCGAAACTTTATAAGATTCCACACATTTAAATTTTAGCACTTGCGTCTCGGGCGTCGCCTTTCGTCATATTCTAGCATTATAACTCAGGGATTCAATAAATTGATAGTTAAATAGTTTATCTACATAATAAGGATAGATCAATTAATAAAATTTAATGAATGTACACAGATATTTAGAGATTGTTCAGATCATATCTTCAAAGATAACAAGGAAAAATGGAGTGTTAGGAAACGAAAAGTAGCGTGTACGCTATCTCTAAGTACTTATACATTTTACGCGTGACGATATCGCTTCGAATATCTTAAAAATGAATTTGTTGATTTTACATGCCACTACCTCAAAATCCATTTTAATTGGATAAAAATACCAAATTAATGACGTTCTACAAGAATTTAACGGTGTTTTTGAAAGTTATTTCGGCTTCACATAATCGTCGTATTTATTTTATTATTATGCTATTAATTCACTGTAACTTAATAGCACACATTGAACATTACTTAATTTATTTGACGTCTCAATATTGATGTCAAAACGAATTAAACAAAACTCGACCACTGTTGTATTATAAATATGTAATATTCACTCTAAGAGTGCATGATTCATTTTATAAGCAAAACGTCTGTCTGACCAACGGGTCAAAATGCTTCAAATAAACAACATCAATACAGGGGCTTACAGCTTTGCCCGCGTCAATTGATCAATGTCTTATTTAGATTTTGTATAAAAACAATGTATGAAAATACACTTTTCGTTGAAAAACTTCCCTGAAAACTAATGCAGTGAGTGATCGGTTAACAAACAGTTCAGACTGCGAACAATTCGGACAACGAACTCTATTACTAAATAGTTTTGTGTTCGGATAACGAACCAAAACGATTTTTCTAATCCACTTATTCTATCTGTTTACGAAAAATTCGGTTAGCGAACTTAGCCTTGGAACAGATTATGTTCGTTAACCGATCACCCGCTATATGCATTTTTTTTATACATAAATGCTTTACAAGACATGCGTTATTTGAATATGCTTTTATTAAATCGTGGTGACAAGCAACGATTCTATAGGACGTGAGATCGCGATAGCACAAAAATTATACATAATAAATTATTTCACAAAACCATAGATAATAATGAATTGTCATCATTATCTTTCGTACTAATGACAGTTAATACTAGCCTCTCAAAACAGGAAAAATGGTTGTTTCAAAAATTATTAGTTTGAGTCATAAATAACGTTGTATTTTTACACATGCTTTGGTTACCTTTTTCAACCAACCTAATACATATAACTTTCATATTACAAACTATAGTTTTTTACTATTAAATAGTTAAGTCGGAAGTATTTTTTTAATGTTATGAATTAATGTATTAATGGAGGTATTGAAAGATTTCTTTTTATTTCAGTAAAAAGCGTACATATGTGACACTGCTTACTATATAATTTAAGAAAAGCTTAGATGCATCAGTTGTAGCCGATGATAATTTTAATAGAAAATGAAACTACGACGTAGCGGGAAAAATGTCTTTAAATACTTACAATGTTAACGTTCTTATTATTTTTAATGTTTGGTGGAGAATGAAGGGGCAATATATATATATATATAGTAAACTGTTGAGACCTTACTGAAAACAAGTGAAAACCTTAATGATGAGAGATATTATCAACAAGTGCAAAAATTAAACTCTTTACATCTAAAAAAACAACCTTTCTTATATATATTATATCATATAAGGATGATACGATGCGCCGTGTCATTTTAGAATGGTGCCAAAATACAAGCTATAAGAGCTTAAATCGGTTATCTTAAAGTATTCATTTTATGCGTTTTGACTTTAATATTTCTGATAGTATTTTTTTAAAAACATAAATTATTTATATAGAAAAAAATAAAAGATTTAAAAAATAATAAACATATTCTTTGGGTTGAAAGCAGAACGTTTTGATTTTGATAGGGTAAAACGAGTTAACCAATTGATAACACAGAGTCAGTAATTATGAAAATTGTTTATTTTTTAAATTTAATAAAGAGTGAAAAAGCAGTGTCGGTAAGAATATAATCTATTATATTTTAACGGCTTTAATTTCATTATAAATCATATAATTAATGATGAAAGTTTAATTCAAAAGCTTCCGTAAAACCTCCCTATCTTTTCTCATTCCATACGAAAAAAAGTTTATACTGAATTTGAAAAAGCGAGTTTTAATGATAATTTTTTTGGACTAACAGTTTTGTAAAGATGGGTAACCGGATGGTTTATTGTATGAATAATGTGTCAGTTTTTGGCATCCAACAACGTAAATAATAAAATCTAAATGGTAATATTCTCTTTGTATGTATTGAGAGTAAATAATTCCTAAGCAATTTTATTAGTTTATTTGATAATTAAATAAATTATTTTCATATACACACACCCTTCTTTTAACTATTAAAAAAAAACATCGTACGTACAGTTAACAGCCATAAACCTCCATACTTTGATAAATGATCGAATAAGTACTTTAGCAAAGTAGTCTAGGGACTATAAACAGTTTTCAATGTCACTCAAAAATAATTCAGTTACTATTTTTGAATGCCTCTATTTTCTATATAAGTTGCTACTAATTCAATTTTTAAGAAGAATCTGTTTTTGTAACTAATGTTCTACATAAAATAAATCCAAACTGTTATTGTACTAAAAAAAGAAGACCGCTAAATAAATTTATTATACATTGAGTGGATGTTTTCTTTTTGTATGCCATAGTCTATATTCACTTCTAATAATATTTTGTAAAACAATAATCAAGTTATTGTTGTAGCTCTTCTTTAGTAAATATTGCTATTTATAGTTAATATGATCGGAAACATTTACGAGGACGCACGGCGTCGAGACGGAGATGTAGACTTGTAGACCTTCGCAATTAAAGTGGCGCGGAAACCGTTTGTAGTGCCTCGTCAGCTTTATATTTTAAATCCACGGCTATTCCATTGTTAGTGTTTCATCTTGTGTAAAGCTTGAGTATAATTTTCATACAAGAGTTCATTAAAAAGCTGTGTTGGCAGAATCGAACTCATCGATATCTCGATACGCGATACTGAATCTTTAACAGGTGACGTATTCGATCACTCTTCGCCAATGTGCGTTTTACGTATTTTTTCAGTGATATTAATTTATTTCTTAAAGATTTTTTTCTTGCCAAGCATTCGGTTAAAATAGATAAAAATATTACTTTTTTCTTTTAAACAGTTGCTTTATCGTCATTATTTGAAAAACATACAGTCTCACTAGATCAACCCAAACCACCTGATATCTCTGGAAAATCTTTTATTACTTGATTTTTAAACACAGAAAATAATAAAATAAAAAATTTTAAAAAATCTTTTTTCAAAATTGTAATTAATACTTTCTTATGGTAAACGAAAAAGAGACTGTTATTCATTTTGTCAAACATCGTGGAATTGTTATACCCATTTTTTAATTTTATATTGGAGTTCAATGTGTGTTTTTATAAGATATATTTTGTATAGATTTAGATATTTAGTGATTGAAATAAACGCGGGTATGAAACATGCAAAAAACAACTTAAAAAATATTGCATAACCCTTCAATAAATCTGTTCAGGGAACACTTTATTTACTTTAAACGTCGACATTTATCTTTATTTATAGTGGTCTTAAAATTTATAAATACGCGTTGCTCGTATATTTATCCCTAAAAATACCAAGGCGAAGTTATCGGAAATTTTATTTAATTTAAACATTATGAATTCCGCTTCAATAATTCTTAATCTTCATTAAATTCTTCAATTATTTTAAAGAGAAAATAAGTTTAATATTTTATATCTACTAAACAAGTAAACGTGGATCAATAAGTGAGGAAGGCTTCAGGCATCTTTTTAGATTAATTAATACTTTTCCATTCATCCTACATTTCAATCATTGGTTGTATGTGTTTACTTACTCTTTTAAATACTTACGGAATAAATTCATTAAATATGAGATTTTTAGAGACACTCAGGAGAAGAGAACTTGCCATTTGAAATTCAATGCTTTAAAGTGAATACTAATGAAATTACTGATTTGAATTATTCATGATGTAAAGTAAAAAGGTAAGAATTATTTAAATAAATTCAAAAACTAATTATAAATATCGATTTTGACTCGAGCTCTATCATAGTACGGTATAAAGGAGTGAGTCACATTGTACGCGTTGAACTGGGTTCGAAATCGAGACGCTTTTCATTAAGAACGCAATATATTTTCAAAACTAATCATTCGTCATTATTTGTGTTTCAATTTATTCTATCTAGCAGTATTCTTAATGGTATAACAATCAATCATTCCATTCTGAGTCAAAATTGCAACTACACAATTTGCGGTAGCTTATTTTTTAAGTGATCAGCGATCATATGACATATTTATCATTTGTGATTTAAAGAAACTCTCTCGAACATTCGCACATAATAACTGGCTATATATAACTATAATATAATAAACACTATATAATATATACTATAATAAACAAATGTTTTTTTTATAATGTTAATTATACACGATTCAAAATGAAAAAAATAATTTTATTAAATTTATTTAAACATTTTAAAGGAAAAATGTGAATAAAAAAAAACACATAGTAAAGAGCACTCGGATAAATAATGAAAATAAACTTGTTATAAAACACATAAAACGTTTGTCGTCTCAGATACTATGCTTATAAATTTTTTTAAAATAAAATTTTGTGAATTTATCTTTTTTACGCGATATTTCATGTTTATGTCCACCAAACCACACTATATTCCACTAGGAGTATTCAGCTTTTTTGCTGTCAAACTTTTTTTCAAACAAATCCCCAAGGAACTGTACATTCATAAAGCAAAACATGTTATATTCACTCGCGTGATGTATAATATGTATGTTTCATCGTTTAAGAGAATACATACGGAGCTCTCGTTATGTTTTGTTACTTAAAAAAACATCAATATTGATACAATTAATTGAAAAACTTCCATTGACATTTCCACTAAGTGAAGGTAAATATTTGCTATCAGAACTCTGAGAAAACAATGGGATACAACGATTGTTTTTGATAAACATAGTTTTATCACAAGGTTACTGTGGACACTAACTAACAATAATTTTACCAATGAGGAGTCAAATATTTGCATACTTTGATGCCTGAAGTGTTTTGTGTTTCTAAATTATTATGGCAGCCTAAAAAACGAATTAAAACAATATGTATAAATCTGGTGTTTTGAGGGTCACCATGACAAGGATGATTGTTACATACATTTTTTTTTGTTTTTGAATTTTTAGTGAAGTGTGAAATATTATATATATAGTATACGTCATTATAGTGTTAATTTTTGGCGGAACAGAATATTTTTTTTTAACTGTATCTTTTCCTTGTATATTCTTTATAATAAAACTATCGCAAAATAATGTTTTTCTATGAGAGCTTTTTGTTACTTAAAAAATAAAAAACGCAATTTCTCAATTTTTATAAAATATTTGGTGACAAGTCCGTTCCCAATGTGAAGCATACGGACAAAAATGAGAAGGAAAAATGAAGAACCCAAGGCTTACATCGGAGTTTACCGCCATAAAAAAACAATAAAGAGGATACAATCATACAGTGCTTACTTAATATAAGAACCGTGTATAGGCAAAACTGTGAAAAATCAAATATTTTTGCGATGTAAATATGTATATCGTATATGATCTAACTCGTAAGAAAGCCAAAAAGTAAATATTAAGAAACTCGCATTTGAAAATGTCTGAAAAACTTTATTGTACCCTTTTCACCCTAAGCTGATATAAAACTTATATGTGATAAAAATTTCACCTCAAATGTTAACACACATAAAATGTGCTCCAAGGCAGAATAAATAGCGATCATTTTCACTATAACATCAAAGGCGTCTCAGCCAAGCGTGGCAATTTTTAAACATATGAAACCATAAAACTATTTCACCGAAAGCCTTCATTTTCCAGCAGCTGGGAGAACATAAGCCTTAAAATCATTTTATGGAGATCAATCAAAAGATAAACGAGCCGGATTGAGGTTGCAATAAAATTTACCGAAAATCAAAAGTTGGGCTAACTTTATTGAATGCATAGTATACATAAAATATATGTTAAGACTGTAATACTATACACAAAATGTCTAACTGTACAAATATTATCATCATAAATTACATACATTAAGTGTGTCTCTGCGGAATCGAAATGTTATTGCAAAAATATTCAAAATTTTATTTTGTCATTCAATATTATTGCTTTTCTATATGACTCAGTTGAAGACTCACACACTAAAAGTATTATATAATATATAAGGTCTTTCAATAGGGATGGTTAAAATTTGTTAGTATATAAGAGCCATGTTGTACAAGTGACATCTGTTAAATTTGTTGTCAATTGCTTAATAGACTACGGCAAATCACTATGGAAAGTAAAGCGTTGAACAAAATGTGCAAATCATCAATTTTGGATGGACATTCTGCACGAGTTATTTGAGGGCATGGAACTGGCCATTGAGATCGTGAGATTTAACGCCTTTAGAATTCTTCCTTTGGGGCTATTTGAAACCCCAATTCTTCGCAAATATACCACTAATACTTGACACCCTCAAAGTTAACATAACAAACGCTATCCAACAGATTAAGCCAGATTCATGCGACAAAGTCATTGAAAACTGGACCTCTCAAAAAAAGAGCCACTAGGTAAAGCTTTGCTAAAATTTGCATGAAGTTGTATTTCAAATTTAACATCATAAAATATATATTAAATGAAAAAAAATGAGTGAATATCTCACGCACAATTTGTTTTAATTAAATTTCAACAAATTTCGAACACGCCAATTGGAAGACCAGTTTTTTACTTTTTTATATAACAAAAACCATATTAAGAGTAAGAAAACAATGTATTCTATTATGATGGGCCATATAATGTAAAATTATTTGAAAGTTAATATCAAAATACAATATTTTCGCTCATTAATTAAATCATGTTTTGTCTTCTGTTTATTAAAAAATTCATAAATGCCAAAAAATACTTTGTATAAAGTTTTGAATAACAAGAGTATTAGATTTTTTATGAATAGTATTTTTTGAGACAGTCCAATTACGAGTAATAAATCTTCATTCCAGGTAAGTAAAATAGCGATTGAAATTTTCATAAATTCCAAAAACTCTGATATTGAATAAATCAATTTTTATACAATATAAAGTATACATATGACAATGATAATTATTCAAATATTGTCTAGACAGAAGAATAATCAGATATTTCTTATTCATCAATTTTCACAGCCTCCAATCGAAATGAATTTAATTTCCGGTCTTTTCCTTTACAAATGATAATAACACGACAGCTTGGCGCCTTATTTCTCACACATGGCTTCCTTTAGCTTCTTGTTATCACAGGCTATTAGAAGTCAAACCATCTTATTGCTTTTATATTTGATAAAGAAAAGTTTTATGAACGTTTCCTTGTTAAACTTTCTGCAAAAATAGATTTTCATTTATCGATCCTATACAAATATAAATTTCATTACTTTTTTAAGTGTAGCACTTTTTTCCTTGACAATAAGAGGTTTATATAACATATATAACAACCAAAATATTCAATTACTCATCAGGAATCTCGTGCACGTTAATACTTCTTTCAACAGTTTCTGAGAAACTTTCGAAAAATCGTTATTTTTTTGCTTAACTTTTCTATATAACTGTTAAATTATTCACGTTTTGAAAATAAATTTGTCATCGGTTAATTTATTTGTGATTTTTGGTCAGGAAATATCCACTTTTATTAGTATTTTTGCTTAACTTATCATTTACAAAAAACACGTACAACATTTTACAAAAGAAGGCGTTTTGAATTTTAACAGTATTTTTTTTAAATTATATAAACGTTCAATAACCATGCTAAAATCGGACCAAAATTCACAGTTATATCGAAAATTAACAGAGATTGTTTGATATAATTCAATTCTTAAAGAACAAAAACTTTGACCCAAATAAATATTTCTTGACAGGAAAATGGGAAGCTAAATATTGCTTTATATTAATCATCGATAGTAAGACACTTTAAAATGACAATTAATTTCATTTGTAATGTGTGAAGGAATTATAAATAATGATTTTTACAATTCATCTATCATACTAATTAAAAGATACTAAAATATGTTTGAATCGACTCTCCAAATGTTTTAAATATAAATTGCCGCTCAATTATACGCTTGATTCTATAGAAACTGTACGGTAGTTATTTTCTAAGACTCGTGTTACGGGTCAACCATACAATAGTAAGATTATATTCTCTCACAAGACCTGTAGGTGATATTATTAAAATGTTACTTTACTTTAATTTCTTCTCCAGCTTTTCAAATCGTTGCTTATTTTTCCATGTAAAAATGAAACCACGAAAAACATGAATAAGTAACATACCTTCACTTTTACTAATATTATTCATTATTTATCAAATGAACTCTTGAAATATGAGAATCTAAATACAATCGAATGGACAAGCGTTTCCCAACATTTGTGTGTTACCAGGCCTTAGTATAGCGTTACGTAAATATGGAAGTGATAAAATAAATTTACTGACACGCTGAAAAATTACAAATTTACTTTATTCTACAAAATTCATTACATATACATGTATATATACATTACATATATATGTATGTATATATATAGAGCTCTGTAGAAATGAAGTTCTACCAAGTAAATATCAATTCAATCAATAAATTTATTATTTTTTTCTCGTTGCAAGGTCGGTCATGAGTAAAGTAATTAGTTGCTATAGTTGATAGCAGTGATATCGTATATTATTTGAAAACAGCATCATCCTGAAATCGTTATTCAATTGAGATAATTCTATTAAAGATCTGTTGATTTTATAAATATGATTGCCACTGAATGTTATAGGATTGTTAGAATAACATACCAATGAAAAGCGATTACATTATCCCGATTCAATAATAACAATACAATGAGTATACGTAATATTATGGAAGAATAATTGACAACTGACACTCAATCGTGCAAGAAATAATAAATGGAATAAAAGAAAATACTATCAAATATGTAAAACGCTTTTTGTAAAGTGGTGCTACTTATACCGTTTTATTTATAATCAAATGAAACATGTCGCTAAATGTAATGCAACGTGACCCAATAAATTGTGGAATCTAAATTTTTAAATACTTAGATATATTATTCATGGATAGATGTTCAAAGTATACGCAAATATCCAGACAGATTTGCGCAATTGAATATTTATATTACGTAGGTTTTACAACTGGAATAATCAATGATGCTTTTTTGTTGCGATATTTTTCCTGTCCTGAAATTCAAAACTACTGGTCAATTTCACAGTTCAGACGTCAAAATAAACTCGCAAAAGCGGTTTGATTACATTCGGTTCTATTATCGGTTATGTTAAAAAGCATAGAAATACGAATCCTAGTGACTTTATGGACTCTCAAAATAGTATTTCAACGATAGTACTGTACTATAACTGGTTGATAGTCATTCAAATAACATTTATCCCCTAAGAGGGAACGGAAAGACAGTAATAATAGAAAACGGCTAACGGTTAGGTTAAATGCTGAATATGAAGATTGAAAACTGGGAAGCATGGAGTGTAAAACATTGAAAATTATCATGTACAAATCGAGTGTCATTACAATTAAATCAATAGTTTTTTTAAATTATTTCATATATTTATTTATATCCTACTAGGGACTGCGTATTTCCTCTTGTATCCTTCCATCCTTGTGGTAGAATGCCTGAAGATGTCGAAAGACGAACCCCGAGTCGTGAGCGATAAAACGTAGAATGTTACAAATTTTCCATAATTGGACCTGTGGTTAACGTATTAAGCAATGTTGTCTAAAATTTTATATTATTAATAAGTCAACCGATCCTTGTCGAATCTCTAATACTGAAGTACTTACATAATATTTAAATCATTCCCATACACTATCTAAGCGGTTATCGATTGATTATTATAAAATTATTAAGAGCAGTGTATTTCTTATTCGCTAGTCCTAAATAAACTCAGAGCATTCTAGAGATGCCTTTTAAGTATTGCGGAGTCGATTTACGAAGTGCTGTGATATAACAACTGCACTAACGTCATTGTTGTGCGTACATTGTTTACTCGGCAATGCAAATGTGACTATTGACTGTCGTTGAACAAAGGATATGAATAATCTACAAACAACACAAACTTTTACAATTTTTGTTCCTGTATGAATGCGATAAAACAATGTAGTCATTAGAAGATAATAACGAAATATTTTAATATTATTTTTATAATAGTACTATGTTAATGCAACCTAAAAGAAAGAATACGAAATTCGAGATATTATTTCAAAGGATTTAATGCAATTTTGTAGATATATGTTTATCATTGAAATTGATAATAATGATATGCTATTCCACTGGTTGTGTTTCGCTTATTTGAAAATTATTTTTATGGTTTATGTTATAATAAAGTAAGGTTTTCAATGGTAAAGTAGACGATGATTCTGAAATTGAAAATTAACTGAAAATGATAATCTTTAGTAAAGATCCGTTTTATTCGTCGAGAGGATAACTTGAAAGTATGAATTTTGGTCTTTATTGCCATAGCTGTGTAATCGTTTAAAAAATCAGGTTTTTGACTCCAATATTGTTCAAAAGTACTACTCTTATTACGATACGATTATAATTCAGTAAACTTTCCACGGCATTGATCGTTGTTTGTTTACGCGTTGGACAATAATTTCTTACCATATCAATAATGATTATTCAATGACATACACGAGGAGCGATACTCACATTTGTAGCCTCGTGTAAAAATAACGAGATGCAAATACGCATGTAAATGACAATAAAAGGGCGGACATTCAACCGACATGACAAATGGCATATCCGTCAGCAAACTCGACAATATCCTTCGAGCTGTCTTAGGTCAAGATGTTTGAAGATTTATTACAAGTATTTATTTTTAATTGTAATAAACGATTTTTTTATTTTATTTCTTGCTCCCAATGGGAAGCATATGAACGCCCTTTGCTCCTCAGACATTCTATCACATGTTTATATAATATAATAATTGACGAGATATGTGGATTTTTACAATATTTCAACATATTTATTGATTGAATTGGCATTTACTTGGTAGAACTCCATTATGACAAATAATAGCAATGTATTTTAGTTCTACAAAATTTATAAGATATATAGTTAGCTATTTTTGTTCACGCCCTCGTCAGAACTACAAAACCTAGTCCTGATTTATTTATTTACTTATAATTATACTGTAAAACATTTACAAATAATAAATTCATTGCTTTTGCAGCGTTAACATATTTGAATGTAAAGTGTTGGAAATTTAACAAATACACAGCAGAACAATCAACAAGGATTGCAAAAAAGTCGACCAAGTAAGCTCATGAAACATTTACTTTAATTGAAAAATAGTATTGCCTGAACTCACTTTCGTCCACATGGAATATGTTAATATCCGAAGAAATACCTTTGAACATTGTTAATGCTCTCACCATTGACATCCCTGATGAAGGCGTGAGCCGAAATAGCTATCAACTATATATCTTATAAATTTTATAGAACTAAAATACGTCGCTATTTTTTCATAGTGTAATATTTTAACAATTAAAATTAGACATTATAATTCCGTCAAGCTTTCTAGGACAATAATTTATCATAATTTATAATATTATACACCCTCTCTTTTGCCAGAGAGTGTTGATATAACGATAAAGATATGAGAGAACTAGTGGTTAGTTAATCACTTTCGTTATGGCTCATTTATATAATCGGATGAGTGACAGGTAAATTAAGACGTCAGAATTTTCTATATATTCGAACACATTACGTTAATCGATTGAAAAATCAATTTATACATCTGGGATATGAAACCGTGAGCATCGTTACCTAAGCCAACAACGCATAAGAATTAATTGTATCCAAAAAATAGCGCTTGCCATAAATTATGTGTGAATATGGATGAAATTATTTATTTATGGTTTACAATTCAAAGTTCCGGGCTTAAAGCCGAGTGGTCAATGTCTTCGTTAGTGGAAACAGTTTCATAAACTGATTTTTCTATTTAATAATGGATTTTTGTTCGACCGCATGGTTGTTTGTGATTTCTTGAATCCCTTACATCGTCCAATTCTAAATAATAGGGTACTGCGAGAGAAACAAGTTTACCAAGAGTTCTGCATTAGTCCTACCGTTTTATAATATTCTTAATCTATACAAATAAATTACAAAGGTAAATTACAAGTAGTTTTCGTAGAATCTCTTCTTTTTTAAATAGGACATATGCTCCAAATTGGATGCGTACATACCTAAAAAAAGTTGCTACTGAAAAATTTCGTCAACCTCACACTATAGTCAACACACAAGACATAATATTTTATTCAGTACAAACCAATTCATATCTTAAAAAATAAATACAACATCTAGTAAACTCTCATCAAATATCTAAGAAGAAACATATTAATACTTACTTTCCCATAACTATTTTTTTTTGAACATATTAGTATTACATTATTAATAGCCGCAAAGCATACAAGTTACAAAACTTCACATTTTTTTTAACAGAAAAAAATATTATGTGTATTCAAGTTAACACAAAGTAAATTAATTATTCATATTTTTACCTACATATATTAATTTGCTGATATTTTGTAGATTTGTATTTTTTATCAGGAATATTTTGTAAATTAATTCTTATGTGAAAAATAATGAACTGGTTCAATACCCGTATGATTCCGTTTATTTTTCATTATAGTGATACATGCATGTAAGTAAGTAAGTTACTTGGAATTATTTCACAATTCTAACAAATCTTTGAAGATCTAAAATGTCTTTAGATAACTTAAAGTAAGACTTCTGTACACCAAAAAGTGACCATTAAAATTGTATGCATTTATTATATTAAACTAAACTTCCCAAATCGTAAGAAGCATAAAATACTGCTTAAATAAAAGCGAATGTATCGCCTTCTGTTATAACTGGCCACTTAGTATAGCCAATGTATTATATTTTTATTTATAAAAATAAAATAATCAGTTTCCTAAGTTTGGAGAATTCTCTTGAATTCCGTTAAAATTTGTGCTGTGTTGCCTGAATCGTACAAAATGGAGGATTTTTTCGATGAAATTCGCGTGATCAAAAGATGTCTCGTAAAGTTTTAAATTGCTCACATTTTGTCGGTGAATGTGCACATAAAAAAAAACGAATAACATCATCACGCAGAGCGATGATAAAAGTCCCACGGAAGCGACACGCGAAACAAAACAATTCATAATAAATGAAATGATACATACCTTCTGAAAATTGTTGCCACTCGGAATGGAAATTTGAGGGCCAACCACCCTCGCAGTAATGTTTCGTTCTTTGCGATAAATAAACCAACTAGAACCGCTATTTATAAAAAATAAAACTTATCCTTTATTCAAAGTCTTCTGTAACTCAGAAGAGTTCGATAGAGTGGTTCATTTATTTTATTCTACGTGTGTCGTTTCTCTCTCTCTTTTTTATTTATTTACCAAACGACAACAGTTAGTTGTTAACGATTAATTCATAGTTCATCGCTTTCTTGCAAACAACCATGGAACTTCTACAAAACAGGCAATCAGCCAGATATTATAGGCTGTTTATTTTGTAGCACAATTTTCGCAATGACGCCGGAAAATATAAGATTGTAATTTTCCAATTTGCTGTGTTTGTTCATTTCCGATAGTGCACAAAATTTGATCAAGCTTGATAAACAAATCTTTCATTTGATGTTTATCCTTCTTGTCAATGACGCACCATCTGCAGTAAACAAATCTGATATTAATTCTGGTGGAAAATCTGAAAAAGAAAGTAAATTATTTCATTAGTCCACTAATGACATAACAAGAGATAAAATTAATTGATTAATGTCATGATAGTTACTTTTTTAAATAAAACTAATTACAGTCGTAAATAATAGGCATTGTTACTAAGTCCACTTTAATGGAAATATTTGTGTTGATATTAAAAATTTTCTTTAATAGCATTTAACAAAAAAGAAAAAAAACAAATATGATTACTTTAGTTGTATTGTATTTACATTGCGTGCCATTATAATATAAAATTTTTAATGAATCATAGCAGTGTGCATGATTTGTGATTCATCAAAAATTACAAAACGCGTAAAATATTCACCTATGTTATTAGGGTGTTTATATTATATTCTACAATTTTTAAATGAATCTTAAAATTTGATTAAATAAGCCATTATAAGTAAGGTGTATTTTTTAATAATAACAACTTAATTATACAGTTTACATACCTCACTTATCTCGCTTTCAGATATGTCAAAACGCCCACTTATTCACAAAACTTCTTATTTCTTCGTAATAATCACCGAAAACTTGAACAAATTCACTAAATAACAATTGACACAGTGAGTTTATAACAGAGATATAACAACTGAGTGTAGGGTAAATTTACTACAAAAGTTCACAGATTTAATTAACAATTAAACTATTAACTCCGTGAATAATTAAGTTGATGAATTGACGTTAGTTAATTAAGTTTTAGAGTATATCTGAAAGTGAAACTTTTTGCGATGCGATCGCTATTGATTTGAATATCACCGCGACGAAATTTCCGATGCACCAGTTTATCAACTTTTTAAATTTGGAACTTATGAATGAAAAGCTGTTCGTATCGAAGTGACCTTAGAGAATTTTTATTGGCAATGTCTTTCGGGGATCCCCGTGGTTTTGGCAGTGCCATCCGATACACGTAGACTCGTTTTATATCGGAGGATAAAAGATGAGCGAGCGGTTCGCTGCGTCGGTGTGACATTGCCCGCGATCAACTACTGCTGCGGACAGTGGCGGCGCGGCGAATGGCTGCCGACAGGGGCACTGCGCGGTGAATGCGAGAGATCCTGGAGGGATGTGTGCCGCGCGAGGGGGCGTCGGGAGGATATCGCTAGACGAATAACACTAGAAAACTGTGATTCAACAATAATAATATAACACGGATGTGAGAGATCATATATTGCGAACAAATTATTTCATAGCGGATATGTATTTTTTCCTACAAATATATTGCTTTAGGTCTTATCTACTGTGTGTATAGAAATCGTTTTTTTCATTTTAAGTAAAATCAATATTATCACAATAAATTTATTTTACGAAGATAATATTTATAGACAAATACAAAAAAAATGATAACTATTTTATTTTCTTAATAATTTTTGACTGAATATTAAAATACCTTTAAATTGCTATTATCATCGCTCTCATTCTTTATTTACAAAATAATATAGAAGTATTTATAAATATACTTATTAAACTATTTACACAATACATAATTTTCTTAATTTTATGGCCCGTTATGAAATCTTAAAGTGTAATACTTATTCATTTTTAGTGAAAGCTTACATTCGTATTTAGTCCCATTGGTATAACAATAAAAGAAAAAATCTAAAAGCTTAGTAAAATAAGTGTTAGCTTTCTCGATTGTGTAGTGGAAAAATCGCTTAATAAGTTGGTGACCCCTGCTTGATACTAATAAATACACATTTAACAAAAACTAAGCTGAAACGCAATGTATCTTGTATTGTATGTGTTTTTAAATATTCACATTCAACTATTTCTTTTGTTTTATTATCCCTAAATACTAGAAATTTAAATTTTTTTTTTACATATTTCGCAACACACGTACTTGAATATAGTATGAACTTTAAAATATTATCATCCTTATTGCATAATGATAATTATGTGTTACGTGCATCTTGTTTTTTACTGAAAAAAAAATAATTGGAAAAAAAACTCCATTACGACTTATCTTTATATCAAATAAACATATTTTTTTTATTTAATCAGTTCATTAACTCGCAAATATTGTAAGAAATAAGTTACTGAAATATCAGAGTTAAGCAAAATCAAATAAAGAGCGCCAAATAATTAAATTGTATAACTTCTTGCGCTCTAAACGCACGTAAGTCGTAAAGGCACGCTCAGAATTCAAAATGTCCATATTGACAAAAACAACAAAAAAAATGATAATATTAATATGAATCCTTTGGCAATTATTGTAGCCGCGCAGGCCTCCAGTTAGGGTGGTGGTATATCGATCGGCGCACAGAGACGGCGTGGCGAGCAGAGCAGTGGCGGCGCAGGGCTGACCCCCACTCACCCCACATGTTACTATTCAACAACCCCCCATCCACCACGTGCCATCCTTCCTGATGAGAGGGAAGCCCCTCGCTGAAACCTGTTTCGATACAAACCCTTGAAGTGTTTATCAGACCGCGGTCAGGTGATTGGACCGATTCATCACAGGTTAGCTCACAATGTTTTGATATAAATTAATTTTGAACTTCACCTTAATGTTTTATCATCGGTCATGGGTATTAACTAATCGAAAGTGACCTGAAGGATGAGAAAGATAAAACATGTGTCTGTATATCGATATGAGTTCAACTTTTTAAAATAATTCAGAACGTACTAGAGCAGAATTAAATCAATTTGTTTTGTTAACTTTAATACTACCTAATGTTATTCAGGTATCCCAAAATATGGTCCACGGTATCTCAAATTTTTTCTGATTTCTGTAATGAAGTTATTTTTTGCTTTGCTTATAATTTTAAAATTTTATGCCAAGAGGAATCTTGATAATTAATATATGTTTTTTAATAATATATTATGATAATGACTAAAACTTTTCTTTAAAATTTAATTTGATTGATATATAATAATATACATGAAGCGCCTTACTATTAACGCAGTTTGGGTGAAATTTTTGTATTTTCTTAATTATGTAATGTAAGGGCTCGTATTGCATTTATAAAAATTAAAGCAACGATTAATTTTATATTCAAATAAAAAGTTGTATGATATTTTATAAAACACCAAGGGTATCCATTTTTGGATGAATTACACAATTTTAACAGTATTTTTAAAAATACTGAAGCGGTATCAGTCCTACTTTTCATGAAAATAATGTTAATTTTAATATTAAAAATAATAAAAAAAAGATAAGAAATTTGAGATTTGTTAATGTGGCGTAAAAGAAGTCTATCCGAGAAAACCAATAATACAATAGATAGCGGGCGAGGTGAGTTAATGTTATATTTAAACTAAATGAGTCAAAGACTTTCAAAATCTCATGTCTTCATCGATCCAAATCGTTAATCAAATACCTTTTAATTTGCTTCGGTACTTTTCTTATTCAGTAGATATGCAGACGTCTTGGTTTATGTACTTATTTTCAATCACATCTTCCGTAGGACGAGAGAAAACTTTTAAAATTTCACCCTTACTTAGCTTATTAAAACGAGTTGACGTTACTTTAGGTAAACGTGCATTAAAATTTACTAACACTGCTGTTAAATCAAAATTAAATATACGTGAAATAATGTTATGAAAACTGATTAATTTGTTTTTATTGAATATTCTAAAACAACTCGGGTACAAGTTATTTGTTATGATGACTTTGACCTATGACCTTTTTAATAACCATTAAAGAGTTTATAGAAAATAAATCTTATTCTCTGTACTAATAGGACTTCAAATTCGCTAGTGGTAGTCTTTGATATAATATATAAAGTGTCTCTTAGTTGTTTTATAAATTAAATTAAAAAAAACAAGTTGTGAATCTGAGAACTAAATACTTATCAAGCGATTCGTGGTCACTGACAGGCTTGGTCTACGTTTGAAATATAATAGTATTTTTAAAATTGACAAACCAATTTTTCTATAAGTGTATTACTTACATGACAATTGTTTACAGCTATCCTCTGAAAGAGTATATAAAATGAATAGAAAAAAAAGTTATTTGATTATATCGAAACTTCAAAGTCAAAAGAACGTAATGTACATCAATCCGTAACTCGTCCATTTGCAACGTTTGCATTATGATGAATGAAATGTGAAATGATTTTTATCCAATGCGACGAATTTGTAATTCTGTTACGAAGCAACTTTGCTGACGCAATTTATTTGAAACGGACATTTTAATGAGTTTAATGAAGCAAATCTCCCTTATGACTTGAAAATTCTTATACGAATAATTGTAATTGATTATCGTTCTACAATTGATATAGTGAACAATTGAAAACGTAGTCAGGTAAAGATTCTAGCCTTCAAGAGGTTTTCGTGATTGAACTGGAAATGAAGAGAGATCCATAAACTAAGCAAGATGAAATATAGACCATAAAACACTAAAAAGTCACTATGATAATCATTAGCAGAACGTGTGCACGATCACAAAACCTGTATAAAATATATTCTAGATTTCAGCATAGCAGGACCGAAGATAATCGAAGATAATGTAAGATAATTCCTGGAATTAATAGACGAATTGAAATAATGTTTATAAATCTATTCAGAAGAATTAACGCCAAACATGTGTAGGAATTCGTGGTAGGACAAATGTATAACTGAAAGTCTGTGAAATATTGATATACTAAATATTTAACAATGAATCGCCAGTGACTGATTTATTTTTCTTTTGTGAGTTACATTTTTACGCCGAAGGCTTTTTAAAACCTAAACATGAACATTTACTTTGCAAGTCATAAAATTCAAGCTGTTAAATTTGTTTAGCGCAAAATGAATCATGTTTATCTAAATTTACTACGTGACGCTTATATATTGTGAAATATCATTTCTGTTTCGAGTGAGTACTTAAAGAGGTAACAGTTAACTGAGGGATTACATTTTAATTTAAATTATTCAGTAGGCTAACGAGACAAAATGACTGTTCTGTGTATTAAATCAAACCCCTTATTTGTCTACTCAAAACATAAATCAGCTTATTATTATCTACTTATGCCTCTAAATTGGAGTAATGTTACTGTAAGGGTGTTAATGAGATCATTTAAATGATTATTTTATTTGCATGACTAAAAGGTATTTCAAATAAAAGTTTGTTTCACATTTCACCGAATCTTAAGAAACAACTTTTATTTCTCAATCAATTTTTTACACACGCTTAATTTGAATTATATTTATACATAAATTTATATAAATGTTTGTTTGTTTGTATGTATGTCTTTTATGATTGATTAATTGAATTAAGAAGAAGCTTTTCACTGAATGAAAACTTTTTTAAAAAGTGCTCACCCAATTTGGTTACTATGAATCTAATACAAAACTATTTTAATATGGTACTTAGCTACCATCTTTGTGAAACGGTATCAATTTAAGGTTATGAATTTCTGATGACATTTCCAAACCATTTACAAAGTTTCAACAATCCAAATTTTACATTGACATGTTACATTTTCATTTTTTTTTTATCTCAATACATAATGTTTTCAATAAAAAAAACAGTTATATTTATTTGAATTATGTATATTATTCAAAACATCATAAATTATTTAATCCTCAAACAAATGAATAATTCATATTATATTCATGGTTTTATTTGCTTGCTAATCAGATATCGAGAAATAAATTTAACGTAACCGCACAGAAAGATTTTTACAATCGAAAACATATTTATCACATTCTGTCCATCATTGCAATTGAAGTAATCAATGTAAGAAAAGCGCTTTTGTAGATATCACATTTCGTGAAGATAGATTTATCATTTGTCAGTGCGATAAAGAAAAAAAGTTCTTTGTTAATCCATACTAAGATAGTTTTCTTTGTTTACTTGCAAATGGGAAGCACAGTAGCTCCATCATCCTGGTAAAGTTCTGGGTTGGCCTCTTGCCAGGATTTGGAGAGTTATGAGTTTATTGCCCCCGAGTTTTCGAGCCTCGTTCATTGATACTTCTTCACATTTACAGTTCTTAGTGTTGCCAAACAAATGGGTATCCTTGCCACCAGTAATTACAGTGTATTATTATATGTTTTCAGTTCTGAATGCGGATATTATATGCGGTTATATACGCTGCAGTCGTTTGAATACTGTCGTTAAAAAAACACAACATAGACTCCGACGTTGACAAAAAACACGATTCCGACAAAAAAGTTTAATTTTGTCGGGTTTTTCCTGCCTTCCCTATTTACGTGCATTAAAGATCAATCAACCAATTCGGCAAATTATTCATTGAGATATTTTTCAAAATCGTGTAATTGAAAAAGTACTCAGAGTCGCATGTTTTTCACGGCTCCGACTCCTTAGCTTAACACTTAAACATTATCATTTTGATACATTAATAATTCAACTTACAAGAAATGCATTCTGAAAAAATAAATCCCATTTAAGCAGTTAAATTTTTTGCATTCCTCGATTCCCAGAAATAAATTTTGAACCACCATATATTCAATCAATCTAAAGATTTACGCCCAACGACATAAATTTATTATGATATTTTTCACAAGTAACCAAGATCATCTTAATAGTCACCTTTTTAATGGGCCCTTTATTCCTTATTATTTTGATATCTTTGATTGTTAAAATTAAAATTATCCGTACAATTAGCAAGTTGAAAGTTCGTATGAATGATTCATCCAATAAAATTTAGAATAAATATCTTCATTGATTTTTCAGTTACATTTTAAAAATTACACTTTTAGTCTTTTATCTGAATTTGTCTAAAAATGAGTGCTATAACCGTCACCAACATGGATTATTTTTTCATATTTATTCTCAGACGAAAATGTTCCAATTACATACAAAATAAAAAAAATATATGTTTTATTCTAATACAATACAAGCAAAGAATCGAAATTTCAACTTATTTTGGAATGTTTCGCAACAAATGTCACTCAAATATCATGTATGAATTATAATAATTTTCGATTTTGTCTTCTTCTTTGAAAATAGAAAAGTATACGGAAAATGAATTATAATAATTACTTTATCCAAATACAATCAGAAAATTGAATTAAATCATTTTTAAAAATACTATAAATAAACGAAACTTTCATAATACTTTTAGAATACCTCAATTGTTAGTTACATTCAATTCAAATCAAATATTTTTCCACGCTGCAATGGATATTTGCCGCAGCTTTATTTGAAAGAAAATAACAAATAAGACTATCTTAACGAAGCTCTTAAAGCCTGTCATTTTGAACGAGCTTTCATAATTTCTTTGCACGAATGACCCGCAATTACGTTACAGAGCTTTATAATTTGCATTTGAGTCATGAACAAATATCTTAATTGAATTAAATTTCGACAATTTTAATTTCGGTGGCGTACATTTACTGACTACTGTTTTATATGCATAGAGGTCAAATTAATTTGTAGCAGGAAAAAATGAGGAATAAAACTCTGTAACGTGATTAGTAACAATGGAAACTATAAACGAATATTATCTCATTTTAACTAGAATATTAAAGCTTAGCGTATTTTACTGTGTCAAAACGAAAAAGCTATTTTACTCAATATAGCACGATGAAGAGAGATAAATTGAAAGCCGAGTATAATAAATATACGTAGAAAAGTGTCGTAACTTTCCAGTAAAACTTCAGAATACTGTGTAGCCTCGTAGCTTCTGTTGACAAAACCGATTTTCGTTCCATCAAACAATATCGAAACTTCGATCAGACTGACAATATATATATGAGAAATTCGAAAAATTATTACATTTTTTTTTTAAATAATAAAAACACACTTTTAGTACTTATTTCCACAATATATTTTTGGTCAGGACCGGTTTCCGATCCGATCAGTTGATAATGCTCGCGATGAGCGAAACCGGTCCTGATCAAAAAATATATTGTGGAAATAAGTACTAAAAAATGTGTTTTTATTATTTAAAATATTATGCTTTCCATCAAGAAGTGACAGTTAACACCTTAAAAGAAATTTTACAATACTACAAAATTTCTTCCTCAGTCTGAAAATATACTTTTACGTCTTTTTTTTTAAAGATCGATTATTGCCAACGTTAAAAATTATACAGAGATTTACTTTAAATCTCGTATACATTATTATTCAGAAGTTTTCAATAATAGGTGAGCATTTTGTCATTTTATGTTTGGTTGTAAGACGAAAAACATATTCTTCTTTTTTCGCACTATTCATCACACTAGTCATTTAAATTTTCCAACGATTTTGGAACAAGTCGCTGTCAAAAGAGTTTGATAATATTAAATGATTTTAACCATCTAAAATAAACGGGTTCTTCGTCCTAAAACTACTTATTCAACGCGAAGATATTTATGAAAATTATTCTTTACCTTTTCCTCAGTTTCCTTAACGAACTCTGTGTTTGTATTATTTTTAGACTCTTTTAAAAATTATTCTTGTATTGATTGTCATGATATACCATAGAACTATTTTTTATATGATTAAAGAAATAGGATTGAAAAAATGAGCTTAAAAGATTAAATAAACGAATTGGCAGCTGCAAGGCGAGAGTTCTTCGTATTTAATCAGTCATTATTGGCGGTCGTCGCATTCAATGCTAGTCTTGATTCTTGATGTAGGTACCAGGATTCCAACATTCCCATGGTGCCTTTTATGTGATCCCATCCCTTCATCAGTGCACCTCCGTCTCACATATTTGATACACAACCAAGAACAGAGCTGGAAACGAGCGGTTTTTGGGAGAAAATATGTACTTTTTCAAAACCTAAGGTTTAAAAAAATTATAAAATTAACGAATGTCAAATACTGACTAAAACGTATAGCAAATTTTTCTCTTTGTCGAGCTTTTCGATGAATGGTCAACATCCACCCACGTAGATCCCAGTACAACGTTTTCATAACCTCGAACAAAAGCTTGTTTGATTTTAAATCGATCATATTGTGGCTATATCACAGTAATAGAAAGCCAGAGGATTTAAAAAAACTGGTAATATGTACATTAATTGTCGACATATTATAAGAGATGCACGAAAATAAGTATGATAAGTAAATAAATAGTACCTATCTAGAATATTTCCAGACACCTACACGTTTAGCAAGTAGAACCTGTCTGGGTTAGCGACCCCTCTATTGGTCAAAGAACTGTCTAGTCGAATGCAACTAATCTGCGACTGTCTTCGAGCATGTAAATCTTCAAATTTCAATACAATTTTATGGGTTCAATGAAATTTTGTTCATATGATTGCCACTAAAAATCAATATATATATATTACTACAATATAAATAAAGTCATGCTCTACCATGCCTACTTCCAATGTAACATATATAAAATCCTGATAGAATGTTTCAGCATAAGCTTTATTTATAAGAATTTGTTGTTAAGAAGTCGCCTAACATCTTTTTTCAGATAGATGATTGGTAAAATATTCACCTTTATAGACGCAATTGTAATTTATTTGATTTTTTCAAAGATCACCTAACAATTTAGTATGAGACAATCAATTTGAAGCGTTCGTAGACGTTCATTCTCCCTTCCATGAGTTTGATGGGTTAAACAGTCTGCAAATGCTGTCATTTTTAACGTATGCGAATAAGTAACAGTTGGATTGATCACTTAATAGAACTCCGTTGAACTCAGTGCTGATAGCATAACGAATAAAAAAAGAAAATTATTGAGGAAATACTATTGAATAAATAAAATACGTCGTATAGTTGAACAACTATTCTAAAACATTGAAATTAATTACTACAGACCATTTAAAATCAAGCAATAACCGACAGTCATTTAAGGCGCGCACCTCAATACCTTTTCATTCATAATTTAATGCACACAAGGAAACTATTTTTGTTGGGTTCGATACCAGTATCAAACTGCTAAGCGAAAAATAAAAATATCAATTATTCAAAAGATTATTCCCAAATTTAAATGATAAAAGAAAACCTTTATTATCAAACCAATATTGGTATGAAAATATACATTTCATTTAAGTATATTCCAAAAACCATTCCTGTAGAAACACTGAAGAAATAAAAAATATCAAAAGAATTGAATGATATTTCCTTGCATTTCCTGACGCAGTAACACTACCACCTTAGGGGTACTTCAAGATAAGCAATTTCATTATACAGCTAGCTTACAAACTTGCTAGAGTTTCATGGGTTTATTGACACTATCCCGTGCGTTCTAATATCTCCCATTTAAAAGTTTCAATGAGATAACAACCTCATAAGGATATCGAATAAAAACTGTAAGATAGGATTTAAATATTAACTAACTTTTCATTACTTAGAAATATTATGTTATGTCATATATATAACACGAATTTTATACAATTTGATATTTTCTTGTAGAAAAAATAGAAATAATGAAATATATAACACGAATATATATTAAAACAATATAAATTTACTATCTACGTTCATTTGTTTCTTTTGAAAATTTCATCAAATCTCCAATAAGGAATAGGTGAAGCTGGTAGCATATTTTTTTATGTTCTAATGACATTTTTTTAATAATGAAAGTAGAAAAACATCAATGGACTCTTATGAACTCAGGTTCAATCCACCTGTCAAAAACGGTTCCTCCATCACTCGAATAATTTGGAAATTTTCGACGCTTTAGCTAATACAATGATAAATTCCTGGCTAAGTAGGTTCGATTTCATGATAGATTAGCATTAATATCGATGGCACATGTATGAATTTCAATTGTCGGGTGCTTAATAATTTTCATCGTCAAAATATATGTTCAAATAATTAATTTTAATTTATATCAACCATCTTTTCAATATTTCTTAGCCAACCATTTTTTAATTTGACAGATTGATTTTTACTATTTTTTCGAAATTTGAATAGCACTTTACTTTATATTTTTTATGCCAAAGTCTAATTCAATTTTTCTGCCAAAGTCATTATTTTTTTTTGTATAACTCACGGTATAATTTCAAATTCAATGGCGCAAACGAATGGAGGTAATTCGCTATATTACGTTCTTAAAAAGATGGTAACGGAAATTAATACAATCTAGGCGGGTAGAACTTTTACAATCAACGTTGGTATAATTAAAATAATTTGCCAAAACTTCAAAGATATGGTAATCTAAATTTTTTGATCTCGAGTGTATTAATAATTGAGTATCTGTTACGTTTTGAAAATGATGTTAGTGAAATCACAGAGCCTTAGGGAAATTGGGAACCCATTTCATGAACATAATAGCAAACTTGTTAACTTACTTTTGAACCTCTCGTATATCTCTTTGTTAAAAATGCAATTATATTAAAATATATCGAGTGAAGACATATTCGAGGTATGAAAACATTCTGGTAATATGAAATATAAATATATCTAAGATATAGCCGCTTCTTATCTAAAACACATGGAATCCTGAGAGAACTAAAGTAAACAGATTTTTCAATTGTTACAACTTTTTACGATTCCACATGTTTCGTCACTAACGATCCGAGTTTCGCCTTTCGACATCTTCAGGCATTCAGACCGTCAGTTCTATTGCATCCGTGTGATAGAATACCTGAAGATGCCGAAGGGCGAAACCTGGGTCGTTTGTGATAAGACATATGGAATCGTACAAAGTTGTAACAATTCAAGTTTGATATTGAAATTCCATCAAGCACCTTCAGTCGATATTATAAATTAAAACAGATGTTCAAGATTTACTTATCCTTCTTATTCTTTTGCATTTTTTTTTTTGTGGCGATGATATAAATAAAAGACTAGTAGTCTCGAATTGGCAGTGAGCTAATTGTTCTCGATACACTCTATTTTTCATAACCCAATAATCCATAAGCCGAATGAAAAAATTAATACTATCCGTACTGTAGTTAGAGCCTGTGAGTGTTACATGTAAATCAAAGTCGAAAATGTGACTACTTATAGTAAATATTGACTATTGTATAAAAAATATTGGCAACGGATTAAGAATAGCGACAAAAATTAATTGAATTAACAGTAGAATGAAAAGTTCGTTGTTTATTTAGGCGATCTACATGTTTTCATCGAAAAATTTGAAAATTAGTTACAATATTAAAATGTCGTCTCATAAAAATAAATCTTCATGGCAATTACCAAAAGGATTTACAGTGGATTACGAAACAACGCCGAAAGGAAGAGAAAAGTACGTAATTAAATTTCGGCACATGCTGGACTTCTTTTTCAAATTTACATAAATGAAACTGGATACGGGAAAAGATAAAATTTGAAAAATGTCTTTTGTTTCTGGTACATATAACACACAGAATATAAAATCTAGGTTTATGGGCTAAATTGAACCATATTTAAAGATATTTTTTCAATAATAACCTTGGCGAAACATATTTTCTTGCCTATAAATAATTCTATACACATTTTTCTACGATATGTGATAATTTTTGTAAACATATTTTTAATTGGGTTGTACTGACAAAAATATAATAATAACATAATATCTTGTTACTGCAGTAACGAAACTAAAAAAAAATATGCTAACCTTAACAATAAGAAGTTCAAATTGAGAAATGTTAATCAAATTATCTAAAATAGATTAAATCACAAAATATTTTGTTATTTTTACTCTGTATGTCTGTAACTTTTCCATCATCTACATATTTATGATAGAAACATGTTCTATTTCCATTTACAATATTATATTGATTTATTTAAAGAAATAATTTTTTTTTTTACTAAAACAGGATAAACACATATTATTGGAAGTGAAAATATTAGAAAATATTTACTTATTCTACAATATTTTATTGATGCAAATGATCGGTTTCATGAAAAAGTGGTACAGAAAGTATAAAGAAGAAAAATAATTCGTTAATTCAAAAAATTTTAATCATGATTATTTTTTAAACAAGTTTTAGGCCAATAATGACATGACGATAATTCTTATCTCTCATCACTAGATGTTTGATATTAGGTATCCTTTAAAAAAGAAGACGCATTAATAATTTAATTACTTGATTTAAATTTGTTGAAAACCCCATTTCAATAACGACAACTCATTAGCAAGATCGTTAATGAAAGTTGTCATAGCTAATTATTATTGGATTAATATTGTTACATTCTTTTCAGCTGCAATCTTTTGCTTGCCCATTGGTAAGTAGATTCCTGTTAATAATGATTTTAATATATTATATATACGATGCTAACTGTTTGTTTTACGTAAGTTTTGTTGCATCCGTGCGATGGAATACCTGAAGATGCCGAAGGGCGAAACCTGGGTCGTTTGTGATAAGACATGGAATCGTACAAAGTTGTAACAATTCAAAAAAAATACATATACTATAATTAATATGGTATTTTTGGTATCATATTTGTTTTCAAAAAGTCGGCATTGTTAATTGAAGTAAGCATATAATATAAACTAGCACTAATATTTCTTCAACTATGGTCATATATAATTTTTGATGGCATTTTGCGGTTAATTCACTTGTTATTTTCTAATCTAAAAAATCCATTACCGTTATCAAGATAAACTGATCATCTGCTACGTTCGCTACGGTGAGAACTGGTAAATTAAAATAAAAGTTTATCATATAGCTGCGATAGTAGGGATTTACAATATTTAGTAGGTCATGCGATCATGTAAATTTTGCCATTTTGTAAGCATATGTCAAGTTATCTTTAACATGCTAATTAGGAAAGTTCTTTTCATCACTTCGTCAAAATACCGAGAATAAATCTAAATGTTATGTTGAGGTTTATTTTAAGATTTTTTTTAAAACCGCAAAAACGGAGATCTCCCAAAGATTTAGTTTTTTTCAACGCGAATAAGTAAATCTTTTAAGAAATTGTGATTGTGAGGTCGACGTTCTTGGATGTTTACCGTATTTCAATTGCAGAACAGATTTGTTTTCAGTAAAGTTTTTGATGTTTTTTATAAGACACGAAAACCTATGATAGTTAACCTTTTTTCATAACAATTCGATACCTTAAAGTGGATTTACGACACCGATCGGTTAACTTTCAATCTTTCCTTAGACTCGTCGCTGCATTCTTTCCCCTTTCGTAAAATTGAGTATAATAAACTAATTAACCAATTAAGACTGAGGTACTTCAAAACGAATTCATATCGTCATTCATAATAGAAAAAGTCTTAAAAAATATAATTTAATCAAAAACTTACTTTGAATTTAATCATGTGGATACTATTAATGATTTTTATCTAAAAAAATCTAAGCTATATAAAATCATAGATATTAAAAAATATTATTCATTGTAACGTTTTTTGCATCCGAATTTTGTGTCTCTAGCATAGACATAGCCGTTGTTCGCGAAATTGGCTATGAATTTTTCTTACTCATTTGACTATTTTAATAAGCTTTTTTTCAACAAATTAATTGAAAAAAATAATTGTATTACTCGAAAAACTAGAATACCGTTTGCCTCTGCACAGTAATCTAGCTCCAATAACGATGTGTTCCAGATTTTGTGATAGGATATGCGGAGGAAATAGTTTTGCAACTATATGTATAATAATAATAAATCTACATTAAGAGATGTTATTGTATATATCTACGCCGTACATGGACATCCTCATTCGAATTTTCTTACAGTATAGCATATTATTCTGTTTTAGGTCAGAGTCAAAGTGTGCGTGGCGTGACGTGGGTGCCAAGTTCATAAGTTAGTGAAGAGCCTTGAGGAATCTGGAGCAAACCACGCAACTAATTCTACAAACTTTTTCACGATGATGAAACCTTAAAAGTCTCTGAATAATAAATAATTTTCATTTCTGGATTTCTAGAACAAGTAATGTACTTTATTACCTTTGGATTATTACAAAATGCTCAATAACGAAAACATAATAATAGAAACAAATTACTATTAAGCTGTAAACTGTCACTTCTTGATGGAAAGGCGTGATACTTTATAATACTAGCGATGAGCGAAACTGGTCCTGATGATAAAATATATTGTGGAAACAGTTCAAGTTTTATTATTAAAAAAATGGAACACATGGAAATATATTGATATAAGTGTTTCATCTATATTTGTAAAACATATAAATATAAAAATTAATTAAGGCTAACCTACGTCGTTGAAGCATAATTTTACACTATTAATTACACTTAATGGGGAGAGGGGGTTAAACGCTGTTTTATGGACGATATATTATAATTTTTTGGATATTTTAATATTTATAGCATTCAGGTGGTGCTACTAAAATCAATTACATGAAAGAAGCTCGTTCATATCTTTACGTTTGTGTATCCAAGGATGTCTGCATTATACAAGCTTAGTAGTAAACTCTCATTTTAAATATATATATTTATTTTAAATATATATATATATAAAATTAAAAATAGTCTGTTTCCAGCCAAAGCCACTTAATGATAGCAAAGGACTTAGATTTAGTTAAGTATTTAGTAGACTGTCATATAAATGAAAAACTTCTATAGTGAAAGTAAAATAAAGATAGCAAGGTTTTAGTGGAAAATCAAGTACGTCAAGGTTAAGCGCCATTAAAAAGTCAAGTTGAGTTTTTTGCGTTCTGAAGAACCATCATGGTCATAACTATATTAAGTAAAAAAGCTTTTTAATTAAATCCTAAACCTTTTTTTCTTTAAATAATATTATCCTGCGGTTTATCATAGTAAACTTTATAATAATTAAGTTTTCGTTTCATCATATATTATTCAAAAACAGGGCTTTTTTATATTCAGCCGTATTGTTTCGCATCATTTCTTTTAACAATATTTAACATATCTGTGATTTAAAAATGACAAATATGTAAAAATGTTACGATGTTCAACTATACGTTCGAAATTCTGAAACTAAACTGTTCAGATGTAAGTTGTTTATTTTTATTTTATCTTTTTATCGATCGCATTGTGAAACCCCTTGCACTAATACCGTATGACATGATAATAGGGAAAATCTGTGAAGTGTCTACTTTAATAAGTAGGCCAACATCTTTTGCTTTCACCTTCTTTCAATCACCACTTGATGTTGGCTAACTTTTTTTTTTTTGCTCACTTGAATCGACATAGAATATTTTATTCCATACTCCATCTATTCCATCATTTCCATTTGTTTTTTGTACTCACTTTACAAAAGTTATTGACATAAAAAAAATGGTCACAATTTATCTCTCATGACTGTTATATATATATTGTTTATTCTCATCCGACGAATTATTAATTTCAAAAACACGGTTACGTTAACTGTCATATAATGAAATAATATCCATGTAGGATTTCTCCATTCCTGTTTCCGATTTAAAATACTGACATAATTTCATATTCCCGTATTAATATCGATAACTATAAAAAAAATTAATTAGGGGCGTGGATTGAAAAAGTTTAGGAGGACTGGCTGAACAAATATTTTTACTAATTTTTGCTGAATATATTACACAATATTTTACATAGTAAAATAAATTTCTATAACTGTTTAATCCTTATTTTTTGTGTTATCAATACGAATGAATGCGATTTTTATTTTTCCATTTAAAAAAATAACGATTATATTTTAAAGGACTTTCAGCGATAATTATTAAAAATTTTACTGACCTAAAACAACATGATTTTTTATGGATGCCTAAATATGTATTAATATTATTATTAATGCAACAGTTTCCAACCTGGAAGGCGCCTACAGTATTTAATGAAAGAATTATTTTCTTTATTACCATATTATCTACGACTTAATATCGTAACGTGACAGTAAAAAAACAGTGAATGATTTTGTATTTTTATTTTTCATAAATTTTGATAATTACTTCTTAAATACTAAACTAAAACATCTATTAAAATACAAAAGGTATGGAGGCACAGCAAAAAAATAAAAAATAGAAGGCGTAGTAGCATAAAAGTTGGACACCACTGTATTATCAATAAGTTATAAAATATAAAGGCGATGTTTCGATATTCACTTTTATGTATTTATAGACCAATGAGAAGACAAAGGTTGTGCAACCTTTAAGGCCCTGTGTTCTACGCCATCTGTCTAAAAATAGTCAAAGTTCGTACGTCCACCATTTACGGATGAACTATTTCAACCGGTTAGTAACTTGTTTTGCAACATTTCCACTTCGGATCACAGAATCCTAGATATCAAGTATATGCAGCATGTAATAAAATTTATACCGTGTTTTATACCAAAAAATACAATAATACGTTATCATTGTGCATGTAGTAAATATACTCCATAACCGCAAAAGATACGCATATGCAAAAAATCATCAATGATAAATTTCAAAATAATTCGTTAATTATAAGCAAGTATTTACTTTACCCCGATGGAAACATTTCATATTACACAAGCTATTAAAACATTAAATTAAATAAAAATATTTCTGCATTCTAAATATTAAAAAGATCAAATCTCCAATATACAAACGTTATTGGTTTCGATACGACGTAAAACAATACCCAACAAGTTTTATTGTAAGATAAAAAATTTACTACAATTTTACGGTCACCCATAAAGTCATTTATATTGTTTGCATTCTTTGCTTTGCATTTTGTATAATATATTATACTATGATTAAGTTTCGTTTGAAATCTAAAAATATTGTAAATAAAATGTAAAATTATCTATGACCGTTCCCATATTGTATTCCAATAAAAACAAATTAATTTAAAGATGTATTGCGAACGTATGTACTTTCATTGAGAAATGGAAAAAAATGTAACAAAAACCTTTAAGGCGAATATATAGATTTCATGTGAGATAATACCGATATAGATCACAAATAATTTAAATTTTGAATTGTCGAATATTTTTACGATCCCACATGTTTTGTCACTAACGATCCGAGTTTCATTTTTCGGTATCTTCATGCATAATATCACATGGGTGCAAGAGTTCTGCAAAAGTTGCATCCGTGTGGTAAAGTGCCTGAAGATGCTGAAAGGAGAAATATAGGTCGTTAGTGACAAAGCATGTGGAATCGTACAAAGTTTCAACAATTCAAATTTGATATTGAAATTCTATCAAGCACCTTTAGTCGATATCGTAGATAACAAATAGTTTTGTTGTAATTTTTTACAAAACATGTAACGAATTGCAAGCTATAAAAATAGAGGCCGAAATATTTTTTTCGGTGCAGTTTTTCTGGTAAGGTTTTAAAGCACGACGGAAATTCGATTTCAAGGGATTAAAATGTCCAATCAATATCCACTTTGACGCTGTAATTCATTTTAGTTTTTTGATGAGCTTTTTCCGAAGCTTCACTATAGGATTCCCGTTTATTAGTCTTCAATACGATAAAAAAGTAAAAAGCTTAATGGTTTTAGACAGGTAACGTATGTTTTTATGAAATAATTGAAAGGCTATATAACATAGATAAAATCTCAAAGTAATTCTACTGTACCCGAACTATTTTATTTCTTGTTTCACTCAAATATTGTACCGGAACATAATAAACTTAATTAAGACCCTTTTTAAAACGACCATTTTATAAACCCTTGTTGATTTCTGCAAGTCTACTTACTTTATGTGTTTTATTTTGACATCTTACAAAGGCTTTTAAAGTGAAAATAACTGCCTATTCTAAATATCAAGAGCATTATGCCAGGGTCAAAATGTTAAGCATTACATTTGTGTGCCATTAAATTTTCAAAAGCTTTCGTTTACCAGTTAACGAAACCTTTGCAATAAAGATTACGGAAAGACTAAGTACATTTTCATTTCTTCTGTTTTACTTAAAAAATATTACTTTAAAAGTGTTTTTATTATTTTACCAAAAGTGATAAAGACTATTAATGCTAGGAACAATGCTAATTAGTGGTAGAGATAAGATATAACACATCATAAGCTATGAACCACAAACAAATGTGAGGAATAGACACGTTACACATATAACGAACGTGTGACATGCGATATTTTTCATTATTATGTTACATATTACTATAAAAGTTTGCACAAAATGTCGTGAATGGAATTTGTAGTTACTACCGCATCATAATTCGTGTTTAATGATTTTTTACAAAACTTTAACTTACAAAAAACAAAAAAAAAGCGGCCTGTGCATCAAGATTAACGATTTGAAGCAAATATAATTTTCGTAAAAAAGGATTTTATTTGTTTACTCTGAACAGCCTTCTACCGCATTCATAAAATTTATCGTGTTTACTTTTTGTCCGCTTTGGTTTCTCTCTTTTCATTCCCAGTTCTGAAAAAATTCTCATTATGTAACTGACCTCGTTTCAGATTCCAGACTAAAGTGAGTGTCCGAAAAGTAAGCAGAAGATTTACTTGATGTAAAGTTTCCAAAAAACTGAGCAATAAAAACCTATCGCTGGCGTTCCGTTTTATTTTATTAATTCCATGTTTATTATCAAAATATTGTTCAACCGGGAAAAAATATAGTATAGGATTATAATATATCAATCAATTGGTTGGGTTCAACTTTCACTAGCTTGACTTTGTAAGGGTAGGTTTCGGTTTTTATTTTTTTTATACAGCATTCAAAAACAATCAAAATATCTTACGATAAAATACTATGTGCATGTATTATATTATTAAAAACTCATGAAAGTAATACGCTTGAAAGAAATTATAAAAACTGAGAAATATCAAATACGAAATAACAAAATTAAAAGAATAAAGAGACACTAAATACAAATTGTTTATTACTATATCGGGGTTACTAAGAATACGATTCAAGCCCAAACAGAAAAATGCTTCATTCTTCATTCGTTTGTCAAGACTCTGCCATTTTCCATGTCACACTTCGTGCTTCATTTTCGGGAAAGTCTGGAAAGTGTTGTTTATATTCAGGATGAATTGTTCAAAATAGCACACGAAAAAGACAAACTTCTGGCAGGTGGTTTTATCAGTTAAAGTTTTTTTTTTAATAATAATAATACACTTTAGTAACAAAATGTGTTTTATTATTTTAAATATACTGTCTTTCCACCAAAAAATTACAATAAACACTTCAAACTTGATTAAGCTTAAACATTTTTCTGTTCAAAAAAATTGCTGCAGATTATTAAAAAAAAAATATGCAATCGAATTGCAACATCATCGAGCTGAAAAAAAACTGATTTTATATAACACTAAATGAGAGGAAATAATCTTGTAAAACGTTACATACTATACAGTACATTGAATCTTGATACAAATAAATTACTAATGCAAGCGAGGGATGTCTGTTATATTTATATCTATTTTCTGTGTTTGGTTTTGGATGTAATGCAATTTCAACAACTATGATACAGTAAATCCTCGATATAACGTACTAATGTAGGCGCGGGGTTGTCTGCTAAAGTCATATAAAGTTATATAAATTTCTTGTTCATTTGTCTTCGGATGATAATTCCGAACACATCCGTATCTTGTTCTGAAAAAAGAGCACACACTTTTGAAGTCAGATATTTTTTATTAAATTCCGAAATGGATATTTTATCGGTTATGTCAAAGTTTTTCGGTAGTTGTTAATGAAACAAGAAAGTCTCTTGAAATACATTTGACAGTGAAAAAGTACGAGATCAGATACGGCGATGATCGAGCTGAAAATCCCATTGGTAAATGGAGTTTTTACTGCTGACAGAAACAAAATCAAACCAAAGTTTTATAGCAACCGTAGATTTTCCCACAACTCGCACATTGCCCAATGTTTATGTTTACAACCCACAGTTTTTTCAGACCAACTTTCACGTTATTATTACATAGTATACACGTAGGAATTTAAAAAAAAAACTTTGTGACTAGAAAGGTAAATTACCAATATATACAATATAAAGTTCATTTCTAAACGCAATAAAGTTGTAACTCAGCAAACATTATTTGCTCAAAATCTGTACTGAGGTAAGTCCCTGCCAGCAAAAAAGGGCAATGTGCCAAATATGTCGGACATAAAGCATAATGTAAATTTTCATTTTACTGGCAGATATAGATTGCAAAATATTAAATAACGCTTTTACTTATTGAGAAATGGGCAGACATTTTCTGAATATATTTATATATGAAACTCTTATGTTTTATTCAGTATGTAGGTTTTATTTCGAAACAATTAATTGTTAACACTTTAACAAAAAAAATATTTAAATCAGATTCTAAGCTTTGTCGAGCTTAATGGTATTTTTCTCATGTTTTGTTACACCTAATTTTTATTAATCCCTTTTTATTGAAATTCATAAAAAAATATACTACGAGAAATGTTTTCGGTAGAAGTTAGCTTTTAGTTACATTTGACACTGACCTTGAATTTAGTCACCCCTCACCCTAACAATGTGTCATTATTTAAAAACTGACAAATAAATAATACCAGCATATTACGTTATTGTCAAACGCTAAAACGGTTATAAAACGTTTATAGCAGACATTACATACCCAAAATATGAGTAAATATTTTATTTTGAATCTGTTTATTGCAGGGCTATGGAATCGGAGTCGTGGTTACTTTTTCGATTCGACGATTTTTAAAAATATCTCAATGAACAATTTGCCGAATTGGTTGGTTGATCTTTACTTTAATGCACATAAATAGTAAAGGAAGGAAAAAACCTGATGAAATTAAATATGTTTTTCAGAGTCGTGTGTTTTTTTAACAACTCTACAACCCTGGTTTATTGAAACTCAATTTTTTGACATAATAAGAAAAACTCCTTTGCGCCACGTGAAACATTATTAACAGTTTTTACAGTGGCGGGCTTAGTTGGAATTTCAGCCGAGGCACAAACGAGCAATATCCCGTAAATATTAACTATCGTCACGAAAACAAAGCCATTATTTATCAAGTTAGCTGGTTATTTCTCAGCAACTTTTATTTGACCCAGAATACAAGAAAAGTTTTTGGTATTCAATGTGGGTTGTTTGACCTCTCCTAATCTTGATATATTTTTATATTTAATATCAGTCAGCATAAAAATGGTGCAACACACATGTGTTTGCGCCGTAAAAATATTTTAATATGTAAAATTTTCAGGACTGTCTCAGATGTCTGTTCCTCGGGATTTGGACGAGGTCTCACGATATATATATAAATATATATATATATAATATAAAATTTTGTAAACTTTTTAACTGCATCCAAAAAGTTTTTTTCATATTTGATATGTTTTTATAGAATTTAAAAAATATTTGAAAATACAGACGACAATTGTAATTTTATTGAAGAAGGGGAGCCGAATATTATTATCCTATTTTGATTTTAGACCTCGTGTATATTCTTCATCCATCTATCGATAAATTTTGAAAGTAAGAATTAAAATTCATAATTCTTGGTAGTATAGCTGCGCGTATCCGAAGACGCCACATTGTGCGTTCCCATATCGTAACGTTTGTCTCAAAAATGACGCCAATGTGGCGTCCGCGGACCACACCATATTTTGCTGATAAATAAAAAGGTTATATTGACCATTTTTATTGAATTTTATTTAAAGTCCCAATTACATACATTTTATTGCCGAAGGTTTCCGATTCACGCAGATTTAAAATTCTGTACGAAATTTGAAGGTATTATAAAAATTGAGTCTTATTTAACAAGTACATATTTCATAAATTATTTTAGTACGGGTATTTGTTTTATGAACAAAAATGAATTTATATAATTATATTTGAAAATAAAATTACTGTTTAAGTATGCCACTGGTGCTTTTTTTTAGGGGGAGGTGCAGTGGAAGAGAGGATAATATATGTTTATATTTTCCTCTAAATTATGTTTACGAGTATGTTTTTTCAAATGTCATTAGGGGCATTTGCCTCTAATAACATCCCTGTGTAAAAGACTAGTGGAATGGTATTTTGAATAATGTCTTTATTTGACTTTGATTTTTTTTCAAATTTGATAAATGTTTCAGAACATCCAAATCTTTTTCCTTCTAAATATTTACTAAATGAAATTGAAATGCAAATTACAATTCACAATATAGACTGGGGGTGCTTGATAGAATTTAAATACCAAATTTAAAATTCTTGAAACAGTACTATTCCACATGTTTTGTTATTCGCGACTCGGGTTTCACCTTTCAGCATCTTCATGCATTCTGTCATATGAAAGCAACATGCAGTTAGTTCTATTGCATTTGTATGATAGAATACCTAGTAAATTATCATAAATAAAAATCAGAGAAACTGATAAATTATGCAAAATAGTGATATCAGTATGGAAAAATAGGCGAAGTAATAATGTCAAATACAATAAATCCTTTCTTAAGATAAAAAATTTAAATGTATTGACAAATTTCTTTGAGATTCGCAGTATTTTTTAAAGAATCAAATATTTTTTCAGCATGTTGTATTTAAGATGTCCTTGTATTGTAAGGTATTTTGATAATAATAAAATTATTTATTTTACATTCAACAAAAGTAAAACTCATTTTTTTACTATAGGATATATTTATTGTCAAGAGAAAAAAAAGGATAATACAGATTTATTTGATGATCACCTCTTAAAACAATCATTTCCTACATAGGAACTTACATTTCATCACAATAGCAGTACCATTGACTAGATTTTTTTAAATAATAAATTTAATGCTTGCCTGAAAACTAGATTTTTCAACAAAAATATGCTATCGTGTACCAAAAATAAACAGTATCTATCAAATTACTATATTGAGAAAAATTATTAAATCTTAAAAGCTATATGGTAATTAAGTGTATTTTCAATCACCCAACAAACATTGATTAACTTAGATTTCGTAAGCTGATAACATAACTTAATCTTTTCACAAAATTAAAATGACATCTTAATTTTATTATGTATACACAATCTGTTTTGGAGGAATAAACAAAATTAAAATTGTGTCCAGTAAAAGAAGTATACATTCTTGGGCATTCAGCATATAGTTGCAGTGGTCATTGGTTTGTAAATTTTTGGATTTGCATTCGAAGGCATGAATGTTTGTGATGTTAATATAACCTTCAACCTTCTGAAGAAAAAATATTTTTATTGATAGAGATTTGCTTACTACTCGTTCTGACTTATATCATTCAAAAAAGAGGTTGAGGCTGAATAACAATCATTGCTCATAGAACAATTTTTTTGAGATGCCCGTATTTTGAGATAGTAAAAAATAATTAATTGATGGACATCAACAAAACTCATGATCCACTAAAAATAATTTAATAACTATGTCTTTTGTGCAGTTGGAAACAAATATAATTATGATATGAAAATGATATTAAAAGTGTTACTGTAATATGTAATACAATGCAATAAGTATGATGCAAAATTGCAATATTTCCTACAATCTAACAATACAATATGATTATTTATGGTGTAGCTATTTATTAACAACTTTAAAAACTTTGAACCAATTCAATTTTATGATTCTGAAATAAGTTTCTAAAACAACTGTATGCATAAGAATTAGGCATCCTAAATAACAAAATATTAATTCGCAAAATGAATTTACCTGCTTTTAAAATGAAAGCGTTTCTGCGTATAATTGTATTTTTACAGAATAATTTTGTCTTGTTAATTAAATATTATCAGGAATTAAATAAAAGTATGGTAATAATTTAAAATATGGCAAGAATATCGTACACTAATCAACAAATATCAGCGTCATTGAAAATAAAAATATTGAGTAATACCCTGCATAAATAATAATCTACTGACGGTAAACGTGATTGCTTACATTTCAATAAAAGGCATCATTTGTGTAACGGTATGAAAATAGTTTGATGAGGATAGGAATTGTCTAAAATAAGACTGTCCCGACAAAAATATTATATCGACAACTAATCAATCTGTTAAAAATATCTCAGAAAAAATAAACATATCAACAAATAAAACTGTCACATAATTGAACGTATGTTTGAGTAAAGCGTCAAGATTCGTGCATCAGCCTTTGGTAGTGGGGAAAAACTTCATACGGTGGGACATGCAGCCCAAACTCCAAAGCCACCAGCACAGCAAATTCGCAGTTTATTAAATCCTTGCGATTCAAACGAAAGACGCTCTCAGTACGCTGGAAAAGACAAAAGAAAAACTTTGACTGAATGAAAACAAGCTACACTGATATTGAGGCAGATCTGAAATAATAAAGCAACAGGGAAATAATAATAATTGAAAATTAAATACAATAGAGTCAAGCAATAACAGAATTTTGGTTATTTATTGATTGTTTGCAAAAAACCTTGCCAACCAACAATCAAAAATTTTAATAATAGATAAATATCGAGTTTACCTCTATGAGAGATTTCAATGGGTCTCCCTTAACATCGTTTAATTTGGCAGACAGCAGCAAACAAGCTCCTGCACATAGCTTCCTATTGTCTTTATTAATAAGATTGGATAGAATCAGCTTTTCAAAGTACACGTAGCCCTGGGCGACTGTCAGTAAGTCAAGTCCGCTGCAGTCTTGTTTAGCAATCTTCCTCATTTCACGTTTGATACTAAAAATATTCAATTGACATCATGGCTGTTCGACAACTGAAGGTTTAAAAACTGTTACAAGAATGAATAAACTATAACAGTTTTTGATTTTGTACAAACTGATTTAGTTTGTTAACCTGGAGTTTCAAAATAACCAGAATGACGCTTATTATACAAATTGAGTGGTCAACACTGTTGGCTTAGGTTGCAGTACTCACGGATTTACATCCAGTATGAACAGTTTGATATGAATCCAGTAAGAATAGATTTTTCAAATATCTATCAATTTCTTTTTGAATACATGGATGTCTGAAATTCTTTCCCATCCATTTGATCTAAAACCAGGGTATAGCAAGAGCAATTAGCTACCTAATAGTCATGTTAAAGCACTATTCTTCTATCCTTCATCTCTTCAAAAAATCGAAGATATAGAAATTTAATTTATAGAAAAAATCTGTTCACATAAGCCCCACTACAGGTCCATATACCCCGCACTGGAAATGTACATGGTTAAAGTAATAATGATATAGTATTGTTCACTATAAATAAGTACATCTACTCTGTGGCTATAAGAACCATTAGTTTAACGGAAAATCACAAAATCGTATAGTGAAGTTGTATGGTCGTTTCATTTGTATCCATGATATAATCCACCATCTATATATTTTTATCCATTTATAAACAACTACTCCATAGCCTAATAATTGGGAAGACAATGGTGAGTGGTCAGATTTAGGCCTCCTATAACAAATCGATTAAAAATTTACAAAACATTAAATACTATCACATATTGAAAACGATATTTGTATACAAACCTTCGAAGTTTGCTAAGTGTAAGCTTGATATGTGGGAATTTCTCCCTAAATTTATCATTGAGCTCTTTCTTTAAGTCCTGGGGCCGGACATAATCAATGACAGATGTCATGTAAGACGTAAATGTCAATAATGTTCTATGTTTTCCAGCGATAAGTTCTGGATCATCAAGTAAATTCGGAGAATATTGTACCTGCAATGGAAAACACATATCTTTTCAATTAATAAGTTTCTAATACAATTCAAATTAAAATACTTTTGACACAGTAAAAATCTCAAAATGCCCAAATAAAATGTATTTATTCTACATTACAAAAATAAAGCAAGAAATAATCAGTCTGGAGCAAAAGGATAAATGATATTTAGAAAGCAAAAAGCCTTCCAAATTAAATAAAAACTAAACCTTTCGAAAAATATTACAAAAATTTATCTGTAACGGAATAGCGATTATACATTTTAAAAATACATAAGATATGTTCGAATACTTTAAATCAACTGTAATTTTTTTTTACTTTAATAATCATTAAGAGAAGAATTATAGATGCAATTAGCCAAAGGCTTTAAATTATTAATTATTATTACATTTAAATTACCATCTTGGGTGATAAAATGTTTGATTCATCCCAATCAAAAGTCTTGGTGTCCATTGGATGTGAGTGTGGTGGTGAAGATGGTACAGCACTTCTTTGAGACGATTCATAGGAAAAACACCTGAAATAGAAGGCAACAAAACAATATAATATATGATTAACATCTTAAAGGAAGAAATAATGAAATAACAGATAGACGTATGTATATATTATGTTATATTATATTATATAGCTATATATAATGAAGATTTTTATCATTTTAGTCATATTGTCATAAATAATAGAACACAAATATCTAATTGAATATCAGTGAAGCTTTCTATATTGTTCATTCAATTCACAGGCAAATCTCAATATATTGTTTTTTCAAAGGATTAGTTTTAATAGAATTAGAGATAAATTTTAAATAATAAAAAGCAAGTGATTTATAATAAATCTAGGATAATTGTATTTTTTTTTTTACTATTGGCTTTAAAAACTAGCTACTTCCACCGTCTTGGTTATATATTACTGGAGTATTCTTAAGATATTGTAAGAGTCAAGATGTTTGAAAATATATTTAATTAGAGTATTATCTTGGGCTATGAATTATTTGGAGTTGCTATTTATAGTATTGTATTACTATAAGTAACAATAGTGTTGGGTGTAGGAAAAAATGATACTACACCCCTGATAATGATTAGAATATATTTCTAGCAAATATCAAAGCATGTTAATAACACAACTGTTTCAAAACAGCTTTGAAAACTATGGTAGACTTGGGATTAAAGAAAAATTTAAAAATGATTTTCGTTTCATGTTCCTAGTGGTGAGGGGTCTGCACACAATACCATTTAAGTGTGATGCTGACCATCAATAGTAGTCAGTTTTAGGTAAATTTAAATTGCTGTAAAAAAAAAAAGTTATTACCGCTTACACATTTTTTCAGTGACAAAAGTAATTAATAATAATATAATTGAACATCATTTCTTTTGCAACACTTTATCATTACAGTGTTTCTATTTTTGTATAGATTCTGATTCTTTTCACATCATGCTGAATACAAATGCAACTCGTCAATAACCCACTCTTTCATGTTACAATATCATTTTTACACACTGTACATTTGTGCATGTTATCTGCATGACAGTGAAAACGTAACGGAGTACCCAAGCCATCTCCATTCGTGCATCCACGATACACAGGGGATTTTGTGAATGAAAAATGCTTGTTTTGGATGTGACATCCGTATTGCAATAAAATTTTCCATGTCAAAATGAGCAGCAGACAGCCCGAATACCACAGAAAGCATACATGATTTTATAATTTTTAAAGGTGGTTTTAATGAAACATTGATTGATTATAGAGAAATACTGATATTCCATACGATAATAAATGATCAATATGGGGAACAATAGATTGAACAACAATTAATTATTTTGGGACTAGAAAATGACCAATTAATAGGGCAGAACATCCTGATACTACTATCAATTCTGTATTCCATGTAATCAATCCATTTTAATAAGATCATTCTAAAATATTTCCTATCGCATAAAAAAACAATTGCTTTATCTCTTCCACAAGTAATGTAATAAATATTTATAGAATATAATACTATAAAACAAAACAATATCACCGGTTATATTATATGGATAATACATCATATGTAAAAAAAAATAAACCTTATTCTTATTGTGGATTAGTATATATAATATAATTTGGACTGGAGAATAATTCTATTTCATTTGCAAATTCTACTACACAGTCCAATTTAAAATTTTATTTTATTATTCATAACAGGCAAGCAAATAAATACTTGATGCAACTGGTAACAATTAAGCTAGGTGTATCCTTAAAATGTGTGTTGCACTATGTACAGATTGGTTCAATTTATTAAACAGGATATAATGTAGATATACATGTATAATATATGTTACGCTGTGTTTATAATGTAGTTAAGAGTTCAAATAACAGATATGATACACTTTAAATGAATGGATTCACAAATTTACTATGTCAATTTCTGCGATGGATTAAATAATTATATCTTGAGCAGAAAATATCTGGGGTGGAGATCACCTCCATCAATTAAAATATTTTCTTATTAGCTTAAAAAGTTTACTATGCTTGGTCTGGCTATGTTTACTTAATTACATAACATTGTATAAACTAGGCTGAAAACCAAATTAACAATTTATCAATACGTGCAGTTTCATCATTAGATAAAATAAGCCCACTGTCCCACTGGTAACCTATGATTAATAATAATATAAGAAATACAAATAGTGCCTATATTACAGAAAAAATCCTATGATTGATTTAATTCTAAGATGCTTCTTCAAAGACAAAACATATGCCAATCTTAATTATAAAAACAGAGTGGAGAAAAATGATTTTCAAATAATATATAGGCAATTTAAGAAAAATTGCACTGCTTGAAACCATACCAAATGGAGAAAAATGGAACGAAACCATAAACACGAGAAAAATTGTGTCAAAGCTACACTTCATTCAGACACTTCCTCTTCTTCCCTCACTTCTTACAGTAATGTTCGACTATATGGTGTAACTTTCGACACATGAATCTCAAGATTGTTAACATGCACACTCGACATCTTCATACTTTGATTTACTAAAAGAATAATTCTCATTTCAGTAATAGGTATTACATAACTTTAAACCGACAAAATCCTATTAGCATTCAATATCCCAATTCTATTTCATTTTAAATAATTGAGCATATAAATATACAATACCAAGCTATAAAATATTATGTGTGTGAAGTTTTATCAATAATAAGGGTATATTTCTGGGTAGTTTATGTTTTACTTATCTATGGCGGATGCAATCATGCAGATATATATATATTTTATTTATCAACATTAAAGCTGTTTATCATTGGTACAAATGTTTAATTTGAATTAAAAACTATATCTATTTATTGAATTATAATACAAACAGTGAGATCTACATTGGACATAACTTAAGCTATTTACTAATTTTCTACGATGAGGTATATTCAACATTCCGATTAAAAATTTACCATTTTTTATCCATCTGCCGAGTCAATAACTTTGTCCTGTAATTCAAAAATTAAAACATTGAAAAACATTCCATACTTGAACAAAATACGATATCCCATCAGTGGAACTGTGTTGAAATAAATAAAAACTGTTTTATCGGTAACCAATAAAAAAAAACTACACAAAACTGTTGAATAATTCATATTTTTATAAGACACTCTTCATTTAGCTTTGCAGCTCCTATACCAGTAAAGATTGTATTGGTATTGTCCATTATAATGCAATGGCATTATCCACTATAGGATTCAAGATTAAATAGCCACTCTTGAATAGTTTGAATATACTAAACCAGTTGTTTCCCAAAATAAATATCAAAAGTTTACTAGGCCATTCATACAAACCTTGCAACAATATGGGGATGTTTATGAGCTGAAACAGCAGCATTGTGAGAGAGATCCATGATTCCATCATTATCACACAACTTGCGGTGGTGATCACGTAAATGAAGACGGGTCGGCACCAACAATTTCCCATATGACATCTCTTGCCCATTTTCTCCTCTTTCTACTCCAAGTAAATCAAATGCATCAATCGCAACATCATTAATCGAGGACAGTGGGCGTGGCCCAGATGTGTTACGCCTTCGGACCCCATCCTTCCGTAATTCCGGCCTAAATCATATCCAAAAAATTATTTACAATATAGTCTTTATTATAAAACAATAACCAATTCAATAATTACTTTTGTTAATTAAAAGTGTTAACTGTCACTTCTTGAATGGAAAGGCATATTTTAAATAATAAAAACACATTTTTTAGTTTTTTTTAATTTATTAATGCAACATTATCAATGAGTAAAACAATACCCAATTATATTTTAATGATAGGTGATTGCTATTTGTATTAATAACAGGAAAACACAGACCCCAAGGCAAGCAGTGAATCTAACAACAATTAACACAATTACCTGTGATGATTTTCATTAATGATTTATCTGGTTAATGAGTCATTCTTGGAAGGGTTTTACAACAAATAATAATTATATACCATCAAAATATAATTGAGTATTTTCTTTCAAGCCCTTTCTAGAATGACTCATTAACAAGATCCTTATTGAAATTATCACAGAAAATTGTGTTAATTATTATTAAATTAATATTATTTAATTTATTTTTGCTGCCATTTACTGCTTGCCTTGGGGTATGTGTCTTCTAATAAAAATATATTGTGAAAATAAGTAATAAGAAGTGTTTTTATCATTTAAAAAATTTAATAATTAGTAACACTAAAAATACATAATTGTAAAGAAAATTTCAGCTATATAATGATGTTATGTTATAAATACAGCGGTAAACCATCTTAGGGAGCACCCTGCACCAGTACTTCACTCACAGGCAGTTGGTGACACACCGATATTAACTTTACTTGGATTTTTACACTTTACCTAATTCATAATTGAAACAGAAAATTTATATTTAAATACCTTCCAAGACGTCCTTTGGTGTAGGGTATAGATGAAAAGATTAAGAAAGGAACACCTTTTTCTGTAGCTAGCACAAGACGTTCATCTCTAAATTTGACTCCTTTGACAGCCTTGATAACTCGCACTTCTTTGTTTCCGAGAGGGGTTTCAGGTATGCAAGGAGCAGTACCTGACCGTAAGCGGACTATAAAAACAATGAATGTGATATCATATTAGAGATACAGTTAACTTAGCCTGTTGTTAATATTAATAAAGAAGAATTTTCAATGCCAGTAAAAAAAATATTTGAAGTAAAGTAATATTTTACCGGCATAAGAGTTCAACAAAAGAATATTTTTAAATTTATGATGAAGACTGAAGTTGCTTGATGTAATTGTAATGTTGGATTTGATTTATTGAAACTTTGTGTGATTGCACACATTTTGTCACTGACAACCCAGGATTCACCTTTGGGTATCTTCACGCATTCTATCACATGGATGAAATATATGTCACTTTTAAGGTGTTAACTGTCACTTCTTGATGGAAAGGCATTATATTTTAAATAATAAAAACACATTTTTTAGTACTTATTTCCACAATATATTTTTTGATCAGGACCGGTTTTGCTCATCGCGATCAGTTGATAATGCTCGCGATGAGCGAAACCGGTCCTGATCAAAAAATATATTGTGGAAATAAGTACTAAAAAATGTGTTTTTATTATTTGAAATATATGTAGTAAATTGTAACGATTAAGTCTTAAACCAACTATTATTACCAATATTGAGGCTCTCATTGCTGCTGTTGTGGCGATCTTCAATACTAGTTGTATGGGATGAGTTTGCTAAAAGTGGTGCACGTTTTCTTTGGCTCGAAATAGAACCTAAGCGACGGTCTCTCGTAATCTCACTTTGACTCGTACTTCTAAATATATACAGGGATCATTAAATTGAATATCTGAATTAAGTGCTGAAAATTTGTGCTGAAAATTTATGCTACAAATCAGCAAAATTTAATTCAGGCATTTCAGTATATTCTTAAGACAAATAGATTTGAAAAATGAAACATATCAATTTCCAACAGTTAATTTTTTTATAAAAAAGCAGAATAAATTAGTAAAATAAATATATATGGTAACATGTCTTACCATGAGACCAGGTTTTGTCAACCTTTTAATGCCTACTGCCTACTTTTGCTTGTTTTTCATGGATAAAATTTCCTTACCGCCCACCAATATCGCTATATTTCACACACACATGTGAATTAACAGCAACTATTTTCCTTTCACCTATGACAAATTTAAATATGTAGGTACTGCCTACAATTTTGGTGTGTAAGGAATATTGTGAAGCATTTCTTTTTAAGATTTTTGGGTAAAAGCAAAAATCGCTCAATGCCTACCATAGAAGTCTCTACAGGCCACTAGTGGGCGGTAGGGACCAGGTTGACGAACCGTAATATAGACCAAACTAAAGGTTGGTTAAATTAATTATTTAAGATAGCCAAGTCAATACGAAAAAAAAACTTTCTGAAACCACTGAACCAACATTCTATTCCAAACATCAGTGAGGAAAATTATAAATTAATAATGAAGATGCTGTTGATGTAAGCCAAACTAATGGAGATTATCGGGATAAATCAGATTAAATATCAATACAAAAATTAGCTCTTAAATGAAAGTTTTGACACTGTTAATGTTAACTATCAACACACTACAATCTACAATCTCAACAGTTGAGATTTTAGATTGTAAAGATCAGTCAAAAGGTTAATTGTTTACAATCACTCATTAAATGTGGATGAAGGGTTTCAAATATTGCATGCAGGCGGTCATCATATTTTAGAAAAAAATTGGAAATAATAGTGAAAGCTGAATAGTTCATCAATTTTCAGTAATTAGTTAGACTAGTCAGTGTAACATTTTGACTAAGTCACCAAAATACCACACGAATACAAAATACAAATATCCAAAGGTTGATAAGAAAGAAATTGAAAGTTTGCTGAGACTATTTAAGCCGCATGAGAAATTTAGCTTCTTTTGCTTAGTACAAACACTAATGGTGTAAGGAATATGATTTAAAAATTATAGCTAAATTAAATGTATTATTGGAAACTGGTGATAAATTTTAAGCCTCACCTGTCTCTGAAGGAATGGCCTCCGACGAACGGGGCTTTGGCAGGAGTAATGGCGCTTTCTGAATCAGAGCTCAAAGATTGATGATCGGGACTTCTGCCAACAATACTAGCCCTCCGTAAAGGTGTCGGCGTCTTATGAGAAGTTGAGTTCCGATGTTTCCTCAAACTGCCTTTATGTTGCGAATTCTTAGGACGAGAAAAGGCATCATTTACCGCTTTAGAGATAGCATCAACTTCAGAAACTTCAGCAGGTGGATCGTCAGCCGTGCATAAAATATCTTCTGGTAATGGTTCTCTCGGCACCTGTCCCAACCGCGTATCACGGTAAGTTCCATCGAGAGATATGTTAGACAAGAAAGTTATTGCTGCTAAACGACGCCTGGATCGTGCACGCTTTTGTGAATTAGCCATTTTTTAAGATTTTGTTGCATATTTTACTCCATGTTAAGTGAAAATTGAACTCTACTGCGTGATTCCAATATAATTTATGATTGCACAAAGAAATATTCGAAAACAATAAATAAGTTCATCAACTTTGACACCTCTCTTCGCTATTAGTGATTTTCAAAGCGATACGTAAATATGTATTAAAACGGTGGATGCAGAGAATGTTTTCCTTTTTTCCTTGAGAAATGTCATAATACATGTAAACACCGTGAGGAATTGAAATCTGTCTCAGAATACCAACTCCTGAATTTTGGTTATATTTCTGATAATAATATTGTGATACTAAAGACTATACAAATTGTAATTATCTTGAAGGAATTTAATTACATATAAGGTTTCTTTTTATGCAAAGCAATTTCAAAAATTAAAATAAAAAACTTTCACAAACACTAGCATATATATGATTGTAACCTTATTGCCAAGTGCATTATGTTTCACTGAAAATTTATTGGGATGGCTTTGAAGTTTTCACAAAGGAGAAAAAATGGCTGGCTAATATATTTTTCTTTTCATTTGTTTATATGTATACGGAAGTGAAATGAAAGATAAATATGCGTTTCTTTAAATTCTAGTTTGAAAAACGGTTTCCTTCAGCAGCTTGGTGTATCATTTACAATAAATATCTTTAGTCTTGTTTGTAATAAATTAATTTAATTTCATTGCTGTAAAACAAATAAATAATCGATGTTTATTCAAATAGCGAGCGAATAGTAGCAAGTACAACATTAAGAACAGGTATCATAGCTAATATTTGTTACCTGTCATCTTATTATGCCTTGAAGTAATGTTAGTTTGATGTTAGTCAATGTCAGATACTATTAATGTCTATGGTACCAAGTTATCAATACAGAGATATGATACTTGCTATGATACAGACAAACAATCCCTTGACAACTTCTTCTGACACTAGAAAGTTAATTCAAGTTAGTTCATGTTGGACGTCCGTGCGTGAGGGGTTACCTTAAATATCCGTGTATATCTCGACTTCTCAGTGTTTGGTTTCTAAAGTATCAATTATTATGGCTGAAATACAAAAAGTGACACCGCCTCTGTGGGAACTGGCCGAGATGACAGTTGAATTTATTTGTCCCGAAGAAGCTTGCGGCCGCGCTTTCAAGAGAAGTTCTAATTTACACATGCATCTAGTCAAACATCATAAAATTGGATACATTGAATCCAAATCTAAAAATCAAATTCAACACTTCGTGTGTCCTGTGGAGGGGTGCTCAAAAAATAACGCTCAAGGAACAAATAAATATTTTACTTCAAAAAGACTACTCAAACAACATTATGTAAAAATTCACGCCGAAAAGATATATTGTTGCCCGAAATGTAGCCTTAAATTTTCAATTTTATCGGCATTGAATAGGCACATTAAAACTTGCGGTGCCAAATTTATTTGTGGAGTTTGCAATTGGGAATACAGCACAAATGAATCTTTGATTGTACATCTGTCAAGGAAACATCCCGAAACTCATAAAAAGTATTTAGACATTAACGTTGTTCGAAAGAAAAAGTCTACACTGTCAAATATACCAAATGGGTTAGATCATTGGAATCAAAACAATATAAAGGATAATTCTAAGCCCACTCTGAAGATATCTCAACCCACTAATCTAAAATTTCAAAGTCAAGTAAACAATAGTGCAGAGCAGCGATCTTACAAAGTCGGTGATGCCGCACAAGGAACCATTAGTGGAAAAATCGAAATGTATAATCATACACATAACAGTTTACCACCAACTAATCGTGATATCAAAATAATCAAACAGCCAGTAAGTAAATTAATCAATACAGAGAATTCATCAAACACACAAGCTATGAAAAATTTAAATGAATCTATTATGAAAAAAATTCCCATTGTAACTGTGCTACCCTCAAAAACTGGACAATTGGTTAACAAAAATGTGACCAATAATTTAGTTGTTTGCAAGACATCTACTGGACAAGTGAAAAAACAGCCTCTCAACTTCATTTCTCTTAGTTCATTATCAAATTATAAAATTGTCAGTATTAAAAAATTACCAAAGAAAACAACCCAGTCTGACAGCTTACCCTCAAATAATAGGAATGTACAGATAGACACGGAATTTAGCACATATAATGCCAAAAGTATTCAAGGAATAAAAAATGTTTCTGAGAAATCTAATGACTATTGTGAAGATTTATCTAATTATGCAGATAGATTTACTCAAACCATTTTGAAAACCGTTAAAAAATGTGATGCATTAGAAACCGTAAAAAATACAGTAGAGACTCAAACTTCTAACATAAGTGCTGTTAATCACGCAAAACTTAAAATTGACAAAGCTACAAATTTAGTTTATGGGAAAGGACAGCTTTTAAATGGTAGAAGTTTGAAAAGATCTTTGGCTACACAAACACTACCAAAGCCTTTAATAAATAATGTTATTAAAATCACCGGTCCACTTCAAAATGTAAATTATTCTATATCAAAACAAAATCAAATCAGAGAATATGAGAGTAATTTGACAGAAAATAATGCTGACAGTTGCTATAATTTGAATAGACTTTTAAAGCCTGACTTTAATCATATGGCTACATCTTGTAATATTGTATCGAATGATATGAGATTGGCTAAAGATTATCTTATTAATACAATGAAGTGTGGCAATAAATCAAGTAGAAATAATGGCAAACAGATAAGTTTACTAAAGAAACAATACCAATGCAATAATAGTACACCTATTTCCATATCTAATAGTAAAAATAGTGAAAAATATTCATATACAAACGTGGATGAAATCTCTAGTGGAAATATAACTCAGATTACGTACGTGCAACCGGCAGCAAAAATTTCTGAAACCATCAAAGGTCCTGTAGTATTAGGAAATACTTGTGATCGAAAGGAACCAAAAGAAAGGTCAATTTATTTGAGTGATACTGAACAAAATAGTGCTAAAATAATCATTGACGATAAGAGTGTCGTTGGTTCAAAATCTATTCTGACGTTGCAGCCGTCTGACAATAAATTAGCTGATGTCACATCTATTAATAGTTTGATGGATTTGACTAAAGATGGAGATAATTCTTTAGAAGAAATTTTCAATGACAATACTGATTACCTTGACATGTTTTACGAAGGAAAAAAAGTAGGTTCTGATATGACCAAAATTTCTAATTGTTATAGTAATTACTCAAACATTGAAACTCAGACTGCTTTAGATGAATTGTTATATTCAAATGTTCCCAACACGCAACAGATGTTGGAAAAAGAATTAAGAGAAAATGATGTATTGTTTTCCAATTTTATTTGTCAATCCGACATACAGACACAAACATCGTGGCCAAACAATTATCATATGGGCATTGATAATCTACAAAATACTTTAAATAGTAACGGTAACATGTATATGGATCCTGGAAGTTTATTCACTTGCGCAGAAACTCAAACAGTAGAAGATGATGAGTTTGATTTTGTTGATGTTTTTGACATGATTAGTGATATTGCAGAGAATAATGTTAACAACCCTGACTTATCTTATAAAGGTACGCAAACTTGCTGTTGCTTTCTAGACTCTTCTGTTACTTTTGGTGATAAAGACAATTCTAATATGGCCAATACTTCAGATTTTACTCATGCGGATGGATCTTCCAATGATAGGAATCGTTCCAGTGGTGTGTTATTGAATAGTAAATCAGATGTTTTACTCTCATTTTCATCAGCAGAGACTCAAACCTGCTCTAAAGATTATAATTTATGCAATGCAACAACAGATGCTGAAAAAGATAATTGTGACAGTGAGAGTAGTAATTGTTTATGATATTGGATGTATTAAATTTTGTTATGAATTATTAATGTCATATGTGAATTGCAAATATGTTGTAGTTTGACATGTTGATGAAATTCTGTAGACAGCCACTTATAAATTGAAAAAGAAAATCCATTATTTTGTACATGCATTTGTATTAACGCTTTCACTGCTTATGTAAAATCCCATGTAAAGTCTACTAATAAAGATACAAACAATGTAAACAGTAAAAAAAGTAAAGAAAGCCCGAAAAGTAAAAGTATAGTAAAACTATTTTTTTACTTTTCGGGCATGAACACACTATGTGGGTCCTGAGCACATAGTGGTTATACTTGGGGACACGCCATGCATGTTCTTAGCATAGAGTGAGTTGAGGAGTATGCATATAAATTTTATATTTTGAAACAATACATATCTTATAAAATATAACATAACAATATTTAATGCCTTAGTATTTACATTAATAATAAGGTACTTCAGATTGCTCTAACCATCATTGTTTGATTAAAAATTGTTTTGATCAATAAAATTCCAATTTTACTTTGTTTTTACTTATTCATATTTATAGAACCTTTTTCCCCAAACACTTTGTAATAATATGTTTACCTATGTCGCTAATAAATGATGTCAACACTTTTTAATAAATTTTAACAACTTTTTGGGTGATGTAGGGAGTAATGAAGAAAAATTAGTATTGTAGACCTAGGCTGCAAATATTTTGAAACTTTATATATACATATAATTTATGATATCGACTGAAGACGCTTGATGGAATTTCAATATCAAATTTAAATTGTTACAACTTTGTACGATTTTGCATGTTTTGTCACTAATGCATTTCGGCATCTTCAGGCGTTCTATCACACGGATGCAACAGAACTGACAAACAATAAACAGTTAGCATCAGTTCAATGAATCCACAATCTCAGGAAGAGAATTCTAATATTTCATCACTTGATATCTAATCCTTACTTGCCAGATTAAAATAAGTAGGTATTTCTTAAAAATAAATTACCTAATTATATTTTAATGATAGATGATTATTATTTGTTGCAAAATCCTTTCAAGAATGACTCATTAACCAGTTGTCATTAATGAAAATTAACACAGGTAGTTGTGTTAATTGTTATTAGATTATTTTATTAAATTTGTTTTTGCTGCCATTTACTGCTGGTCTGTGTATATATAGACAATGTTGACTGTTTATTATAAGTCAGTTCTGTCGCATTCGTGTCATGGAATACCTGAAGATGCCAAAAGGCGAAACCCAGGTCATTAGTGACAAAAAATGTGGAATCGTACAAAGTTGTAACAATTCAAATTTGATATATACATATGATATGAAATTCTGATGCTCTAATTGAGCATTGTTATATGCAAATATTGTAGCCTTTTTATTCACACATTAATCTGGATCATTTTCGCCTATAGTGGCATAATGAGGCTTTTAACCCGTTGAGTAGTGAGTTATTTTTTTACGAAATAAGTTTTTTGGTTTATTATAAATTTTTTTTTTACACTTCATATAAAATTATTTGTTTATTTGTCGTTAAATCTAGAAAGAATATTTATTATTATATCACGTAGTAAATAAAGTTGCATTATTGAGAAATGCATAGCAATAAATGTAAATAAATTTATTCACTATGAATTTTCTAGAAACAATTACTTTAGTTTGAGCCTAAAAAAATAATTGCAGTCTGGGTAAACATAGTTCGATATTGACAATGATTCCTAGAAAGAAAGCGGTTGAACAGACAGTAAATTTTATGATACATGATTAAAAGTGTAATTTTTTTGAATATTTTTTTTTCGTAAAATTCTTTTATTAATTTGAAACAAATAAAAATGTAAGCCCGACTGCTTAAAATTATTGACAGATATGTGCAGCATGAATATCTGAAGAAATTATAGTTTTTCAACAAAAAATACCTAACTTCCAATTGATAAAAGACATCACAATATTTGGACGTATATGTACGGCCATACTCCTCAAACGGTTAAGCATCTTATGATTTTGTTCATTATGTCCAGTACAGCTGTCAGTCCTTTTCTATTTATCAAAATTAATAAAGTATTAAAGATATTATTGGAGTGTACATCTGACCAAAGCCATAAGTCTTGGTTAATAGTAAGCAAAAGAGTGTAGCATAATACGCTGGAGGTCAAATTATTAAGGACTTATTGACGTATTGTGGTAAATGCATTTTTTTGCATTTACCACTTTTGCTTGTGCTATCTCTGAAAAAAGCTTTCGACCTCAGTGTATATTTCTTCCACAGTTAGTTATAGTTGAGATTGTATTTTATGTATTTTTAGATGTCCTTCTACAATACTTGAGTGATGGTGAAGTGGGTGTCCTCTAGATACAATATAATAATCATTGATAAAGTACTTCAGAAGGTTATAATAATTTGTGAGTCCAAATAAAACGAAGGCATTGCAGAATCAATTAGAATTTTAGTAAATTTGAAAGTATTTTTTTAAATAATTAAACTTTTTTAAGTATTATTTACCACAATACATTTAATGATGAGGATCAGTTTCAGTTAACGTGAGCATTATCAACTAATAAGATACAAATTTAAAACAATACTATTTCTGTTTTGTTTAACCAGACATGCAAAAACAAAGATTCCAGAACTAATAAAATAATTCACAGTCAATCAATATACAATATATCCAAATAAAGAAAATTGTGTAAAAACGCAATTTTTCAATCACTTGCATGATTTTATTTATCATGCTTTATATTGATGAATAAACTTTTTTTACATGTTAATAATTTTTTTTCTATCGGTTAGATGCAATTGATACTGTGTAATAGTTGCAAAACCACGTTTTTTAAATTCGTAATAGAAAATATTTCTTATCACCTCTGAAAATCAATACAGAAAATCTTTCCAAATTTCATAAAAATTCTTTTAATTTTTGATAAATTTTTGTTATTTGTGCGGAATATTTTTTCAGTTTAGTAACCAAAATAAAAAAAAAACACTTTGCGTTAAAGCTTTTAGCAATAATCAAATAAAAGTGATTTTTATCTTCATTACTTATATGCAGAATATGCTTAATATAATATTTTTCACCAGTGATACTAGTACTATTTTTTATGAGCTTTCATTTGACATACGGGTATGCAATAAAATGGCAACTTTTAAGACAAAGTATTCTGTCAATTGAGTTGTCAAAATTAGTGAAGTTGAGTGCATAAACTTTTATTGATATTACTTGACATATCGAGATGGAGAATGCTAATGCCACTGGTCCATCTTCGGCTACGAGAGCCACGCGTTTTATGATGGAAGGAGTTGGCGCTAGAGTAATACGAGGCCCCGATTGGAAATGGGGAAAACAGGTTAGGTTTCAAACTTTGTTTTGATAAATTGGTATATAATATTTTTGATTAATTTCCGTAAATAATTTGCAATGTTATTGAAAAAAAAAGTGTTATGAAAGACATAATTATATGATAAATTAAATTTTAATTATTAATCGCATTTATTATTTAAAGGCAGAAATTAACTATTTTAAATATATTTTTAAAGGATGGTGGCGAGGGTCATGTTGGTACAGTGAGAAATTTTGAGTCTCCCGAAGAAGTGGTCGTTGTATGGGACAATGGAACTGCTGCCAACTATCGATGTTCAGGAGCATATGATTTGCGCATTCTGGACAGCGCCCCCACTGGTGTGAAACATGACGGCACCATGTGTGATACTTGTCGTCAGCAACCTATATTTGGTAATATTAAATTAATATAAATATATAACTTGCAGCATAATAAATTTAAAATTAAAAAAAAAATATATATATTTGGGCTTTCAGGTTATCCCATCAAACTGATTGCCTTATAAACGACCTATGAATTATATTTATCAAATGATTGTATTACTTATATATATATTTCAGTGAATTTTCGCTAAAGTAATTAGAAATAAAAACATAAGACACAAAAAAGTAGTAATGACAACACATTTTGCTGTCGAGAAATATGCACACATGACTACTCCCCAAGATAACAATATTCTGAAACAAGGAAAAAGTTAAACATAATAATTATTTTCAATTTTAATTATATTTATAATCTTATCAATTCTTGCATATCATTTTTCACATATTTTTTTTCTTAAGCTTAATAAAAATTACTGTAATTTTATATCCATTTTTTGACTTTAAAGATAATATCGCAAACATTAAATTTGAAATGTAGTAAAAACATTCTATTATATGATAATCATGTATTTGTTATTATCTGCGTTTGTCTATATGCACCAACTTCACTATACACAATTATTAGAGTGTGTACTGACTTTTGTGAAATAATGAATCGAGTGCTAAGAAACCATATCTAATAACTAGTGAAATTTTTACATGAAAATGGAAATACTTACTTGCAGACAATATATTAGGTGTAGTAAAAAGTCCTGACGTTTTTTTTAAATGAAACTCAAAGTGTTTTTTTTAGTATTTTTATTTATTAAAAGTAATCTCCCTGTCTATCTATAACCTTCTGCTACCTATTAGACAAGTCTAAAATCCATTTAGTAAAAAACTCTACTGATTTGGAATTAAAATAATCGTAAATAGCGTTTTTCACTTCATTTTTTGTTTGAAATATTTTATCCCTAAATTTTTTTTATATTAAACGGAATAAATGGTAATCCGATTGTGCTATATCTGGTAAATAAGGTGGATGCAATAAAGTTTTCCAACCCAACTCCTGGATTTTTTCCCAGGTCATATTCGCCACATGCGGTCGCTCGATTTCGTGTTGGGATATCGTTGCATCCATTCATCCTGCCCGGCATCTTTCTTGTCAAAGCTGTACTTAATTTGTTTAATTGGTCACAGTATACTTGTGCCGTCATAGTTTCACCATATTTTAACACTTCATAATGAATTATTCCTTTGAATTCCCTCCAAACACAAAGTAAGATTTTTTTTGGTGTAAACCAGTTCGAGGGGTCGAAATTGGTTGTTGTCCACGATTTAGATATTGTTTTTTCTTCGATATATTCGTATATAACACCCACTTTTAATCTCCGATAATTAGGTTTAGAAAAAATGGTCGTAAAGTGTGGTTTTTTTTGCAACAATTGGCACATGCTTAGTCGCTGCGCCTTGTTCCGATCGCTCAACGTGTGTGGCGCCCAAATTCCTACTTTTCGAATTTTTCCCAGCCTTTTCAGGTACTTCTGTGTTATGGACCATTTAGTACCAACTATATTGAACAATTCCTTTTTTGTTAGTATAGGATTTTTTTCGATTTCAGCTTTCAGGGCGACTTCATCCACTGTATGAGGTCGTCCACTTCGAGGGTAATTTTCAATGCTTTAATTGCCAGATTTAAATTTTGTAAACCATCTCTGACACTTTCGAACCTTTAAAACGTCTCCATAAATCTTGCAAATGTTCTTTAGGGCGACGACTGCACTGTTCTGGACGTTATATTGAAAAAGTATGAAACCGCGCAGATATTCTTATGAAGGGCAAAGGTCAGTCATTCTGTTTGGGGCGAATGAACCTTTTTTTTCTATAATTTAATTTTATTCTGTAATTTGAGATGTCACACAACACGAAAAAAAATATTATGACATCTTATTTAACTAAAGGCCCGAAGCCGACCGATTTTAAGACATGCATTTGAAAAAAACGTCAGGAATTTTTACTACACCTAATATATTGTTAATAAGATTATATATATACAGTGGAACCTCGATCAACCGTCCTCGCATAATACGTTTTCCCGGATGGAACGCTTATTTTTTATAGTCCCGTCAAACTCCCATAAGAACAATGTTAAATAATCCCGCATTGACCGTTTCCCGATTCCATGATTCCCCGATTTCCTCGATAAACCTTCTAAATATTTTGGTCCCGTCACAAATATTATCCCGATTGACCGTTTTTATTGCATATTTTTCCATATCTCGGCAAGCAAGTTTGACACAGCCGAGTGCAGGTGTTATGTCTAGACACGCTGGAATCCGCTGTACATGTTAGACATAACGCATGCGCTATTTTTTGGGTTGAAATCCACCACACGCGTATTATTGTTTATGATGCAAATGAAGAGTTGTTTAAAATTCATGGTAATAATGATTCCTGTACATACAAACTTTTAGTCACAAGTTTAATAACAAGTCTTTGTTACGATTAAAGTGCCAAATAACAAAGAAGCAAACGAACATAAAGGACTTTTTTAAAAAATAAATTTTATGTACAGTATGTACAAGTAACTAATAAATGAATATTTTTTACTTGTTTATTATTATTTGAAGCTTTCTCGCATTCACTGTTTCCCGCAATTACCGTTATTTTTTCAGGGTCCCTTGGAAAACGTAAAATCAAGGTTTCACTGTATATATATATAACACATGGATCAATAAGTCCCGGGACTGACACATAGATGGCGTTGCCAACAAAAGTTCCGTATGATTTTTCATAAGTACCAACCTTCAAAAGATACCTGTCAAAATTTCATGACATTCTGATGTTTGGTCCATGAGTTACAGTGATTTAAGTGACGCTCGTCTTGATATTCTCAGAATAATGGATTCGAAACAATTTCGTGTGTTGATTTATCATTGTTTTTTGATGAAAAAAAACACAGTGCAAGCTCAGCAATGGCTTGAAAAGTGCTACAGGGAATCTGCTCCATCAAAAACAACCATTTGTCGGTGGTATGCTGAGTTTAAACGTGGTCGTACAGACACTGAAGATGCTGAACGCTCTGGCCGGCCAAATGAGGCAATTACCCCGGAAATCATCAAAAAAGTCCACCAAATCGTTTTCGAAAACCGTAAATTAAAATTACGTGAGATAGCTGACACCTTAAAGATATCATACGGCAGTGTGTACACTATTTTGCATGAACATTTGTCTATGAGGAAGCTGTTGTCAAAGTGGGTGCCTCGTTTGCTCACAGTGGATCAAAAACAACAACGTGTCGTTGATTCTGAGCGCTGTTTGAAGCTGTTTCGCCGAAACAAACCGGATTTTTTGCGTCGGTATGTGACAATGGACGAAACCTGGATCCTTCACTACACTCCAGAGTCAAAGCGGTCGTCAGCCGAGTGGACTGCAGTCGGTGAGAAGCGTCCAAAGCGGCCAAAAACGCAAATGTGGACCGGTAAGGTTATGGCCTCAGTATTTTGGGATGCTCATGGAGTTTTGTTCATCGACTACCTTGAAAAAGGTAAGACCATCAATAGCGAACGTTACATTGTCCAAATGATGCGTTTGAAGAACGAAATCGGTGAGAAACGGCTCCAAATGAAAAAGAAGAAAGTGCTCTTTCACCAAGACAATGCGCCGTGTCACAAGTCGCTCGCTACAATGGCGAAATTGCATGAATTGGGCTTCGAATTGCTTCCACACCCACCATATTCACCGGATCTGGCCCCCAGCGACTACTACCTGTTTGCAGACCTCAAAAAAATGCTCCAAGGAAAGAGATTCTACTCCAACGAGGAAGTCATCGCCGAAACGAACGCTTATTTCGAGGCCAAAGATAAATCGTTCTACAAGAAAGGTATTGAAATGTTAGAGAAGCGCTGGACTGAAAGTGTTGCTCTTGAAGGAGACTATGTTGATGAATAAAGTCGAATTTTGGAAAACGTGTTTTTCTTAGTTAGTCCCGGGACTTATCGATCCAAGTGTTATGTTGTTTGTTCACAATGTGGCATTGTAAAGTCTTAATAAATCATATTTGATATTGGAATTCCATCAAGTTGTTACTATCAAGATTTTAGTAATTAAATTTAAAAAAAAATGTGGGATCTGTATAAAAGTAAAAATGAGATGAAAAAAAGAAAGTTTTGAAAATTCCATGAAAGAAAACGAACTCAGTTGAAAACAAATTAAATCAAATCTGCGAGTGTGTAGTTTTCACATGTTTTGAGTGTAAGAAAGTTGGAACAAGTGAAATCTTAACAAGTTGTAACAATTCAAATTTGAGTAAGAAAGTTGGTATAATTATCAAGCCTCAAACAGTTAGAAATTAATGTACACAATTAAGTTAATGATGTTTTAAATCCCTCAAATGAATATTGTATTTTCACCTCCATTTCAGCCATTATTAACATATGCGATCATTGAATTTCAACATATTTAATTTAACGGCTTATAAATATTATTATTTGACTCCCTCTTCTTAACTCTTGACACAATAACATTTAATATTCAAGTTATACGTATGTTATATATAAATATTTTTCATATTAAATAACCTAATATTTTCATTTTTCAGGTATACGCTGGAAGTGCGGTGAATGTGCCAATTATGACTTGTGTTCTGTGTGTTATCATGGAGACAAACATCAACTGCGGCATCGCTTTTATCGCATAAGTGCCCCCGGAGCGCAGCGTAGTCTCGTGGAACCACGTAGGAAAAGTAAAAAGCAAGCAGTTAGAGGAATTTTCCCTGGAGCTCGGGTCGTTCGAGGGGTAATATATATTAATTATGTTAATGAAGTAAATTTGTATCAATAGAGTATAAATAATCTTTTGAGAGTGAAGTTATACCCAATTAAAAGGCTTACTATAATAGTTAAAAGGTTCTCAGCTTATCTTTCAAAGGTCATTTTGAAGGTATTAAAAGAAGTGGGTGGGATGGTATTAATATAAATCATTGTTGCTTATTAAAAAAATAAATGAAATTTTTATGTACTAACCATTAATTAAAATCTTGTAATTATCATGGATGATTATTATTAATTATTTTTATTCAATTACAGGTTGATTGGCAGTGGGAAGATCAAGATGGTGGAAATGGGCGTCGGGGAAAAGTGAATGAAGTCCAAGATTGGTCAGCGGCCAGCCCCCGCTCTGCTGCTTATGTTGTATGGGATAACAGTGCCAAGAATTTGTATAGAGTTGGATTTGAAGGAATGGCCGACCTAAAAGTGAGCTTCCTTCACGTATCATTACAATATAAAATTAACTGCTAAGGACACAGCAAAATGCAGTGGAAAAACTTTTCTTCAAAATTTATAACATTACTTTATAAAAAAGAATTTTATTTAGTAAAGGTTTTTATGACTAAACATATTATCCAAAATAAAAAAAAAATATTTGAAATATATTAAAAGTATAATGCGACACTGTTTTATGTGAGTTTGTTTGAAATTAGATTATAGTTTGCTGTTGCATTTCCTTTTGAATGAAATTAAAAATCGGCGACTAAACTTAAAATGAAAAGGAGCTCCGATCTTACGTTCCCACATTCACTGTTTTCCTGCATGTCTCTTTCATTGCACCCATAAGAATATTTTTAAATAATTCCATATTTTTTGGTTCCCAATTTATAAATTTTCTTGTTTCTCAATTTTAAAATCTTAAAATTAGGACCAATTTCGCTCATTATCAACTGATTAAACATTGTGTTTTATTTATTTGATTATAATGGCTTTAATGGTACTAAGTGAAACATCTTAAATCTTATGAAGTTATAGTAAAACAATATAAGTTGACGTCCTGTATTTATCAGCTACCATATTTTTCATTTTTTTCCGAATCCTATCAAAAACAGGTGTTTCACTGTATAACATTTCTGTATCAAGCTCAAAATATTTGTCATGTTCAACCCTGATTGCCATGTATTTAATGAATATTGATAAAATTAAATAAAAATTTTACAGGTTGTAAATGATGCAAAAGGTCAGACGGTATACAAAGAGCATTTGCCACTGCTAGGAGAGTTGGGACCTGGCCGAAGTGGACCTCATGGCTTACAAATTGGTGATCAGGTAATATAAGTCATGAGAATACATTTGAACCCATTCCCATGCTCAATGTGGAACATATGACATTTTCATGGAAGTTTTTCAACACAAGTTTTTTTCAAACATTGCTCATTTCTCCGTTACTTTATCTATTTCCAAAGAGAGAGGATCTATCAGGATATATTATGAGGAGATGTTTTTGTCTGCTTGTGACTCAGCTGCTCAAACCTTTTTTTTACAAAGAGAGTATCGATATAATTGATTGCCTAGGACAGGAATAGTAGTTAGCAACTCGTTCTTACTATTCCCTGCTTTTTAGGATCAGATGGATGGAAGGAATTTTAAGGAAAAATTCACATCTATAAATGGAATATATGTTGCTGTTTGTAATAAAATTTGAATCTGTGACGTCTGAAGCCTACGGCACTATAGAACACCCCATTAATAGTAAAATTATTTTCAGGTGAATGTTGACCTGGAGCTGGAAATAGTACAGTCATTACAGCACGGTCATGGTGGTTGGACGGATGGAATGTTCGAATGTCTAGGAACGACAGGAACAGTAGTTGGCATCGATGAAGATCACGATATTGTTGTATCATATCCAAGCACTAATCGCTGGACATTTAACCCTGCTGTTTTAACTAAAGTAAGCACATATCTCTTTCATTTGACTATTTAATTGTTTTATATTTTCACATTATGTGGAATACAATTTATTATTTGAAAATAAGGCTAGGTCTTACTAAAGTAGCATGATTTTTATTATAATTATTAAAAGTATATTTTAAGGTACAGTACTTTTTTGAATACTTGTCAAAATTGGATTATTTTAGGTATGCAGCGTTAGTGGCAGTACAACAAGTACAGGCACGGGTGCTGGAGCATTTGTTGTGGGAGACTTGGTTCAGGTGTGCGCCGATCAAGAGAGGGTCAAAGCTTTGCAGCGAGGACATGGGGAGTGGGCTGAAGCAATGGCTCCTGTAAGCTATACAATGGAATATATATGTTATATACATCTTCAGAGAATGATTTTTTAACCCGATCAGTTCAACAGTTTTTCATACAAACTAAATCTGTCTGCTTTGGTATTTTTCAAAATGTTCTCTTTCCACATAGAGCTATAAATACAGCAATAAAAAATAATTGGGTTGGTTTTAATGGAAGCTATATGCATTAGGTATATTTTACAACATTAAAAAACACAAAGAAATGTCCTATGTTGTCACAATCACGTTAACAAATAACTCATTCATAAATTGCCATTACCGTGACGTAACAAAGCCACCAATCAAACTCAAATGAAAAAGCGCCATGCCATTACTATCACGTGTCATGGAGTAACACACTGCAATGCCGCGAGATTGGTGCAAAGTTCGGTGCGAAGTTAGGCGGGAAGTTTGACGCGTAGTTACAAACTTATTTCGGAAATTGATTAAATTTGAAGGGTTCGAAAAATTGATGTTTCAAACATTTAAACCTAATACTTTTGACAAGTTTATGGAGGTGGTAGTATCAGGACAAATTGGGCGATATTTTAAAACAAAAATCAGTCCTATATGCAAAAGATTGCCTGCGTTACCGATGTTTGAATGTTCGCGTCCCAACATCTGGGGCGCTCGCGTACGGGCCTTGCAGATTGCCGTCCCGCACGTTGGGGTGTTAGCGTGGAAAGGATTAATACTGCTATGAGTGACACGTATTTTTCTCACTTGACAAGCATTTACAGACAAGAAATCTAGTTAAGGCTAAATACATCTAAAATATGTTATTTCCTTGTTTCGGGATATTCTTTCATTTTTAATTATAATTATGTACTAATTTTTTTCTTTTGAAAAGTAATCATTGCCAATTAATTTGAATAAGATGAAAAATACCAATGTTTTATATTTTCAATCTAACGTAATCTAAACGTTTTATTTGTTTTTAACTATTTCTCATATTTTCTCTTCCTTTGTTTACTCAAAAAAAAAAAATTTAATTACAAAATTGATTCTTTCTGCAAACAGCACATATAACTGAGCTGCATAAAAAACATGAAAATGGATTTTGTTGTCCATTTTTGTCTCTTTCAACTACTTTTTAAAAGCATATGCTTGCAATCAATTTCTTAAAAATAATATTACTGTCTTGCTTTTAGAGATAATCTAAACTTCCTAAAAGTATATTTTGAATTTTTCTGATGTCTCATTTAATTCACTTTTTGGCTAATAACCATCCAAAAAATAATTTGAAAGTCTAATTTTGCAGTTCAAATTTTCAAGCGTCAACTGTCAATTCTTCATGGTAAGGTATTATTTGCCAGGTACTCTAAAAAGATAAAAAAAACACAAAAATATGGATTTCATATGGGTTTATATCTGATTACAGATTATTATTTAATTATTGGTAATAGATTGTTAACATTTTTCTTGTAGAGTTTTTGATTTCATTTATCTGAAATTTGTATTAATAGTTCTATACAATTTTTTAAATATACCTCTTAATTATTAATCATTTTAATATAAATAACCTTTGCTATAAAATTATATTTTATCAGTTGATAATGCTCGCGATCAGCGAAACCATTTCTGATCTTAATAAAAAAATGAAAGTAGTGCAATTCAATTTTTTTTCAATAAATAGTATTTACCGTTAACACTAATGAAGTAATTTGTGTAATGCTTTATTTGATCCTTTTATAGACCTTGGGAAAAATTGGAAGAGTACAGCAGATTTATCATGACAATGACTTGAAAGTGGAGGTGTGCAACACTTCCTGGACATACAACCCAAATGCTGTCACCAAAGTGGCTTCATCTGATGGAAGTGTACCTGGAAATTCATCAGGTATAAACATATTTCTTTTTTCAGAGAACATATGATAAGAGATACTCTGATTCAAGTTCTGATTCAGATTAATAGTTTATTAAAGGTTCCAAGTACATATAACATATTCATGATAGACTCAATCAATGTAAGAAAACTACAGTTACATATGAAGGTCTTAGGTGCAATTTCACAGTAGTTAGTAATAGAAATGTGGAGAGCGAATGAAAACCAAGATGTCATCGGATAACTCTGATACAGAGAAAAAAAGTATTCCTAGTTTGACCGCTGGGTACCTTATTTATATGGCATATCATTATATTCCATCTACCATATGTAATACCATCTACAATACCATGCATGTAAAGTAACTAATAAATGGTGCATAATGATAAAAGTAATATCTAGTTGATAATAGAAGTAAAGTACCGAATAAAACTGTATGCTACAGTGCTACTTAAAAAAACTATATTTATCGGTTTTGAATGGGTGTAATTCGATCCTCCTTCAGACCGATCCAGGCTGGTGTCCCGCAAGGCTCCGTCCTGGGACCCATACTGTATAATATATTCACGCATGACATTCCTTGCGGTAGGGAAAGCGAAGCAGTTATAGCTCAGTACGCCGATGATACTGCTATTTTATCAAAATCTCGTAATCGGCAAAGTGCTGTCACACAAGTCCAGCTATTGGCTGATACCATAGCGGACTGGTGTGAAAACTGGCAAATTAAAATCAATACCGAAAAAAGCGCTGCAGTTATGTTTTCAAAGGGTTTCATTAGAAAACCCAATTTCGATTGCATTCGTATGCAAAATACAGAAATCAAGTGGTCCAATACTGTCAAGTATCTAGGACTCACTCTAGACAATAGGCTAAAATTCTATGAGCACACCGCGATTAAAAACGTCAAGCTTATGGTGTAAAAGCTAAACTAAACTTTATGCTCAATGTGAAGAGCAAGCTTACTCTCAAAAGCAAGCTGCTCCTCTGTACAGCTATAACTCGACCAATTATGGTGTACGCTACTCCAGTGTGGGCTTATGCACACCAGAAGCATCTGAAGACACTTCAAATTGTTCAAAATAAATCATTGCGACAAATTTGTAACGCCCCGTGGTACGTTCGCAATTCGCTGTTACATAGAGACTTGAAAATGCCTACAATTCGAGAGTTCGTTCGTGAAATGTCTCGAAACTTTCACAGCGATATAGGCAAACATTATAACCCTACAATTTCGTATCTACATAATTATGATGAGACAGTACCGAGTAATCGTCTAAGGCCGAGAGCGGTTCTGCTCGATGACCCGCCATAGGTTTGTTGTTACAGATCTTAATCCCAACATGGACAACCTGGGCATCTGAAAATGACTTTCTAATTTTGTTTCCTTACATATTGTATATGCATGCGTGTGGCTGTGTGTGTGCCTGTGTGCACGCGTATGCATGAGTGAATGTAATGCGTATGGTGTCCGCATGAACTGCACTCATTGTGGGTTCCAAGGCTCAGCTGCGACCTAATGTTGTCAACAATGACACAACAAGTTAAATCTATATATGAGAGATGGAGGAGACCTGAAGAGCTCTGATGCTGACGCGTCATAGATCTTAACGCTCCATGAATTTGATATCCCAAAACAAAAAAAACGGTTTTGAGGCCTTTCTTGATTAATCGTTTCATTTTAAAAACTTTTTAATTTTTCACAGGTGAACGTTTATCTGCATTGCTGAAGAAATTATTTGAGACCCACGTGTCTGGAGATGTCAACGAGGAGTTAGTGAAATCTGCTGCTAATGGAGATGCAACTAAAGTGAATGAGATACTGACTCAAGCAGCAGCGGCCAACCAGGCAGCTTCCAATGTCTCTCAGCCTCCTCCGACTGCTGATGTCAATGGAGTTTTTGGAGGGCATACTGCTTTGCAAGTAAGATTATTTTTGAATTACATATTATGTTTATTCAATGCTTCAATAGAAAAACAACCTCATTGTTTCGTCCAGTATTTTTGGGAAATCTCTACCGCTTGATATGTATTTCAATTTATTTCTCTTGCTTGAATTAGTATTTTTTTACATTCATGTATTTTTCAAATATTTTGAATCATAGTAAAAAAAGCACTTGATCAAATTATGGTAAAATAAAAGCTCTGACAACTGTAAAAAATTTATGATTATTTTGAAATATTCTTTACATTCAATCTTGTAGAAACAATATACTGAAAATCTATTTCAACACGGTGAAAAAAATAGCAATGTATTTAAGTTGTGCAAAATATTTTTTTTTTTTTTATAAATATAGTTGATAGCTATTTCGGCTCACTCCATCGTCAGAACTATGCTTAAACGAACATTTGCTTATCTATATATAGCTGTGTAGAAAAGGTATACAATACATCTTCTCTCCTGTTTTAACAACCTAGTTTGTTTCTTGCTCCCAATAAAACAAAATTTCGGCTATGACAATAAGTTTACATGTGGCATGGAAATGGTCTATTATGGAAGTAAATCAAACCCCCCCCCCCCCGCGGAGAGGGCTAATTAATGGAGAAGAAAATACATTAATTTGTTCATTAAGAATCCTTTGTGATAGTTGGTGTCAATTGATTTCCAGCTGTTCCAAAGCCGTTATCCTGCGACCCTTACTACAAAGATGCGAACACTTAGGCGCTGAGTTTGAATTTATATTATGTGATTAGCGAATTGTGAATCTGTTTTTTTACTGTTGAATGATCTTACATGTTCCTTAGCTCGAATAGATAAACTTCTACCTGTCTGTCCAATATAAACGGATAAACATGAGCCACAGGACATTTTATAAATACCGCTTCTGGAAATAGCTATCAACTATATTTGTAAAAAAAAAAACTGTAGAACTAAAATACATTGCTATTTTTTTTACCGTGTTATAATGGAGTTCTACCAAGTGAATGCCAATTCAATCAATAAAAACATGAAAATCTATTTCTTGGGTTTCTCTCCTACTGAGAGATAGATGGTGTGGCAATGACTTTCAATGTGGCAAATTCTTTCAGACATTTTTTTTTTGCTTCTTTTGTTTGGTCTAATGAAATGAGTATGAAATATTTCATATTCATTATAATATGAATATTTACTATTTCTTGACTGGTGTGTTTTAAAAATTATAGAGCATCTTTATGTTACCGACATTCGGAGAGTGCTGCTGAAATCATAGTGGGTGATTGCATCATTGCATATTGTTATGTTGCGGTCATTAATGTCTCTCAATCTTTGTGAGACTTGTTTTTCTTATTGACCCTGCATGATAGCTAGTTTTATTTTAATTTGACTTTATTTAAAAAAAAACATTATTTTTAACAGGCTGCTTCTCAAAATGGTCATCTAGATGTGATCAGTGTGTTGCTTAGTCACGCAGCCGATGCTGACGCCGAAGACAAAGATGGAGACCGTGCTGTACACCACGCTGCATTTGGTGATGAACCAGGCGCCCTGCGACTGTTGAGAGCTGCCACTGCTGACTTAAACGCACGCAATCGCCGCAGGCAGACGGCTTTGCACATTGCTGTGAATAAAGGACATCTGGCCGTTGTGAGGACTCTGCTCGAGCTGGGCTGCCATCCTTGTCTGCAGGTTTGTGTAAATTTTAAAGAACACATCAGAATGCATAACATTTAATAATGCAAATTTGTTCCAAACTTCACCTGACAAAGCTATGGGTGAAGATATTTCAGTTTACTTTTTAGTAACACGAGCAGTGTCCCGAGTGGCGTTGAGAAATTGTGTGTTTAGGACATATTGGGTAAACAAGAGGAGTAGGGTTATTTGTAACACATATTGGTCCACAAAAAGCAAATAAAGCTCACTTTGTATTTTTATTATTTAAATATTATGCATTTCCTCCATGAGATGACAGTTAACACATTAAAAATAAAATAAAGCTCAACTCGTAAAATTCTTTCAAAATACTCTTTTATGTACAAATATTATGTGAATTATTTTCTTGAGTTGATTATTTATTTCAACTGTTTTAATTTAAGTGCATATAACTAAGTCTTGAGGAATTTCTTGCCATAAATTCTCAGATAAAAATTTGAAACCTATAATCTTATTTTGCTGCAAAATATAAGATTCTACCCTGCGAGAAGAGTGTGATGCTGCAGCGGGTGGTGGTGGGTATAATTTTGAGAACCTTAGGAAATAAAAAAATTGTCTGTTAAAACTCAGATGCTTACAACATAGGATAGAAAAAAATATTACATTTTCCGATTGTAATGCAATGAAATTGAAATGAAAATAGAATTTTTGTTTATAGACATTGTTTTAATACTTTAATTAACATCTTATTTACTTTTATGCTGTGACGATAACTTTTTTATAAGTAAACCCTCATTTATCAATATTTTTATAAATCTTTTTTTACATGCATACATGTATGTATTAATAAAAAATTTGTTCAGTTTTTATACATTGAGGCATTAGATATTGATGTGAACAATATGAGTATATTATTATTTGGCATACGTAAAGAAATAAAAAACCTTCATATTTAACTATTTTAAAAGATATACTCTGTACAGTTCTGCATCGATTCAACCCACGTGAATAGCAAATTAATGTCTTGCAATACAATCCGCGTGTATAAATTTTCACATAACCAAAACGATATCTAAATTTCTTACGTTTTTGACCGTCCGGATTAAAAAAAAAATTCTCGTTTCCGATCTACCGCGGCTTAGTCGTGTTGAGTGGTGGAGGGTCGACGGGCATGAACTCGAAATATTCGAATAATATTTGTGGTGTGATCGAGGGGGGTTACGATCACTAGGCACGGGGTCGTTCATTTTACCTTCGTTCGCAAAAAAAAAAAACGGTCTCCTGGGGGTAAGCTGAGGCAATTTGTGCTGCGGGGGTAATTTATTCCGAAATATGCGTTGCGCTCCGAAAGTCTCGGGTAATAATAATCCCCGAAGCGTCGGCGCCGACCCAACAATCGCCTTATTTAAAAACTTTCCATCACACCCATAGGATACTTACTTTCATATCTCTCTCAGAGCACGCCGTTTGGCCACCGCCTCCTCGACCCGGCAGTGGCGCGACCTGGGATTTTGCCCTAAACAGTTTTGACTCCCCGAAAACCGCTCAAAAAAAAAAATATATATATATATCGATGCGGCATTAATTTAACACACTAAAACCTCAACATAACGAAATAATACAAGTGTGCTTTGGCGTACAAAGATTGTTGCATATATTTTCTTGAAACGTCGGTGATGTTTCTTAGAATAATACGATATTCAGCAACGAAATTTGTGTGTTGTTTTTTTATTTGAATATTTAATTATTTCTTTTATTTTTTGCTATCCTTGATTCATTAAAATTTGTTTTATGCAACGTCAACAAAAGAATACAAAATATATTTTTTGAATATATGGTGTATTGATGATGTTAATAGTGATGCCATGTATGTATTGTTTTTTTTTCATTTTGATTTGGATGCAATTGAACAGTATTCTTCAACTTTTTTACATCTGCGCACCGGAAAAGATGTGAAAAATATTTCACAAACGGCGTCAACCAGATACACATATTTACATACAGTCACTTCTCGACTTACTGCGGAATTCTATTAGTGAAAAATATCAGACTTAACCCATGGTGGGTGAATGGAACCCGCTGCAAATCGACAACTGGATGTACAACTTTGTACAAAACAGTTTTATTGGAACAATAAATTCGAAAGATTTTGTTGATATGGAAAGTGCTGGCCAAAATTCACAATTTGTTCTGATTTCAAGTTCAAAATTTTGTCTATATTGAGAAAGAAATCACTAACAAACCGGTGCCGGTCTGCGGAATTCTAACTGTAGACCACTCCGTTAGACGACACAATGAAATTAAGACGAGTAAAGTTTCCATAATTTTTCGGCCAGTAGGCGTTTAAGCTGTTTAAATCGTGTGATCGTGTACTATATATTCAAAGAATATTCAAAAAATACCGTTCACAAGACTTTTTATATTATTATCACAATTGTCTTTTGTCAATATTCAACGACTCGCTGGCCCTCTTAGCAGGACTCCTCTACATAGAGTTTGTATCTCGGTATCTCATTTGATTTATCCATGTCGTAAAATACTAAAACCGCCACCCTTTTCCGTCTGCACTGACAGATCTGGATGTGATTCTCGTCAACATTTCAAGCCAATAAAATGTCTTTTGGTTTTATTTGACATGTTCAGTCCCTTGCGACGTTGACTTGTTCTCTTTTTATTGTTTATGACTAACCGTAGCGTTCGTTTTTTGTTGTAAATATTTTTTTTTGCCTGCCTTACATCAACCGTTGACTTTTGATCAATCCTTAATAATACCTAAAATAATTTAAACAAATATATTTTTTACTTTGAGATTGTTTGAGTATAGATAAATAATATCAGTGGTGTTCGTTTATTTTATGGATTTGGGCAAAGAAATAACGAAAAATCCTTAAATTAAACTCTTGAATGTAATTTGCTAACTTATTTAGGTATATGATTTACGCCATGTTGCTTACGTTTTTCGTCCTAATTTCATTTACTCATATTGAATTTTAAAAAAACCGCGCAATATTGTTGTTCTATAGACAATATAATACTCATAATTACAATGTTTTAACCTGGCTTGTGTACCATCGCTTAGATTCGCATTGAAATAAGATTGATCAAACAACAGCACTCGTCAATATTTTACGAATCAACTCTAAAAAATACGTGCTTTATATGAAAAGGCAAACAAATGTGCCATACATTGTTTTAGAATATCTTTCACACACAAAAAAAAATAAGTTGCACAAAAGCCTCCTAATAAACGGTTTTATCAAATGGAGTGCATCATTTAAGATATCAATCTTTTTTATTGTTTCCTAAAATGTTTTGTAAAATAGAAGGTTTTTACGCTAATTTGTTAAATTTGCCCGATATTTAACTTCGATGAGAAATTCGTTTAATAATCTGTACTATCGTATTGGCCACAATGGGTTAAATATCCTTGTGGTTTTTTACGCGCTACAAGTTTCTTGAAAATTGGCATCAAATGTTATAAATTCTGCTACTATAATAAATTGAAATATCTCGCCCACAACTTCCCGGCGCTATCGTAAAACTGGGCATTATAAAACTTATGATGATGATGATTAAAAGCCTAAAAGTTTTGTGACATCGGAGCCATAAATCAGACTGTCGAATTTAAATGAAAACTGAAGTTATTGCAAAGATTTGAGTTAACGGTGTAAAGTTTGGCTTAAAATTTAAAGTAATGTATTATAATATTATTTCTATTATCCTCAATTTTCGCGTTTGGGATTGGAAAAGGCAGTCAATTAATAAATGTTTTAAAACGTCTGGGGAATCGTACAAATGAATTAAAACGTGGAATTGCTGGAAAAATTTAAAATGTAAACGACGTCATCATTAATATCAATGATTCGAAATTGAACTATGCGTCTAGTTAAAACACAATGACAAATAAATATAGCTTTTTCTGTTTTCATATGCGGTTTTGACAGATATAATGTTAACAGACAGAATTGAATTGTTTTGTTGAAATATACTCCTGAATACAATTATAATATGCAAGTACGTACAGTAAGCAGCTTCGAGTTCATACAAAATGCAAAGCGTCCAGCTACGTTAATCGTGACAAAACGAAGGAGGTGCATTTTTAAACTGCGACTCCTGCCGTATTTTCTGAATAATTTCCGTTGTCCTCGTCGTTGACAACTCCTTGGCCTGTTTACATAATAAATGAGATACGCTGCCTTATTTAATTATTATATTAGCTGATGTCTTTTGTTGACGACAGGGATGTGACACTATCAAATTAATTACCGTCGTGGATATTTTCTTGTGTGATATTAGCATACATTCGTTTATGCCGGTGTGAAAACTGCCAGTTCTTATTATTTTACGTTCGCTAAAAAACAAAAAAAAAATCGTTTAAATTTCAGCGCGTGTTTCACACATACATATGATTGTTTAGCCCTTGTGTTATCTTATACATATTAAGTGACAAAAGAAGTAGTCTAAGCCTTTGTAGTTTTGCATAAAGTGTTATTAGAGAGACATTTAATTATGAATGAATATTAACAATACTTGAAGCAATCAACTTTCATAATGCCGATACTGCAAAGCTATAACCTCAATTTAGATAATCGAATCATCTTAACGGGCATCTTGGATTATTAGTCAAAAATAAAAGCAGTGTAAGTCGGAAAGTTTAAATAATTTTGTACAAAAAAAAAACTGCAAAGAAACTATTTTGCAACGTCATTTCGTGTAGTGTCTTCTTCTACAAGAGACACAAGAGTGCTGTACTCGGTCATTGAAGTAGGATCTGGCTATCTAAGGCGGCCAAAGTTTATCTTAGACTATAGAACGTCATAGAAGAATTGTTTTATATTTATGCTACAAATATGTGGTTGCAATTTATATGACTTAAATTTGATTTATTTCACAGTAAACGTTTTCGGAAAGCTATCACAAATTCGACGGATTTTTAAGAAATCGATTGAATTTGCAATTGTTATATTTTGTTCAAAGCTTATTTAATAAAACAATTGACTGAAATAAATATGCCTCAAAGTAACTCTTGATCTAATTATCCTTAGCAAAATTCGCATTGTTCTAATTATAATATTTATATATATATATATAATATAATATTAATTTGTATATATTGAGCTCCGTCTTGAGTTAATTACCTTATCTGATCTAAATAATATATTGACTGAACTTTCAATGTAGATTAGTTCAAGAAAATGTTTTTCAGAAAATTGTTGACAATAGATGATTGTGAGTAGGTAGAAGATCTCATCGCGCTACAAATGCGAGGGGATTCCTCCTCGGTCAATTTGGATTATATTCATTAAAATTCAACGACATTGAGAGTAGAAAGGCAGGGTAGAGTCAACAACAGAAGAACATCCGAATATAAAGAGGGATAAATTAATTTAGCGTAATTAGCAATATCAGAAAACGGTGCCGTCTCAAAATGCTTATTAACTATTGTTTGGGTAATAATTAAGAATTATTATAGCAGGTTTGACAGATATAATTATTTCAGTCTTTTTAAATTATTTATTTATTCCATCACAATAATTTATTAGGTAATTGCCTTTGCAACGTGACAACAATGTATTTATATGGTAAAGTGTAGAATTTAGCTAGTAAGTCGATGAGCAAACTCATACATTATTACATTAAAAAAGAGTGTTCCCTGAATTTATTCTCACCTACGAGGTATATGTTGATATCTGAAGCAATACTATTCATTGATAAAACTTTTACCATTAGCATCCCCATTGGCAGGCTAGTTTTATACATAAGAAGAACAAGCAAATGTCCACTACTGCTACTAAATATATGAGAAAATAGTAGATCGAATGAAAGAAATATGTGGCCTGGTAAATTTCTCTTCAAGCTTTCGATTAATTAAAAGTGAGCACGTCTTAGAAATATTCAATTATATATATATATATGAAATAATCATCAATTTTTTAAAACAAAATTTTACAATTATCAATAATTAGGAGGCCGTCAGTGTACTTCATGCCTTGAAGAGATGATCAAGTTTTTCAGAGTTAAATTTTATGTTGCAAGATTTTTGATAGGTTCAAACATATGACTTAATTTAAACAGTGTACTGTTTTTTATTTGCATGACGACCCGTAACAGCTGATCTACCGACACTATGGCATATTTAGAATTTCGCCTTCTAAAGAAAATTTGTGATGCAGTTGAAATCGTCATTTTTCAAGATAGCCATCCATTACGATCATTTTTTTGATGAATATCAAGAATACCGTTTCGACCGAGAAAATATGATATTAAATATACTCATTCGTTTAATCATAATCACTACCATTCAATTATACATTTAGAATTCTTTTTATGAAAAAAAACCTTTTTATAGTTTATTTAAATAAATAATATAGAAAGCAATGAAATGTATTCTTAGATTGTTCGTGTAATATATTTAGTATGCTGCTGGTTTCAAATGGTTAAAAAATGTGTTTTCCTCGAAAGTGAAGTGGCACCTCGCTCATTGCTTAAAACGTCAAGTTCCGTCTGAAGCCATTTGCAATGTTTTCCTCACTTCGTCTCCGGCCTGGGGCGAGGGCTGGGAGAGTTGAGGGTCCGTTGGAGAGTCGTTGGCATCACGAGTGTGTTTAGGTGACATTTTGTCCTATCCACATACCATGAAGGAAACACACTTTGGTAACATCATAGCGATTGCCCTGTTGATTTGCTATCAACGCGAGTAACGAATAAAACATATTTTTCTTTAAGTAACTCTGAGTTTGTATTGTACCGAATATTGCCAAGATATTGCTTAAGTCATCTAATATACGTGTAGCACATCATAATACACGTGTATACGCGCGACGAGCTTCTTCCGCAGTCAGCGCTTTATTATCCTCATGATAAGCGAAACTGGTACTAATTGTTACGTTGTAAAATATGGGACAAACAAATTTAGTTTAATATATTAAATGTGATGCCTTTTTGCTAAGAAGATACGGTTAACACTAGGGTGCTTCATAGAATTACACTATCGAATTTTAAATGTTGAAACTGTGGACATTTCCACATGTTTTTCGCCTTCGCCATGGGTTTCGTCTTTCGGTATCTTCTGTCAATTATATTGCATCCGTGTGATAGAATGCATGCGATGCAAGAAACAATCGATTGTAGTTCATATTTGATAATTTATAATGTTGAATGAATGATAAGGAAGGGCATGATACTACTTGTTAATAAATTGTACAAACTAAGAGCTTTGGGAGTGAATGTGTAGCAATGAAATTTGCTTCAAGGTGTAACAAATGAAGTGAAATAACATTCTGTGCTTTCTCATGAAAATAAATGTTACCAATTCGTTACACGAAAATAAATTCATTATTATAGTTAAAACTCGGTAACCGTAGTTTTGTGACGACAGCAACCTTCAAGTTGACTGCCAGCGGCGAATTCTTCTCGTTTCTTGGTCGTTTGCTCTCTTGTGTTGCACTTCACAAACCACAAAACATGTTCTCTCTTAACACTTTTGTAAAAGCAACCGTTTGTCGAGTTGAGCCGTAAACTACATTGTTATAAGTGGGAAATGGACTTTGTAAAGGATAAGAAGTAAGTGTTACGGACGTCACTGCTTTCGGTTCTTTGACGCTAAATATAATAACGAATAAATACACAATTTTCCCAAAGATTAAAAAAGGATATACATAAAATATCTAAAGACACCCAAGAGAGTTAAGGTCATAATTTGACAAAGATTTTTTTTATGAGAGTACGTAAAAAACCGCGTATGTAGCTAAGAAGTTACGATATCAGAAAAAAATATTTAGTATTTCTTTTTTATGGTTAATGGACGTCTCTTATCATTATTATGAAAGCAATAATGAAATATTTGAATACTTTTACTGTTTCTGTTTTATATTCAGCTCGACTTTGCTGTGCATAAATGTATGTTAAGCCGATTTCCAAATTGCGAATCTCTTAACATAATAGCCAGAATGTTTCAATAGTTGCGAAAAGAATCGTTTCAATTTTACATTAATGTGCTCTAGAATAATTTCTTTGCGAAATTAATTAATCATTTCTTCTAAGCTAGTGTGGCAAGTTAACAATTAATAAAACTGTCTGTATTTTTTTCTCTAGAACATATCGTGATGTAAATAGATTTTTTTAAATTTCGAATTTAAAAAATATAAAAAAACCTTCTATTATAATTTGAAGTAGATTTTCTATTAGAATAATACTACAGATTCTCACAAGGTGAATTGCTCGTTAGTGAACACCGCTTTCGTATGAACTGTATACCTGTACATTTATATGTATATATTATATGTGAATCTATTTAATATTCAGTGAAATAGTGGTATTGTTTGCCGGATATCGTCGCCTTGATCGACTATTGTCGTTAATGGAAATGACGTAGTTACTCTGTTCGAAGGCGATTGAGCGTGAAATAATCACAAGAGATGCTGGCTGTTTTGATATAGCCTAAGCTACGACAGTCGTAAAGAAACTTTTGAGAAACATAGCGAAACAGTAAATAAAATCGTCAATAGTTTCATAGATCAAAAGAAGGAATAAGCAAAAATATACCGAATATATCTGAAAGAAACTACATTGTGTTATAAGCCGAAAAACAAATATGTCCTTGAATAACAGTTGCTCAATTTAATCTAATAACACTAAATAATGTATAAATTTTTAATATTCACGTTCTTCAAAAATGAAAATTGAACTGTTTGAGTTGGGCGACGAGTGCGCGGTATTTTGAAACTGCTGCGCGTCCGCGCACTCACGAAAACATTGATTAAGTAGAAACTTAATCAAGTTATAGGTATATGCTTCTTACATGAATTTAGTCCGAATTTACCAGGACAAGAAGGTAAAATTACCAACCAAAGTTTATTTTGAAAATTGTTCTTAAATTTTAAAAACTAGTTAACAGAGTAATATGTTATAATTCTTTAATTATTAATAAATAGCATTGCTTGGTATAATTTGATTATTAACTGATTACTCAATATAATTGGCTACCTCAGCTTAGTTAACGGTTAAGGCTAATAGGTAATACTTTTTTTTACTTGTGACATTTGTTATTATTGAGTAAAATTTTGCGTGAATTTATTTGATGGTGTCAATTTAATTGACTCGCAATTTTAAAAATGTTGTGTTCCGCCGCTTTACGCCCTTCCCTGCCATTCCCTCCGATCTGCCTACCCTGATCACCCTCCCCCATCCTCCACTGCTTCCCTACAATTAATTAAATTGGATCCGTGTTTCTAAATGAAGACAATTATGTCGTACATTTCCTATCCCGGGTTTGTCGAACCGTGCATCGCTATTCCGAGATTCCGTTTGCTTATTTTGCAATCTTCGCACACTCGGCGGCGCGCGTTTGACGGGATTCTGCATCCTGGCTATCGTTCTTATCGCCACTCATCACTTCGTTATTTAGCGTGTCTGTTTCCATGGTTACGCAATTAAATGCTTAAGTGTGTATTTACTAGAATAAATAAGTAAATATTTGAGCAGCGGGTTCAAAAATAATCATTTCTTTATTACTATATTATCATAAAACGTCAGCTATCCGCAAATTTTACTTTTACATGCTAAAAATCTAAAGTTTTTCAATGATTACTTAGCTGAAATTTTCTAATCAAATTTAATAATCAAACATTAGGTTTTAGATAATCATAATATTCCAGACTCGAATCTAAAGTTTATTAGTTTAAACTTTCATCACGCTTATATGCGTTTGTTTGTCTTACAAATTTATGCTGAAAAACTTTTAAACAATAAATTATCACACGGTGAAAAAATAGCAATGTATTTTAGTTCTAAAAAATTATTTTTAACAAATATAGTTGATAGCTATTTGTTAAAAATAATTTTGTAGAACTAAAATACATTGCTATTTTTTCACCGTGTTATAATGGAGTTGTACCAAGTGAATGCCAATTCAATCAATAATAAATTATCGGTTCGATTTAATATTCACACGTGCTGTGTATATTTTTGTACTGGCGGTTTGAACGAGTATTTTAGTGAACTAAAATGTATTCTGTGACATAGTTTCACCAACTTGATCCTGGGCCATCAACTATTTCGTGATTGATTTCTCCATCCACGTGTCTATTTCCCGCGAAGAAACGTTTGTTTTTCTCCTGATTCTATAATGTATACAATGAAAAGTAGAACTTATTTCGTATGCGTATAAATAGCTATACCGTCACCTGGAAATCATATGCATATTTTAATGTATTTTTAAATTGTTCAAATATTGCTTAAATCACATACCATGCCTTTAAACTAGCTAATAAGATCACTAACCGCATAAAATTTACACAGTGGTTAGTCTAAAAACAACAATATTTTCACACAATACAAAATGCATATCCATCATCATAAGGTATCATATTGTAATTACGATGTATTTTAATGAATATTACATCCGGACGCTTCCACTATCAATGAACAAGAGTGAGCAAATTTCGAGTAACGTATATTTTAGCTTAAGACACGCTAACCAAGTTCTTCGTGATAAGTCTTCAGACACTCTTGATTAACATTTCACCGCTTGAATAACGTGAATATAAATAGCTGGTATTTTTGTGTACTGCGTGTTTTCGGATTCCTCAATGTTTTTTACTTACAAATGGATGAAAAATATAGCGTTTTTTCTAGTTAAGATTTAGTAAGTCTAAGAATTTTCAAAAAAGAACAGTAAACTGACCAATCCGGATTATCGAAAATCAGGATAATCGAGTTTCTACTGTATTCCCATGTTAACGATCTGATGCCTTAACTTAGTGAGTATCCAAAAACAAACAAGATGATTACCACACACTATTTTCATTGCCAATTTCTCAAGCCGTAATTGAACCTAATACAGTTCTTAACTATGACCAAATATTATTTTAAACACGATCACATTAAGAGGATTTACTAACACCCATTGAAGCGAAACTATTCACTGCCTCACGCAGATAATCCAGGTAAACAGTTAATTATCCTAATTTACTTTTAAGATCAGCAATAAATCTGCCTGTATATTAAGTTTCATTAATAACGTCGCATTTAAGTTGCAAGTATCAGTTCAAACGATTTCCCGTATATATTGTTTGTTTGACTTGGTGAGTGAGTTTCGCAAAACTTCGACAAAATAGTTTATTTATTAGATAAATCCATTAGGAAAGGTTTTCTTCTTCGGCGAGTATAAGTTTTTGATAAATACAATTCCCGTTGGAAACACTCTGAAGATTGTGATACGAATACAACTGGAATCTTCGATATAAAATAATAATTCATTATTGTATTGACACACTATATGTGTGCTCAAAATAAACACGATAACTGCACGATGTCACAATGAAAACGTCTTCTACTGTTGAGGCTACTCATTTTCAATAATACTTAACTTTTTTTATGTGGCTTTTAAAATATTGTTGTAATGATATTTTCTTTTTAATACCCTTCTGATACAAAATGAATAAATAAATTGTTCAATATATTCAAGAATTCATTTGATGCTATAAAAATGTCGAATATGTTTATGGTAAACATCTTCACGAGTAAATTGTTATATTTGCGATATCTTTGACAATGCTACTTTAATTGTACATATTTGATTTTTAAGATCACCTCTTTTTACAATTTACAAATTGTTATTAAATATCATTTTAATCAAACCGGTGGGTATTTAAACTAAATGCTTTTATTCTTTTTTTTATTTTAATTTTAAGTCTATTTTAGCAGATGTTATCTGTCAATTCTTGGTAGAAAGGTATAGTATTTGGAATAGTAAAAACATACATGTTATTATATTTTCACAATACATTGTATGATCAACTGATCGCTATCAATTCTCGCAATAAGCGAGCCATTCCTAACCACTAAAAAATGTTTTTTTCATAATTTTAAATATCATGTCTTTCCATGACGAAGTGGCAGTTAACACCATAAAAAATTATATACTGTCTGTTCGAATGCATTCGTGTGTTATATTTAATGAATATGTCAAAATGCGAAAGCCGGGGCTTTTTAGAGAAAATTTAGGTTATTTAAAAAAAGAATGATGTAATGTTTCATAGTGTCGATATTTTAAATCAAACTGTTTTTTGTTACAAAAGATACGATATTCACAATACGCTTCTCCGATACCATGATAATATTATATTACACAATCCAGATTAATAATCTGTACTTTTTATATATAACATAACATAGCGGTATACGGATGAGGAGTTGCAGGAAATTGGGCGATATTAAATGAAGTTTTCACACGGTTCGTCAGCAAATCAAGCTGAAATCGAAGGCGTAAGATCGTAACGCAACCTTTTTTCTCTTATGCGCACCATGAATGAAACATTTTTCAACATCTTTCCGTGATAAGTGATGGATATAAGCGATTCCTTATTAACGATCTTTTCAAATAAATACTTTTACCATTTTTATAAATACGCCATATTATTCTGATTTATTGACTGTAATCACAAGAAAGAATACGGGTAAATCTTCATTTTTGATTGAAAAAATGGCGCGAAATAAAATCGTTATTCCCGTTCGTTTGAAAATATTAACTGCCATTTTTTATCACCTCTGACGTTATAACTTTCTTACCGAAAAATCGAGAAAGCGTCATAGACTTGAATTAAAGAAATTTTTGATTCTGAATTCAAATTTCATGCTCATGCTTTCATTTTTTTTTGTTACATGAAATAACCGTTCTATTAATCCCAACGTAACCTACCAACTAAAAATAAATACTTTCAATTTACCCAATCGCATTTTAATATTAGTTATGTATTATTTAAACTAAAATTCTTTCATAAAAAACTCATTAACTGTATGTGTTGTTTATAAAATTATCATATACAAATCGAATATCATTATAATTAAATCAATGGTTATAAAAGTTGTTTCAGATGCGTATTCAGCTTCTTGTTTTAGACCCTGATTTTTTTCCTGTTTAATTCCGCTTATTGTATTATATATAACTATTGTCAGTCGTTTACTGCATGTGTCAGCTCTATTGCACCTGTGTGATGGAACGCCTGAAGATGCCGAAATGCGAAACCGGTTCGTCATCGACAAAACAAGTGGAAATGTACATTGTTTCTGCAATTAAAATTTGATTTGTAATCTCAGCAAGTACCTGAAGTCGATTTTGCAAATTATATTACGCGAGTGTTTTTATTTGTGAAACACTCACATCTTATGGCCAGGACTAAAATAGATAGATCCACCGGCTGGAAGCCTATTCTGTGTCAGCGATTTACTCCTCGAAAATTGCCGATCGATCGCTTTTCCAGATGTACGTACAGTTTTTCTAAATTGAGGATTATTGGCAAAGTCTTCACGTATAGAAGGCTGCCAGACCAAGTAAACGTTAGCCAGCACGTGCTCTGTTAAATTGATTATGCGCCGGCTGTGTTTCTGGGTACGTTTTTGTAGACATAATTATTAAACAATACCACAGTCGACAGACGTTAAGATAATAACACGAAATTAATGTAGCATTCCTTTCCTTCTTGTATTCTTAGTTACACTCGCCTCTAGAATGTGTATCGCAAAATTTCTATCCCCGGTTCAATTCATTCGTTTTTCAAACACGAAATTCTTCTTATTTTCCACGTTTCGTTTGACTATTTAACTCATTAGTCTTGAGTGTAGACCTTAACTATCATACGTGTTATATTTTTTACACCGTACAACATAAATGTTAATGAAGAGTTTTTCTTCGTAAATTCGTACGTTATTTGCATAATTCATTTTTATCAGTCATACTGGACTATAATTCATTAATAATTATTTTTAATGGATATTCCACGATTAAAAATATGTTTTTATCTGCCCTTCAAATATAATTTACTTGAAACAGAGGCAAACAAGACAATCTTTTGTAGTTGATTTAGACCAGAGGTCGTCAACCTTTCTATGCCTACCGCCCACTTTTGCTTATTTTTCATGGTGAAATTTCCTGACCGCCCACCAGCATCGCTATATTTCAATCTAGTGTATGGGTGAAAAGATTTTGGGGTAAAAGCAAAAATCGCGCACCGCCTACCACGGAAACCTTTACCGCCCACTAGTGGGCTGTACGGACAGGTTGACGACCCGTGATTTAGTTGAATGAAAGAGATTGCATAAATTCGTAGACTATATGAGGAAAAATATGCAGTACGATTGGTTTTGTTTCCCTCATTTTATTTGACGAGTTTTTACCATTTTTCTGTAAAGACATTTGTCTAAACAAAACAAAGTATTAACACGTATCCCGATCCCTTAACCACGAAAATCATTATCCGGATTCGATGGCGCAACAGCGAATATAATTATATAACAAAGTATTTCAGTAGTTCATTTATTGAAATAGCATAAAAAATATTTATATCACTCGTGAATAAAAAATATTCTTCTTTGAATACCGATATTGCTCCGTGATTATATTTTTGAAAAATGATTACTACACGTGGTATTGAAAAAGATTTTGTTTTTTATTGGTTATCCGCGGAACGAATTTATGCAATTTCCGAAACAAATTATTTGATACTACCCGCGCCGCTTGGAAATCTGCCACAAAACTCATCTGCTGAAAATACAAAATTCTTTTGATCGAAAAACCAATCAAAATAATCACGCTGCAAAAACGCTCTGCAGGCTTACTTTTATTAATTAGATTTTCAAATTGAAATCCTTTAGCGAATTCCTGTGCGACAACTACTTAAAACTTTCATAGCGAAACCGTTACAAAGGAACCATTTTTTCTTCGATACTAAACAAGGGAAGGAATTAGACGAGAGAACTTTTAGGGTGTTAAAATTTTCTTTTGATTAATTTTATATTCGGTGCTCGCCAGTCTTTTTTATTTCTCTCTTTGTTGTAGTTCGCACCCGATGTTTGTTTATTGCTTACAAAATGCCTTTGTTTGTTTTTTCGTTTTTTTTTTTTTTTTTAAATAAAAGAGGAAAAACTGGGAAATGTTTGTTTTTGTAATCGTAAAGTAGGGTCCTTTTTCGTGCTCTCGGCTAAGCAGCACTCCAAAGTATTTAAATTAAATTGAGATGAGAATTACGTAATTGTCTTCTTTCCTTTTGAATGATATATTTTGTAATGAGTTTTATATGTGTATATATAGAACAATCCTTTGGATATGTTTGTCGTTAGGTGCGAATCTATTTTAGCCTCAAAGAAAGCAAAAGTGACGAAAATATATAACTTGATAAAAATATGAAAAGGGAAAAATATAATGCATTAATCCAGATGCTTTTTAGTTGAGGAATGATTTTGTTTTGTGTATAACTGTAGCTATTTGTACATTTGAATTCAAAATATCTGACGAATACAAAAAACGATTAGGTACACATGGGCCTCATATAACACGGTTATATGTTTCCACAAAAACCTCGTGTAATACAAATCTGTGTTATACAAGGTTTGAAGTTCATACAAAATTACGGTTTGTGTTCCAAAAAATAAAAAATCGATGATAGTTTATATAAATATGTACTTTATTTTTTTTAAATATACATATATACATTTAAATATTAATTGAAAGAAAACTTAATAAAATACCATTCATTTATCATTGCTTTCATTTAGAATTCTATATTTTTTACTTTTTTTCGAGATCGGTTGTGAGTTTTCATCATCGGAGGACTCTGAATTTTAAAAAGTTGTTAATAAGCGATTGTCTGCTTTTGCGTATAATTTACGCATTTCCTTAAGAGATTCCAAAATATTTTGTAATTCCCTCTTGAATTTTGAGCTCCTTTCCGTTGTAGGATCATTATCAATAAAAAAATAATATTTAGCCAATTCCAAGCCATGTTTTATTGTTTTTAATATGAAACATGTAGCTACTTCACTGCAACTAACTGCTTTCAGAGTCATTAAGGTGGATTCATTCAATTCATTTCTTTTAAATTATTTTTTTCCCTTAAACCGTGTTATATAAAGCGTGTTGTATAAAAATATGTCACAATTTATACACTCGTGTTATGTAAAACCGTGCTATACGAGGCTTAGGTGTATTAATATTAATGCACATCGGCCTTCATGTCGAATAGTAAATGCTGTTCGTTTTCTGTGGATTTGCCTTCTCCGAAAAGAGAATGACAGGTCTTAATCAACTGACTTCAAAACTTGTCGCTATTTCTTGACAAAAATGAACAGAATTGTAACTAAATAATATTTTTTATATTTAAAAATCTTTCAGATAAGGCCTTATAAATTAGAGAATTTAATGAAAATAAGTGATAATTTATGATGGATGCAGGTATCGCCAGGTGTGTTTATTCCCAAAGAACATTGCTGTTGCTATTCATTCCGTGCGAGCTATACGTACAGTATATTAAATATTAATGAAGTATGTAGTCTCACGAAACGCAGAAATAAGTACGAGAAATAAATTGAATTGTGAAGAAATGTCTAGACTCTATGTGTAGACGTAGGCGATTTGCGCAATCAACTCACTGAATGTTGCTGAAGTGAGGAAAATGAAAACTTCGTGACATGAATTGCTCTCATTGAATTATTGAGAAGGGCTCTCAACAACCAAGGTTTTCGGTCTGAAAAATCCTGTTTTTGTTGACATTTTTTATGGACAATTTGCCTCTCGTTTCTTTTAAATTCCTCGAAAAGTGTGCCGAAAAACCTGTATCAACTATTTTTTCCTATAATTCCCATAAATAAGCGTACGAATTTCACTAACACAATCAGGAAAGTTCTTTTAATATTTTCAAAAGCAATAACCTTTTTTTTTTAAATACAAGCCTTTTTTCAAGTTAAAATATTACAATAAATTTGAAAATCGTTTTTATTGTATAATATTATTAATAAACGTTAAAAATATAATACGTTTTTGTTAATCATTCATAATTGCTTCAAATGAGTTGTTTTATTTTATTGTTTGCGGACACTTTCAAGCAAACAATGCTTTTAAGGTATAATTTTGGATTTGGTAATTGATTCGCAAAAAAATATAATTTTACGTGTCCCGTAAACATTGTGCTTATATTATAATTGCTAACATTATTTCCTATTATAAAAATATTTTCCTAATTCGTGAAAACTTTTAAAGCTTTTTTTTTTGTTGATAAATATGAAATATGTGATGCTGTTTTATAGTTATTGATGTTTTTTATGATTTGATTTTGATGTGTTATATAGATTTTTCAAAAATTATTTAAATTCGACTCGTGCGTAGAAAATGGTCCACCGTCGCTGTGTTCGGATGTAAGTTCACGTTTTATTTTTATCTACGTGGCTAAGTTTTATCGAAATACTTTGACTTTATAACGACCTATCTCAAACTATTGCCATTTTGGTGCCCGATTTGCTTTTGCATTCGATCTGAGAGGACCTCGGAGGGCGATCGAGCGATCAGACGATCAGCCAGGTCAAGTGCGGGTTTTCCGCCTTTGGAATGGAACTCCTCCCCATCGCCACCTGACGTCAGGTTAGGTGAGGCGGCGGAATGATATTGCATCGACTGCGGAATAACCGATTTGGCCTGAGGATTTTCATAAGTCCCTCATAGCTACAGAGCGTCGTAAAATATGAAACGTTTCATACTTTTCTAGGAATTTACACAACTGATTTGAATATTCTTGAATTATTTACGTACTGATTTGTGAGTGTATATTTTTATTCATTGAATCAAAAATAATCACAATCAACTAATTATAAAAACTCACATCAACAGCTTAAAATTTTTCAATAATTGAATATTTATAACAGTGTATATCCTAAAAAATACCGCTACAAACTATTTTTTGGATGTATGGATTCAAATTAAAATTTAGTACTTGGTGAAACATTTACACATTAAACACAGACTATTTTCTGCTTGCTAATCATAACTTTCTGCATGAAAGTATTCTGTGAGGGAATTTCTGGCATACATGCACGGCGTAATTTTTCCTTTAAACTGTTTCTTTGGCAATGCTTTCTCTCTGGATAGATAATAATATTGTTAAAAACACAACCAACTTTGATATGGCGCACTTAATGTAATCATGATTTACTTGACAGTTAACTTAAATTATTTTTCTTTTGCCTGTGAAAATATTTCTATCATTTTAAAACAACTGAAAAAATATTTTTCATCTCACTACTTGAAACAATATTGTATTACATATATTTAAATATCTAAGCAAATTCGATAATTTTGACAGAAAAACGTCATGAAATTATGAGATGAAACGACTATAACTGACAACGTTTTATATAAAAGACATTTCGTCTATCGATTTCAAAAACTAGTATGTAAGTCAGTTCTGTCGCATCCGTATGATAAAATGCCCGAAGATGTCGAAAGGCGAGACAGTTGATATTTGATATTGAAATTTCATCAAGCACCTTCAGTCGATGTCATAAATTATAGCAATGAATGTATTTTCTTCAGGATATTTGAAAAAATTTTATTCTACATCTCAACAAGATAATTAAATAATGTTGAGCTATACCACGATTTTAGTATCAAATCCTAAATATAAAATCCCAACGTTTTTAAATTGACCAGTTGACTTGAAATAAAACAAATCGTCAGAATGTCACTCATTCCCTTTTGGTTTTCCAACTTTGTAAGAAATATAAAGACTCACAACAATGCATGGACGGATTCTCAATTCAGCTTTTTGTGAGTTAGTCGCACTGAGACAGCGATGCTTGTAATATTTTTCTCTATGAAGACGTTAATAATAGATACAATGCACAGATTAAGTATGAGAATACCATTTTCTCTTGTAGCGTGTGTTTCGAGACAGTCTGTTTAATATGGTTTTATAATAACATTGGTTCCTTGGCAGAGAGAGGTTCGCCTCGCCGTCGAGACAGCTAACAAAAGAACGAGTATTATCTGCATGGCTGACTTTCCTGTATTAGGGATGCCTTTTTACCTTTTTATTTTTTCATATTATTTTTATTATAATCGCTTTTCTAGAGAAGTATGTCGACTTGGGACACGGCTTTGAGAAAATTTATTGCTTCAGTCGAGGTACGTTTTGAAAAGGAATGCTATTATTGTTAGCCAAATAAGGTCACTTTGAATGTATTTATAGTTTATTCGTATTCATGAATATTATCCCGTAAAGAAAACAACTAAAAAGCATTTTGTTTTCGTTGAAACTGGCAAACGAAGTATGGATTTTCACGATTTTGCGTGCATATTTCAAAATAAAAATGAGTTCTTATATGAAAGTATTGATACTGTCAACTTTCTTAAATTTTAGTGTATGTTCAACTATCACCACATTGCAATCAGCCGTGTCAACAGTTTAGATGTTAGCAGAGAAAATCTTAATAGACAAACATTATACAGTAGTTGTTTTTATTTTATTACATGTTTTCACATCGGAACGTTTTTCATTTCCGATTTTAATTAATACTTAAAGCATATCAATGCGTTTTTCGTAGCACCTTATATTTTTTTATTGAAGATAAAAAAAGAAACTAATTTTATCGAACGTAAATCGTACATTGAATGACAATATATTGTTGAAAAATAAATATAAGGCAATTTCAGCGCTGTGATTGTTCTTAATCTAGATTTTACAATATGGCTGAATCAAAAATTATTGTTATAAAATAGTCACGATAAAACGAAAAAGAATTTTCCACCTTGTCGATTATGTGATATAAAACGTTTGACGTAGATGTCGATGTTTTATGGGACAATAAAAGTGTCTCATAGAGAATTATTGGCACGCCACAGATCTGAGTTCTGGATCCAGTGCAATGCTAAGAAGTGGTCTAGGCAGCATGCCACCATTTTCCCGGATAAACTTTCCAACTGTGACCGTTATCAGGTTTCGTCCAACTTTGGCGGGCGGCGGCGTCACGGCGTCTCTTTCCGACGCCTGACGCGGAAGCGACTGCGTCCCGTTTCATTCTCTTGCATTAGTGATGCGACGACCTGATAGACTTTCGATAATTGATCGGTATCATTACTGTTATTCTCAACTGTTAATTCATCGGACGCATTTAATACATTATATTAGTGGGAAAATAGCTCTTTGTTCCCGCAGTCGAAGTAATGTTATTAATTATTGTAGCCAACAATGTGAAAACTTTATATTCAAATTTATACAATGGGCATTTATTAAATATTTCCCGATGAGTGATTCCTATTAAAAAGCTCGCCGTTGATTTGAGCTTATGATTTTATTTATTCATTATACATATATTCTGTCCTTTCATCTATTTAAAAAAATATTTGCCTAACTCACTCTCGTCGTCTTCCGAAGAAATATCGTTGACTTTTTTAAACCCGTTTCCTGAATAGATAATTAAAATATATTCTAGCATTGAATGCACAAACGTTTTAAGATTACGTTGAAGTAAAAAAAATCAAGCTTTATTTATAAAAATTATCTCACACGCAAAAATTTTAACATCGCAATCAGTGTCATAATTTTGGGTATCGACAATCAACTTATTGTAATTTGCCGTGTTTCTAATCGGGGCGTTAGAATTCCATGGGTTAAAGTTCATTACAGTGTCATTACCATTGGCAGGCTCGTTCTACACTTTGGAAGAACTAGCAATTCATTTCGCGGATTTTTAAAAAGTTTTCAGAACTAAACCGTTTCACATTATGAAGAACGGAAAAATTCTATAAAATATTTTAAGTGGACAGAAATCAGTTCAACATATGGGAGCAAAAGTCTTATATAATAGTTCAAACTGTAAAAGCTATGACAATTTTTGCTAATTCTAGACATGCAGAATGAACAAAATATCTATTTTTTGTACCCTAGAGTATTCGATAGTGAAATTTTATGGACAATAAATTGTTCGGGTAGTGTATATGGACATCCTTAACGTAGCAGTGTCTAGTTGTTTGCAAAGCGGCGCTTTGGTGATTTGATGGCGCTCCCGGAGTATGTTTGTCTGTCCTTTATGGGCGGACATTAGGGCAACTTTTGAACATTTTAGTGTCGCCTGTAAATTTTGGACCACCTCGCTAAGTGCTGCGAGCGTTTTCTTTTATTTCCCTGTGCCGTATTGTATGCCGTAGGGGCAGTTCGTATTAAATAAATTCAAAACTTTTTTTTAAACACCTACCCTGTGTACCTATTCCGCTGGTCGCGTCCGCTCCAGGCGCTCCAACTTACCGAAAAAGTTTGTTCTCCAGCTGAAAAAGTTAACCAAATAATTTAAATTTGTAACTGTAAAATAATTCATATATCTACTAACTTTTCTAGCTATCGAAAATATTTCATGTGGCATATTTATAACTTTTATTTTTGTTACGCCAAAATAGGCCGTGATAGAGCGTTCTGTTCTTTTTGACTACATTTGTTATGGTGTTATCAATCCACATTATAAGTGTGTGGGGATACAATTAAAGTTGATTACTTTTTTTATAATATTTGTGCGTGATGCTTTTTAAAGTTATTTAGTTGTGATTTTTTTACGCGCCGTTTTCTGGAACCAATTATCGCGTAAAAAAAGGACTGGGTGTATATGAACGCGAAATTCCAATCAATATTATGATCAAACTAAATTTTAGGAGATTTTAGGAAAGTTTATTTAAATTAATTCAATGAACTCTCTAAATTGGGCTTTTATGATAAAAAAAAATTCTGCTGGAATATTTGTTGAATATGTTCTATAGAGAACTTTTTCTTATAAACATAATTATACTCAAACAGTCATGTATTTTGTTCAGTGAGTGATAGCCAATTTGATATCCAATTAAACATAAGAATATATTATTCAGTATAGGTTGGATGCAAAACGAATTTAATAACTAAGGCATTATTTACAAATTACAAAAATCCCGGGTGCCGAAAAATTCTATCTTGACTAACGAATAACACAGTATATCTAAAAAGATTAAAATCACCTGTTAAGAAAGTAAAATAACATATTAATGTCATTCATATCATGTTACATTGTTGGCATTAAAATAAACAGTGGCGTACCGTTACAGTAATAGAAAATAATAAATTAAGTTAATTCAAGTTATTCTTCCTCGTGCAGAATCCTCGAAGAATTCGATAAGCCACCTCTGTTCGAGTGCTTTCGGTGAATAATAAAAAAAAATACTCTACCGAAGAAATCCTGCGAACTGAATACATACACACATCCCAAACGGAATAAACTCCCCACCCGCCCCCGACCGACTCGCATTCTTTTGTAAATTTAGTCTGATAGATGTTCGCCATTGTGATTTATAAACACGCACGCATACAAAAACACGGGGCACTGGAAACACGCTTTGCACACATTTCGTCGTCGGCAGTTTTGTTGATAATTTTCAAGTTGCCTGTGTTGATCTAGAAACTGTCGGCTTATATAAGATAAAGTCAAAAGAAATGTCATTTTTTTCATTTGGAGAAAAACTTCATTTAAAAAAGCTGTACAATATTAATCAATTAAATAATTTCCGTTATTATTTATAATCCCCCTTCACAGATCAGGTAGCTTTTGATTGCCAACTCCGACATTGATATTTTTTTTGATTTGATCTCGTGTTCAAAGAATAAATAACTTGAAAAAAATACATATTAGTGTTTGGCGCCTACGCTATCACTAACTGTAATGCCAATTGTTTTCTTTATCTATTTTGAATTTATTTAAGGTTTGTAAAAAAATATACGGATGGATTGAATAATATTTGGATCTCATTCTTTATTTCAAATACTAATGTACTACCAATTACATATCGTGCTTAAAATGACTGTCGTCAGGCTGTGTCATTCGAAGACCTTATTGAAATGAAAATATAATGTATTTTAGCAGTGCAACGCGCTAATCCGATTTTATCGATTTAATATCTAAGTATATAAAAAATACCTACACTAAAAACATTTTCTATTCTGGCAACGTTTTTGTAGAACCAAAATGAAAAGCGGTTTTTTTGTTATAAAAAACTTCATATGAAAAAATAAATCTGGGCGACGAAGTATTGCGGGATGATTCTAAAAATCATACACACGCACACGGTTCTCGTGGCGCGCCTTCGTCTACGTGAAAACCTATTTTTATGCTAATAATGTCATTTCAACCTCGAGAGGCCTTCATCCCCCCGCGCCACCGCCAACCAGCCCTCCACCACCCCTGCCCATCATCCTCTTACACTTCCTGCTGGAAAATGTAATTTTTCTTGCCGGGAGCAGAACGACTTTGTATTGTGAGACGTACGTACTGGTACGCAATACTGGCTTGCGGGATGGCTACTTGCCGTCTCTATTGTTGTACTCTTCAAGCAATGTCCCAGTTTAAATTGATTGCATGACCAAACAGTGCTTGAAGTATCATTTTTATTTAAAATAATATATGCCGGGTTTCTTTAACATTTTCACTTTGATTGTGAATTATTTCGTTTTTCATTAATAACGAGGGCATTCTTTTATGCAAGAAACAATTATTTAAATAGTATAACGCATTTTCTAGGTCCAATGCAGTGCTTACTCTTTCTTATGTCATATGTTTCAAAGCGTGAAATAAAAAACATCGGTTCGTATCCGATTGAATGAATAGCCGTTTCTATAATAATAATATTAATAAGTAATAAACAGTCTAAAAAAATTGATTCAACAACATACAAAAATGGCAGTTACTATATGCAGTTTTATACCCAATCAAAGGATTTAAGAATGATGAAATGCTGAAATAGCTATCAACTTTTAAAAACAAAATTGCTTATTATTTTTAATCCATTGACTTCTAACGTTTCATACGTTGAAACGGCTGATTGCAGTGTATTGATAGTTGATACTAAACATATAAGAGTGTCAACAGTGTCGAAACCTCCACGTAAAAGCCAATAGTTGTGTTCAAATATCACCTGATTTACTTTAATAATCTCCATAAGATTGGTTCACACCAATACTGCTTAACTATTTTTTTGAAATTTTAGCCATTGGATTATCCTATATGGGTTAACCTCTGCATTGTCAGTCATTGCGAAAAGCCATTTCAATTAAATAAATTAAAAAAAAAAAAAAAAACATGTAACCCATGAAAATTTTTAATTGTGTGTCTGTTCTATTGCATATATGTGATAGAATGGCTGAATATGCCGAAAGGAAAAACCCAGGACATCACTGATAAAACATATAAAAATGTAGAAAATTTTAATAATTCAAATTTGAATAAAAATAGTTTCTTAGTAATATTTCCACGATTTTTTAATACAATAGTCAGGATCGGTTCATCGTTATGAGAGGAACTAGTCCTGATCATTGCATTTTAGTCTTGGATATAGTGTTTAAACTATCTGAATACTATTGCATGTTAATATTTGTGTTAAAAAAATTAACGCCTTAGTACCAATTTAATCACAAAATAACCTTTCACAGCATTATTCATCACTTTTTTTTCTGATAACCATGCATTCGGTTTATATTAATAGTTGTTAGGCGAGTTTAACTGAATCAACTATACGCTTGATTTGAGGACGGTGTTTCTTGTTGAATAAATTTAGAAAGGATAATATCTTGCTGAGTCAATATATAAAATTTCATCTTCCTCTTAATTCATTTCGGTAGCCAGACGGGAGTTCATTTGCACTTCTACGCTTCGTTGCATTTACTATTTTTCTATCGATAATACGAAACGGAGTTTAAAAGACAAAAGTTTAACAATTTCGTTCTTTCTGCTTGAGGCTAAATGATGCGGGCCTTTGTTCGAAATCGCACCCAATCATCTGTGTGTAATGCAGAGCACAACCGATCTATATCCTGACGGTGCTCCATATAGCTATAAGCATTATTTGTATGGGAAAATAAACTTTTGGATACTTCGCAATTTATTTATAATGCGGAATCTATAGGCAATGCTTAAAATTTTTTTTTCTGTGAATTTCATTTGTTATTTTCAAAATAAGTGTTAAAATTACAGTACAGTTACAGTCAATCAATTGATTTTTATAGAACGATAAATAATATTTTTTTTATTTTATAAAAAACGTAAGGTGTAATAGCTTGGAATTTAATTTTTATCAAACAATATTCATTGTGGATATCCCATAGGTCAGGTTTACAAAGTAGATATCAAGGAAGAACAAAATGATCCTCAAGCAATTTTATAAGTCAGAAGTGATTGTCCATAACTAGTGAAATTAGTCGATTGGATAGTATGCGGTTACTCTTACGATTAACATTAAACGATGTTTAGATTTTGCACTTGAGACCAATTTACGTTGTAATGTTAAGTACATTATCAATACTACTGTATAGTTGTGGATAATTCGGTGAATAATGCAAAATTGTTATAATATTACCGCGAGATTTATTGTATCTAGAACATAGTTGTTCGGCGATTGAGATAATTCTACAAATGTGATCAAGTTGTTTTCGTGCATTATCATCATTGCTTACTAACTGTGGCTATTCCCAAATAAATGGAAGGTTATTTTATCTTTACTGGGGCCGTTTTCAGGACAATATGCTCGCGTTCCAGAACAATCTTTTTCCACTTTCCCCGAGGCTGCCTTCGTAAGAGAGACTTTACTCTTTTCTCGTATCGCAATAGGGAGGCTGTATAAATAGCGACGGAGCCCAACCGGCGTAAGATAAATCAGAAACGATTTGAGAATTCACAATGACGCTTGTGAAATAGGTGCCGATTCTCCGAAGGCGGGACTGTATAAATTAGTCTCTTTGCTATGTTTAAAATAAAAATACTTCCATTTTCTGTATAACTTGATATTAAAAAAATATATATAAAGACTTTTATTGAATCGCTGTAACTGTCGCGTTGTAGTACGTGCTAGAGAGTAGAATAAATTAAAACACAACTATTATTACACATATTTGCTATCAAATATATAAATGTATATCAAATTAATTTGAAGCAAGTTGCTATTCATGTTGTTTTTAATATTGTAAAAATCGCATTGAAAATCTATTCGAATTAAATAATTCAGTGGTGTTGGTGTTAAAAAAACTTGGTATGTTATCAGGCTATATTTCAATCTATAAATTAACCCTTTAAAACAAAAGTTTATGAATTATTTAGTATATTATTAAAAGTTTAACACATTGTAATCAGCCGTCTGTTGAAACATTAGCAGTCAGATAATTAAATATAATACATTCATTTTACTTTCAAAGCAAATTTTGTTTTGAAGATTGTTTATAAGACTCAATATAAAAAAGAGTATTAAATTAAAGTCGTAAACTTCATCATTTTAGATAATCACCGATGATTAAAAAAATTATGCAGTTTAAAATTGATGTAGATTATGTGCTTCTGTTATAAAATTTAAAGTTTATGTTTGAGACATGATTATTTTTCTTCGATTCCACTCGAAGTTTTATCAGTCGATTTCAATTTATACGTGTTATGACGATTGTGGGAATTGTCGTGAATGACATAAATACTTGTTTGTTTTTGGTAAATAAGAGATCTAGTGTCCCAGTATTGTTTCATAAAAATTAACGTTTCTCTTCAGCAGATGCCGTGTGATAAAAACAGTCTTCTACTAGATGTTGTGTTGTGTGTTTGATAAAGGGAAAAGTTTCAATGTGAACGATATAATTTAATAAACTGTTCGACCATTCTTCGAATTGGTACAATTGAGCTTTGCAGCTTCGACGGAAAGACGCGTTTGTTGTTTTTCTTGTTGAAATTTATTTCTGCTTACTATTGGTATTGAGTATTGAATGCACGTCTGGCGGAGGAAGCGACTTCTCTTCGATTCGGCGAAGTTTGAAAGGCGGTCTGGCACGTTTCTCGACTGTCGGTGACACGCCCGCTCCCTCACCACAGACTTTAACCTAACCTCACCTCCAGTTGCCTTCTTTATCCAGGTTTTTAGCCTGCAAAACGGTGGGTAATCTCCACTAGAAATACACGGTACACCCAATAACTGGCTGCAGCCTTTTAACACCAAACAATTGTCTGTGATAAGATTTTTTCGGTGAATGACGCTTTAGCTGCGGCTTATAATAAACACTCAACTGATCTGTGACGTCGTAAAAGCTTCAAATACCCTACTGGATATTAATGCGCACGCTATTTCACATTTTGCGCCAAATGCCACGAAAATGAATTCAAAAGGTCAACCTCTGTATAAAGCCAAATCTCAGAATAAGATAAATATATAAAAAAAATAATAATTCAAATTCGATATCGAAGTTCCATCAAGTACCTTCAGTCAATAACATGAATCATTAAAGCAATTTAATGAAATGAAAACAATTTAGAAAAAAAAACAATAATGTGAAATATTACAAAACTACTGCATACTCACGAAAAATTCCTCTTGAAAACTAGATTTGGCAATAACGGGTGTCAAAAGGTTCTCAGAACCTTTTCTTGTTATCGACTTGTATTAAGAAATCATATTTTGCCCTGCTCTGAGAGCGGATATTACTAAGAACACAAAAATATATACAATAATATTTGTAATAATGACACGCTTGAATAAACCGAAAGTCTTCGCAAAAATAAAAAAAAAGACAAAATATTAATTGAATTGTCGTCATCTTCAAAAGCTTTGAGAATAAAGAGAAAATTATTTTTAGATTTTATAGCTCAGACGAGAGCGTGTAACTGAAATAGCTATTCTTATTTTTGTAGGGCTAAATTTTGATTAGCCATTTAACTTAATTATAAACATCACATTTTACAGTAACTTTTCATGTAAAACGATAATTTTATATTTGTTTTTCATTAGTTTTAGTTGTCAATTTTGTATGGATAGAATATACAAATATAAAAAAGTGGATGGTACACATGTACATTCTTATATTAAATGTTACATTTTACATTGTACGCTTGTCGATTTTGAAAAGTTTGTATCAGAGAAAACTTCTAAACAATCTTTTACTGGCATTTGTGACACCCTTAAGGACCGATTGAGACAATGGCACCGCGAAAGTTTTGGTGCATGTGGTAAAAAAAACTTCGAAAACTTCTTTCCGTTCCAATCGTCGCCCGGTAAAAGAAGAATAGCCGACCATATTTTCCTTGTCGATTGCGCTCCCCCAGCCTGCCACCCCGCACCCACGCCAATACGACATGTCCCCTTTTAGACGTTTCTTATGCCGGCCGCGCCTCAGCCTTTCCACTCGCGGAAGCGGGAAATTTAAAAATAAGGAACGCAGTTGATTCGAAAAGGGTCAGCGATGAGTCAGCGCAAACGTTATAAATGCATATTTGGAATATTTTTTGTCGATAGTTGAAAAAGTTTACATAGGTATACATAGATAATGTTTTTACTACCATTAGCTGTTATCGATCTTCATGGATGGTTCTCGTGTTTCTCCACAGTGTTTCGATGCTATTCTAAATGTCATGTAAAATGTAAATTCATAAAATACTCTAGTTTAATCTATTACTGGATATTGTTATCAAACTATTTGATTCGAATCACTGAATTGAAAAAAATCCTAGATAATTATTTTTCAATCTAACAATAGATTTGTATTAAAAAAAAACAAAGAAACGTCTAATATATATAATGTTTATATCCTTTATACCTATCTGACTTTAAACACGGTCCGTACGATAAGCTAATAAACCTTATTCTAGTGACACATTGTGCCATGTAACCAAATGACGACCAGTTCTAGTATATGAAAAAACATTCTTCAATTTCACTATACGGCTTGTCTCTCACTTTTCAATCGAAAATAATTTTTACTTGCCGTCATTTTTAAGCATAATTAGTGTCTTTGCTAGAACATTGTTCAAACAAGAAAATTTATTCGACAAAGTACGTTGTTTATAAATTAAAATGACTTCCATAAAAAAGCACAAGTAAAAAAATATCCAGAAAGATTTAAAATTCGAAATATAAATCTCCGGCTTAGTTGCATACATCTTCCGTTGCCCAGCTGAGCGCTGTTTATTTGCAGTTAGAATCTATGGATACGTTTATGTTAGCAATTTACTTGTTTATGGGAGTAGGTAATTCTACAGTGTAAAGTAACAAAGTAGCGCTTATTAATAGCGATTAATTTATCGATACGGATCAACTAACACCGTCAGTAAATATGTTTTTTACGTTTTATCATCGGCTTAAATGCAAACAAAACAATTATGTGTATTATTTGTATCATAGAGTCAAATTTGATGACTATGGAAAAGTTGTTATAATGCGCGATCAATGAATATTTATAACGTAATGTCGTCGCCTATATATCATTTTATATTGCACCTGATATTTACATCCAATAGAGTATAGTTCTTGTATTCAGTGAATATTATCAAACATTATATAATATAATATCGATGGATTAAAAAAGAAAAATTTTCCTAATTTTAAAGATTTTGTAACATAAAGGAACACGGTAAACATTTTCTTGTTTGTATCACTTTTTCTGAATTATAGATGGGCTGAAATGAAAATAAAAAATCAATAGAGATTATGGATATCATGGAATAGTTAATGATCCTGTAAAATAAATCAGGATATATGAATGTTAATCGAAATACAGTGTTACGTTTATCATATTTTTTCCCGAAATGGTACATTGTTTTCGATAATAGCGTTTTAATAACAGTAGAAACGATTATGTCCGGCTACGTTAAATTTAAATATTTTTTTATCACGTTTAATTCATTTGTCATAAACTTTACCGTGTAATATAAAAGAGAAAGGGTTACCGCCTGATTGTTTATTACTGATTAAGCAAATTTATTGTGTAAACGTGGAAGGGTTAAACTTTTCTCTTCTTACGCTACACAATTTTAAAAGTTTTCCATAAAAACTCATAAACAATCTTAGCGAAATATGAATTTCCCGCCGTTCCTCCAATAAATAAGGCGCGCTTTTTTCTTCGCATTACAGCGGAAATAAATCACAGCCGTCTTTTGCGAGTGCGAGCGAGATAACCAGCATTCTCATATAGATTGTTGACTTATTTCGTTGCACTTTCTGTTTGTTGAAGAAATATTTATATAAAGACTCCGAACGGACAACGAAACATTTCATTTTACCGCCAAGCGTAAGACACATGATGTAGCTTTAGGTTAGAAACCGCATTATACATTTATACAACATTGACAAAAATCCTTTAAAAGACTAATATCACTTTTCTAAATATATATATATATATATATATATATAAATAAATCATTGTGTGTACGTGTTTGTCCTTTATGCATAACTACACCATTCATCTAATCGATATGAAATTTTACAAATTTGTTACATATACTCCCGCGAAGGTTTTGGCATACCATACCGATTTGACATACCGATGACGCTAATTCCACGTCCCCGACGTCAACATATTAAACACGATGCCGTAACTTCGACCCAATGATATATTATAGGTTGTGCGACCTGGGTTGTAGATTTTTAATTATTTCCATAATGAGATTTGGTCAGCAGCCATAACGCTATTGCTTGAATATCGAGCGGAATTTTAATGAGCTTTTAGTTGAATATCTGACGCATTCGATTCATTCATTATAATTTATTGTTTATGATTAAATAATCTCCGTATTCCAAATGGGCATAAGATTCCTAAAATGTTAGCATTTATAGAAAATTTTCGTTTGTTGTTGCGTGCAAACAAAAAAATATTTTTCCCTTCCCTAATATGTGTGTACTCTTTCGAATTTAAAAATTTACATTTTATATTTTAAAAATCATGTAAGTTTTAAGTAGCGCGTAATATCGATACATCAACGTTTTTATTTTTGGAATACAAATTTGTTTATTAGAATCATTCTTGTTCATATTCATATGGGTAATGCTTTTTAAAAATATGAATGCTTATCATATTTTTTAAGCATAAACATTCTTTAGAGGTTCTAGCTCAGGACGGGTGGTTAGCTTATCTTTTTCCTTACCTAAATTTGTCAAGAATCGAATGAGTGGAATGGTGAAGTCTTTTAAAAATAATATGAAAAAAAAAACATTCAAACTGATATACAAGCAGTCTGATTAAAAATTCTGTTGAGATACCTCCATAACAGGCCAACGCTTCATATTTATCGCGAGCGGATATAAATGCAAAGATATATACTATCTTTATTTTTCTACACTTTAAGGCAGCCCAAAAATGCATTTTTTTTAAACAATAAAAATGCATATTTTAGTACTTGTTTCCACAATATATTTTTTGATTTGAACCGGTTTTACTCAGTTGATAATGCTCGCGATGAGCAAACTGGTCCAGATCAAAAAAATATATTGTGGAAATAAGTACTAAAATGTGTTTTTATTATTTAAAATATCGTGCCTTTTCATCAAGAAGTGACAGTTAACACATTAAAAGTGATTAATGCAACTTATATTATGAAATGTGAATTGTTAAAGCATTGTACGATTCCACATGCTTTGTCGCCAACGACCCAGGATTCGCCTTTTGACATCTTCAGGCATTCTATCACACGGATACAACAGAACTGACCAGTCAGTTCCGGAAGGCGAAACCCGGGTGACAAAACATGTGGAATCGTATAAAGTTTTAACAATTGAAATTCGATACTGAAATTCCATCAAGCACCCTCAGTCAATATCATAAATTATTTAGTAGTTATTAAAAATCTTACAAAGGAGATGTGGTGCCGGATTTCATTGCCTGCTAAAGCCTACCGGTCGGAGATCGAGATTCCATCCGTGGGCCGGCTCGTCCTCTATCGACCGGGCGCATGTAAGTACCAACTCACACACACACACAGTCACACACAATGTAGGTAACTGGTGTGTCACAGAAATTCTGATTTATAATGTTGATACGCAAAGCGGAATTAATGGCTCGATTGCTTACACGCCTACCCAAACTAACACAGCTTATGTACGCTTCCATGCATTTACAAATCGCTACCGAAATTGCCATATCCAAATATATGTTACTATAACTACAATATATGAATTAGTGAATGACACTTTTGTATGGATTACGTTCAGAATTTATATTATAAGTACAGCGAAACCCCGATTTATTCTTCTTAAAGAACACGCAAAAGACGCGGATCTCAGCAAAGTTTCAAACCCCAAAAAGATTACAAAAAACACTCTTTCCTGCTACGACGCGATAAATGTTCAATTCATAGAGGTCATATAAATAATCTTTAGTACGAGAATTTCTTAATCGTCGAAAGAAAATGCTAAATATGGGTAGATTAGAATGCTTATTGATAAATATGTGTTAAAACATGATTGATTTTTATAATGACCGTTGTGAGGTAATGTTACCATTATGTTACCATAATTTATAACATTAATGTTACCATAAAAGAGAGGATTGAATGAATAATATGTTATCACGTGCACAATGTGATCCCATGATTATGTTGCAATATTATCTAATTTGCGAGTTACCAAATATAAATTTTCAAATCGCCCATTCATATAAATCAACTTTGAGTTGGTTGTGAAATTCAATCGATCTAACTGACGCGGGCCGCTTACAAATAGGTAATAAATTTGTACATAGCAATTATTTAAATTTGATTATATCGGTATGAATATTGCCAATACAGATTTGCGTTTTGTAAAATTAATCAAACCCAATCTGAATGTATTTTCGATGCGATATTTCGATAATATAAATCATATTCCAATGATACAAAATTATAAATGCACGGTATGATACCAAATATCTAATTCAACGAAATTGTTATCTTTTGTAAATTTTTCTATTCCTTGCGGAAAAAATATATTTGACGCAAGTGCAGCTCTACAAATTATTGTCAATTCAATCAGAGTCATAATTTTAATGTTATTTTACCTACTATGAAAATGAAATCAGTGTCGTTAACCACAGAAGTTATTTACATTGGAGTGCCTCTACGGAGATTTTATGTTTAAACAGTGCGACGGCTTAGCGTGAAAAGCAAGTGTTTAACCTACAGAATTTCGGTTGTATTTTAAGGGGTCGGATCGATTGCAGATAGTATCGGTAAATTTTTGCAAGGGTTCGTCAGACGCCGTAAGGCTCTGCTGGGATCGTTAATTTCGAAATGAAAAATATATAGTCTAATAAAACACCCATTAGCTATCGTACAGCGCTTTTTTACGTCTATCGCAATAAGGCGAGACTGCAGCGGTAGTTCACAGCGCCCGTCGAAGCCTGCAAAAAATGGAGCATGAAATGCTTTGTTTCAGAAAAAGGCACCAGCGGCAGACAAATGTGCAATTAAGCGGGGGTCGCGAGGAACAGCGCGGGTGGAACTAGGGCGGCGGAAGGCTCTTCGGCTGTATTTGCATCATGGGGGTGTATTCACGTTTCCTATCTTGCCTCGACAATTTGGGTGCCTTTAGTTTATTGATGACTGTAAAACGATTTTCTTTATCTCGTTCTTGAGTCCATATCTCTAGGTCAAATCAAACTAATGTATAAAATCCTATAAACTATTCGATAAAAAGGCAACTGATCGTGACCATACAATTGTTTTAACAGGGATAAAATTATCTGGTGTTGCATTTTTTAAACACGGCGACGAAAACGTCCCGCTTTGAAGACATGAAAAAATATTATTTGATTAGGAAAATATGTACACTGTTGTCATTTACTGTTTCGGCGAAAATCTTTTTGACGAATTCCAATTCCTTATAATTACAATAATACTTGACTAAAGATTCAAAAAGCCGGTAAAACAAACTTAATTCCTTATTGCCTATGTCACTATTCATTAAACACTTTGTCAGCTGCATAGAAATCCAATAATATATTTAAATACCTACGTATAAAGTTATCCGCACTGAATAGTTTAATTTGACACTTGATTACGGAGCTAAATTTCTTATTTCCATTATGATTTTTTTATGTCACATAACATTAATTAAAAATCTCTCCAAAGACAGTCAATAAGATGTTCTTCTTCAAATTTCTATGTTGATTGAAGTGTTTTTAAGATTTTCTAATTTCACTCTAAATGAAAAAAACTATTCATCCAAATGACAAAAGGGACAAAGCTGTGAGCTATCACTTAACCGAAATACGGCGATCAGGTTCTGCTACAACTCCAATACTTTCTTTTAACGGAAGAAAGAACACATACTTTATTCTACTTACTATTTTTTCAGTAGTTTACTGGGAGTATATAACTCGAATACGTTTGCGAAAAGAATCTATATAAAATCGGTGTTATAGTATTTATATTGAAAATGCTTGAGTTAAGCTAGTAAAAATACGTATGTGGCGGGAGGGTGTAAAGACTGTAGAGAGTCTTCGTGTGTATTTGCATGACGAGGAGTTCCAGAGTTCTGTGCGGAGCAGCGATTCTCAAACGGGGCGGGTGATTAATGGGAACGTATACTGCCGCCCTGGGAGATATTCCGCAGCCCGCGAGTGTTCTTTATGTATTTTTTTTCGCCGCCGCTCGTACGTTGCGTTCCCGGCGCGGGCCGTTCTTCCGTTCTTGCGCCAAACTAATTTCAAATTAACTCAAATGGCTTGCTCCCTTTTTTCCTCTCTCACATTCTATTTCGCAGCTCAAAAATACGCATCGACAACCCAAGACGTGCGTGCCATTAATGATCCATCCGAGATGAGGATGGAGGATGAGCCAGATTCAAAGAGACAATTATTACTTAATTATTTGAAAAATAAAACACAGCTGTCGCCACTACGCGGTGCATTTATTTTTAATATTTTTGGAAGTACATAAAAAACAAATCTAAAATTATATTATATTATGAATTTAAATATCCGAAAAAGAAAAGGACACGCCATTTTGTTTCAATTTTTTTTTTTCTAAGTAAGTTTTTCCATGTTTTCTTAACATATTTTATTGCAGAAAGCATACTGACGTTCAATCTTATTTTTATCGGGGGATATTTTTCAGCTGTAAAATTAGTACATATAAAAATGACGATCTTCACATTAATTTTATTTAAATATACAGGGGGTACCTGGAATCTTGCATTCATACGTTTTCTGCATTTATCGTTTTTTTTATCATTCGATTGGATACTTCTCGCATAATTTTTTTTAGCGTTTTAAAAACAATGAGTTGATATTTTTTAACACTTATTTGTAATAAATTGAGAAATGTTAAATATGAACAACGTTTTATTTTTTTTATAGTATTACATAATCGTCATTTTATTGATTTGATAAAAAGGACTTAATTGTCTTTGATAGTAATTTTTATACTTTTTTACGTTTATTTATATCTTTGCTCGCAGTACATATGTTATCGATTTCTTTTTTAACAGATGGCCTCGGTAATGCCGCCGGCGACGTTCAAATGTTCTGATGTAGGCAACAATTTTGTAAGGGTAATTCGGCCGTAATCAACAACGGACGCTTTTTTGCAAATGCTTAAATGAAGACAATTTATTTCGTGCTTTATTTACTCTGCAATTTCACCTCGAGCTTTTAGCATTTCTCATTCGGCAGTTGTATAATGTGAACATTTAAAGAAAAAGACTTTTATTAGCCGTTTCCGGTAGGGTGGGGAGATGAATGTTTTCTTTGCCACACAGTTGTGGAAACTCGGCTATAAAATTGTCCATAATATATGTTATCATTGTTTTCCCCTTGCTTTAAAAGATGCTTATCGTTGGGTTAAGGATAGCTCACAAACCGCTTTTTGAAAACACGGAGCAATAATAATTGATAGAATTTTATTCTTGACTTTTTGGTAACCTATGTATTCCGGACTTACTAAAAATTACTATTTCTATTTATTAACTACCTAAATTCTTCGCCATTTTTGAAAAATCTATTATAATTTATTTTAGTTTCCACAATAATGAACGTCATTAATTTAAAACTTGTTTGATATAATTTTTTAAATAACACAACGGAAGTGGCGAAATAATGATAAATAATGAAAAATCGTGAATAATGAATTTAATAATTTAATAGACATTGAATTTTTTTCAATGACGGATATTATGAAAACGTATAACTATTCGAAAAAACCATTCATATAAATCTTGATATGTTTAATAATTATGCAATTAATTGTTTTAAATATAAGTGCAATTTTCTGTCGCTCTTTCTATTTTTCTCACCATTTTTATTACGTTTCCAATGGTAACATCTTCGAAGCTATTAAAAAAAGCAAAAGTCTACGCTTGATATATAGAATAAATTACTGGGTGCCATATTTTCATTTTATATGGAAAATCCGATGTTTGAATCTCCCAAATTCGTCTGAAATTATTTAACATTCTTAAGCATAAAAACATTTTTGAAGTTATTTAAATAATGACTCAAACAATCTATCTTGTGTTGTGTCCACATTCTTGGTACAATGTTGTACAATTTTGGTAAACGTTTCGCAGTTCTCTACCTAATAAATTCAGAATATCTCCAATGATTCTCGAAGAACTATCTTAATATCTGTTATTATAGACTTGTTTTTATCGAAAGACACTATTAAGACCGATGCTTAATGTTTCTCTTGCTCAAAAAGCTGATATTATAAGATGTATTCTTAGAAAAACAATCTCATTTTAACAAACGATGTAATATTAAAATATTTATATCATGTCAAATAAATTTATAAGGAAATTAGTCAAAGAATATTATTGAATGTTCCTTTGAAGACCATGTTATTTTGATTGACTTACTTTTCAAGGATTTGAATTCCAGTATTGTAAGATTCATAAATTGATCTAAAGCACGGTGTTTAATATTCTCCCCCGCACTTCCACAATAAAACTGGGTGCGATAATCCGAATTGATAGAAAAATGTTTATAAACTACTAAATTTAAAGCTTTTTGTTGAGTAAACAACTGTTGAAATATGATCTTGAAATATTTTTTTTATATATTGTAATTAACTTCTAGATATACCAAAATTCATTAATAAAAAAATATGATAAACATTATATTTAATTATGGCATGGAAACAAGATCACTTTCAAAGAAATCTTATAATTTATATTAAACTATTTATTTGATCTACACAAATAAAAAATGCAATTTTTATTTAAATCACAACGGGTTATACTTCAAAAATTTGCATTATATTAAGCTATAAGCTAGTTGGGTATATAAATACGGTAGGTGGTGCACCATATTCTATCTGAATTTATTCCGCTATGACGATTTTGCTGACGAACATTTCGAATTTGTGTTTAAATTTTTTACATTCCAATTTTAAGTAGTCTCTTCCTGTTTATTAAAATTAAGTTGAAGGAAACACAAGTTTGTGTCCACTCATCATGAGTGCCGACTCTTGACTTTACGGAGACGAGTAAATGAGAGTCTACCGTGAAAATGAACATCGTAATAGAACTAATTCCAGTTTTATTTTTTTAATGTCACGTTTGCATCGTGAGCGCTCGACAAAAAATTATTGAACTCATATACATATATTGTCTTATTTAAAATATCAATACGTCATAAATGAATACAGTTAATGTATATATAGTCCACAATTATTTTGTATGTAATTTATGATGAAAAATTTTCCTTAATATTTCATTGAAATTGCGAAAACGGTGCAATAAAATTTGAAAGGCTTAACAGTAAAGTCGACATAATTTATATACATTGAAGCCATTGACTAATGGTCTATTTCTCCCTTTTATCCTAATGAGTATTTCACTAAGAAGACGGTAAGAATTTAATTCTTCTTTATTATCAAATTGAAATAATTAAATTAACGCGCATAAAATTAAATTTTAACCATGATTTTTAGACCCTTTTAGGCTTAATAAAAATGCGCTAATTGCAGAACGAATGCTGTCAAATAAAATTTATAATGCACAATTTTAGTATATTTTTTAATTCGTTTCATTAACCGATAAATCTTTTTTTAAATGACGTTTTGAAATAATTCGGGGCGTAGCAGCTAAATATTCAAAGCAAATACAGATTTTTCTTTTTTGTGTCTATTTATAATGTAATGGAAGTGTTGTGAGCTATCAACATTCGTGTATCACAGTTGTGTATGAATAGTACATTACATGTTGTGACCGTGTAAGCCAGTGATCGGCAATTTACTACCCTCGGGCAATCAAATTACCCACTGCAAAATTTTGAGTAACCCGCCGAGAAATCATGATATATTTTTAATCAAATTACTTAAGTCAAATTAAATAGACTTAATTCAAATTAAAAAAAGATGCTACAATATCCAAAATCGTTGCCGTCGACTTTTTCATAAATGCACTTAATCACTTATAATATCTCTTATATATATATTATACTTCTATTATACACGTGTATTATTTTATATCCTCAAAAAATAAATCGATGTATTGATTGAACTGGCATTTACTTGACGGAACTCTATTACAACAAGATGTAAAAACAGCAATTTATTATATATTACAAAATTTATAAAATATGTAGTTGGTAGCTATTTCGGCTTGCGCCTTCATCAGGGCTATCCCGTACCATCAGCACAAGCTAAAATAGCTTTCAACTATATATCTTATAAATTTTGTAGAACTAAAATACATCGCTATTTTTTCACCGTGTTAAAACTTGATATATCGGTGACTGAATGTTTGCTTGAATTGTGCTTGATTCTCAATAAATTTAAAAACAATACTTATCCCTATTTTCGAAAAACTGTAATTGAAGGAATAAGAGACACGATTTTTTTTATATACTAATTAAAAAATGTTTACCTACCAATCCAGTGATTGAAAATCGTTTAGTACTGATAAAGCCAGTTAATTCAAAAATTCTATTACAAAAATACTAATAATAATTTGAATTGTTATAACTCTATACGATTCCACATGTTTTTTCACTAACGAACCGGGTTTTGCCTTTCGGCATCTTCAGGCATTCTATCACACGGATGCAACAAAACTGGCACACAATAAACAGTTAGCATCGTTTATATACCAAGCGAGCTAATTAAACGAAAATTCAGAGGCAAAAAAGGGCTAAAGAACTAACGATATTTTTTTATTCCATTTCTCGATAAAAAATCAATTGATATAACAATATTTCGCAGGAGAGCGATTGTATATACTTCCTAAAGCCGAAGGCCCGCCTTTGACTGATAATGCTTATAAGCTGGAAAGGTTTCACTTTGAAATGTTGCGCTTCAAACAGTTTGTTTTAATTGGAGCAATTTAGAGCTGCGATGTATTGCAAGAGTTGTAAGGAACTCATCCGTTAGTAGCCGAAGGGCTTAAAACACTGCACCTGTATGACGGAACAACGCTGGCTTAACTCTGCATACCACAATATACCGAGGGACGATTACCTCCGTGAATTACTTCCAGCTTGGATATGTGACGACTCTTCGTTCACGCTTCAACCTTTCCTCTTGCCACACGCCAGCCGCTTAATTGAGGCTGTTAGATCGACGACCGATTCCAATAGCTGAAAATATTATGTGAAGTGAAATCTACTACCATCTCTGCCATGACAAGTAAAAATGGTGCTTTTGCTTGTAATTAAAAAATAATGATTCAACAAATAGAAACAATGTGTTGAAAGCTCTCCTGAGTGAATTCTACGGCGTCTGTTTGAATGTTTACAGCATCTGAGTCAACATAATTATACGGGATTGGGTTTTATTTTTAACAATTGAATGTCAAATAAGTCATTCTATTGTCGATCTATTTGTTAAATTTGATTGTTTGAATTTTGTTTCTTAGAGAGTGTATCGTGTTTATGACACGACGTTATTAAGTTTGATCACCTTTTATTACACTGTATCATTGAAATACAAAATAAATATTTTTTATAAAATTACATTCGATTCAAATTGAAAAAAATATTTTTCGAAAACCATTTACATTAAAACACAACGTGAATTTTTCGAGTGTGTGTTTTTGTAGAATTGGGGACAAAATTACCCCACATCGGCATTGTTTCCGTATCCCTTTATCAATGGCGGAGGGTTAATTAAAGCCTGATTACATGGCCCACCTATCCGTTCGTACTTTGAGTTTATTACGTTTGTTCGTATCCTTTAACGTTCGTAATTTTCTGTTTATTTCAGGTAAGTTTTGAATATGTGCCCACTACATACACGCCATGCAATTGTGTACACATCATCTGTGTCGTGAGCGACCCCTATGCGCCGCAGGAAAAGGGTAAGTAGTGCATTCAATCAACCTTTATGTTTACGACGCCGTAACGCACGGGAATAATTTTATGTGTTACAAAACGCGGAGCAAAATATCGAATATATTATTATTTTGTTTCCTTACATCGATTCCTTTATGCGAGGTACGTGACTGCCTTCCATGAAAATAATATCAGTCTCAAGTATTTTATAATATTATTCATATAAAATTGTCAGTCTAGGACAGCGGTGATGAACCAGTTTTCGTTTCTAAAAAATGCCTGTAATCCACGTTACGACATTGTTCTTTGATGAGTAAATCACAACTTGCTCAATTTGATTTCTATCAAAGATAAGATGTTTATGTTTTACAATTAAATGTGTCTAGAATCACTTATAAATGGTTTTGATTCAATTGAAATTGAAGAAGTAGAAACAATATTCGATAACTTTTTAAGGTTGCACTGTTTTTTCAGGAACTTTTTAATTAACCCTTAACCATAAAATTTAAAATAACTTAGTGATAAAATAATAATAATAAAATTAAAAATAACACGGCTAGTAGCACAATACGTGGAATAATCAAAGTTATTTTAAATTTTATATTAAAATGAACTTCCACAAAGTTACCGCCGAAACCATCGAAAGTATAAACCCTCGTAACGTTACCATTAACCATTAACGTCATTTATTTTGTCAATCGTCTTAAATAATTTGAAAACAATTTTTTTTGTAAAAACATCATGTAATAAACCGACGGCTGTACCGTGTAGCGTAAGAATTTTATACATATAATCATAGAAGATAAAAATATGACACACACATATTGTAATTAATCCGTTTTTTGTGTACTATTTTTTACATTTATTGACAGAGCTAAATATGTGTGTAAGTGCTAAAATAAATAAATATTATCATTCCAATGCTATTGTACGAATTCAAAAATAACTAATCGTATAATAATTGTTATATTACGTAACGAGGAGAATTTTTGTACTCAATTCAAATATTAATTTTCTTTCAATGTTCAGAATCTCTATGCTATTTTCTCTACAACACTTTCTACCGTACTATCTCCTCGAACTATATAAGTTTAACGTAACAAGCCTACAGAATTTTATCTCACAGCTTATATTCAACAGTTTATGAAAAAAGTTTAGATACGTAGTACCAGTATTCTACAATAGGATACATAAGTAACTGAAAATTATAGACTCTAAAAGAAGTTTCAACAAGCCTTGATTTGGACCAGTGACTATACAAATATACACATACTTGTTAGTGAGTATGGTGACAGTGAAATAAATTGTGATATCTTTATAAAACAAAAACAATGTAGTAAATCCATTATATGTTCGATATTTAAGAAGGATATAAGACATATGATGAAGCAAAGGAGGTGTTTTCTCTCGATGAAAAATCATCTCACCTAAGAAAATAAGGCAGTAGCGTACATTCAAGTGGTTGTTTCCTCATGATAACATTATTAATTATTTAGTATTAAACTAACAACGAACCAGCAGCTTAAAAAACACTATGTATGTACAAACAATCGTATTAGTTGAATAATAGATAAAAATAAGAGTAAATATTTTAAAAAGTTTTTTATTCCATTTCTACCCGTTTTGTGAGTGCTTTGTAAATAGAATTACTGATAAAAACAAATAAATTCAGTACTTATATAATAATAACACGGTGAAAAAATAGCAATGAATTTCAGTTCTAGCTATTTTTCACCGTGTTAAGCTGAAGTGTTTCTTTTTTACCTTTTGGCACGTTGATTTTTCAATCGATAGAACGGTTTTCATGCCTTTTTACTAACTCTTAAATAACATTTTGCTTAAAATCAATAAGAAAATATCACAACTGCAGTAGTTTGATGTATATTTTTTATTTCCCACATACTATTCTCATATCATTGTATTTAATTGTTTACCATTTTTTTAAATATAAAACGTCGTTTTTTTTACTTCTAGCTTCGGGAAAAAAACTCTCGTCCAGATCATTTGACCATATCGAAGTTTTCTGTATACTCTTAAGAGTAAAACATCTTTTCATAGCTTCGTTTGAAAAGGATATTTTTGCACGCTACTGTCTGCAGGCTTATCGGATAAAACATTATGATATAATATATTTCACGTGATCGGCCGATATGGCGCGTGGCACGCGTGAGTTTTTTCTTGATTTCTCCAAGGAAAACGTTCATTTGTCACCGATATTATGTTTTGCGTCAGACAGGGTGATGTCGTTAATCTTCGGGCTGGTGGGAGGGCCTAGCGCATATTATGAGATCAAAGATTCTTCATTCATCAAACTCCCGAGCGCACACATTGTGATATGTGTAGGAGATATATTGCCTCGGGCCTAACTAAACTCTCGCATTCTCGTCGAAGAATACTAACGTTAATATTTGAGAGAGTCTTCACTTTAATGTCTGACTGATGCTGAAACTTCTCGTGGAAACTGATTTAAGCCAAGATATCAAAGGCATTTAGCCATTAACTAATTCTTTGAAAACTACAGTTGAAGTTTTTGATTAAAACAGCTAATCTCACTACGTAGGTTGCTAACTTAACTAAAAAAAAAACGTATTTTTATTCATGCGTGATGTGGACATCGTTAAAAATTGTTAATATAAATATACTGTCAAAAAGTTTATTGCCTTAAAATTAAAATAGTCTTGCTTTTGGAGTAATTTGGCAAAAATGATTATTCCCGCTGTTGTCTTAGTTAAAAAATATGTAAAATATAACAATATTAGAAAATATTAATGAATGTTTTTAAATTTAACTCTACTTAAGTTATTTAATTGAATTTATATGGCTACAAAAATGACCAAGTATCAAAGAAGTTAAAAAAAAAATTTTTTTTTTTCAAAAAATTACGATATGTTGCCGAAACATGTATTATATAAAATAAATAATTTTTGTCAAAGCAAATATTCTGTATTTTTATAATCTCACGTAATGGAATAAGTAATTGAATTCAACCTTTTTTTTTTTTTTTTTGAAATCGTATTTTCGCTTGTCGTTATGCAAAATATATTTTTGTAAGTTAATCCATGTACGGCACATCATTACTTATAATGCCGAGTGGCACCCGTCATACGGCACATATTATATTATAATACATTGTATAGTGGCGTGACTTGTCATCAAAGGCTCACTGCTTCCGCAACAGCTATCCCGAAAAGGACGCCGTCTCTCGTCACGCTCAGGAGGACGCCGTGGCGTTTGTTTTCCACTTAATTTTCATCACGGAACCGTCTCGTCCTCCCGTCCGCCTCACTCGACTCGCTTCCGGCCGAAGCTCATACTTTATGCCTGCAACCTTGCGATGACACTGTGGGGTTAATAATACATCGAGCTATACCATTGTTGTAGTTTGAAATTGTGTTTACCAGTCGATCGCCGCTACCCCGCCCGCCAATGGAGAAAACGTAAAAAAAATATTGATTGAATTGTCATTTACATAGTAGAGCTCCATTATAACACGGTGAAAAAAATAGTTAAGCAAATTTACGTTCACACATAGTTCTGACGATAGCGTGTTCCGAAATGGCTATCAAATACATCTTAGCTATTTTTTCACCGTGTGTGGTAAAAAATCGTATTATTTTTTCCGAAAGACATCTTCCAATATTCAAATGAGTTACAAATTTACAAACGTGTATCCAGTCTTTTATTCCTTGTATTGTTTTTAAATATATGAACTTCGCAATCTTTTATAAGGTTACATTTATATTGCCTTTTCAAATTAACTTTATTTCCTGTACAAAACTCGAAGCGCACGTGATAAGTTTGCGCACTCAATTTAAAAACAAATTTATACTTTATCCAAATGGCAAATTGATTTTGAGGGTATTTTAGTTTGAAATATTCCTGTGAATTGAATTCTAGTAGTTTTTAATGAATACATAATATTGGGTTCTTGCGCCCCACAGATGTTTCTGGTTAAAACACGCTGTTTTGTTATATCACTAAAAATCGCCTATTTGCCTTTGTCTTCGCCACTTTCCCATCTCTTTTCGCCCGGTCGTTATTTTGTTGTCTCGTCCCTCTACCACCCCGAGAGCGGTAGCTGTCGGAATGTGGTGTACCGCTTTTTTACGATGTGACGTTTGTTTTTTTATTTCATTTCAAAAATGGAACAAAAACCATTAGTTTTTCCGTACACAGTGAAAAAATAAACTGACTAACATTGTTTTTTTCGGCGTACGGAGATCAACTCGTCCGGACACTGAGCTTTGACGTTCTACTCTTGTAACTTCCCCCCCGCTGATTGTTTCTATTTTACGATATATCTGTTGAAAACGTGCGAAATAAAACGGCGTCATAAAAATGTTGATGATCTCGATTTTTGGGCTCCGCGCGTGTATATTTATGTGGAATGTTTTGCAAGTTTTTCTTATTCTTATGATTGTTTGTTTTATTAGCCATTTTGTGTGCCCGCGTAATGTGATTGCGAAAAATAAGCGAGGAATATATTTTCTGATCCGTATTGTTTTATTATCTTTTCTGTTTTATTTGCTTATTAATTTATACATAAAATACACAACTTCTATCTTAGGTCAATGAACAATCAGTAAATTTGCACGAGGCTAAGAATCCTAATCGATTTTTTTCTTCCTAATATTATTACTTGAACCAAAGAATATCTAAATAATGTATTAATGTCAAAATAACATAATAGGGTAAAAATATCAATGTACTTAGCTCTACAAAATTGTATATATGATATTTTAAATAATAAAAACACATTTCTTTTTTTAGTATTTATTTCCACAATATATTTTATGATCAAGACCGGTCAATTCAATCAACTGATCAGTTGATAATGCTCGCGATGAGCGAAACCGGTCCTGATCATAAAATATATTGTGGAAATAAGCACTAAAAAAATGTGTTTTTATTATTTAAAATATCATGCCTTTCCATCAAGAAGTGACAGTTAACACCTTAAAAGTATATATGATAATCAACTGATTACGTTGATTCATAATAAAGTATTGTAAAAACATCTCTGGACAAAGTCATAAGGTTGTATTAGTTAATTTTACAGTTTCCAAAAAGTTATTAATTTTTTTCAGATTCTTTTGTTCCTGGAATGTCAGTTATTTTGTATCCGTGAGAAGCGAATGCGAGACAAATCTTGTGAAACTGTACATATAATAGTTGGATCGAATCAAATTTCAATATTTATTTTATCAATTTTTTTAGTTTGGAAGTAAATGGAAATGAAATCGGCCATTGTATAAACTACGAAATCCGGTTTCAAAATAATTACGGCTCTACTGTTTTGGTAGTAAAAGTATCGCTAATAATGTGTGTACATAATTCATAAAAATATATTACTAATGTAATACATGAAAAATATTTGAAGTTAGCTTTTTTGCAACGATCCCACATTGGTAGTGGCTATCGAGAAGAGTCATGGATACCTTTTTAAAATGCGTATGGCAGAAACGTTGCAAAAGTTTGACCGCAGTAGAATTTAAATATTTTCCATTTGTTTGAGAAGTCAAAGTCGACCCCGGGGCATTTGCTCCGGGGGCAAAACGTCTGCCGTAGGGAGAGGTTGAATATAACTCAATCAAAACTTTGGTTAATTCGAATTTATATTTTCGATCGTCTTCTCTTCGCCGTCTCCATTTTGCATGCCGATTCCAACAAGTTGCCAATGACCCGAGATTACAACGAAATTTGATTGTCAAATTGAAATTAATAGGCACAAACGCAAAGAGAAAAACTGAGACAATCTGCTTTTTTCTTCGCGCTTGTAAAATAATAAGCTTGTGTCATAAAAAAATTCATTTTCAACGTTTATTTATGATTATGCGACCATGTCATTGAAAATTGGATCTACCGAATACGTGCCGGCAAGCAAAGCCGCGGTGGACATTTGAACGACCCTATATTCTTTAATGCTATATAATATACTTTCAAAAAAATTAACGGAAATCTCACACACAACTTGTTTTATTAACTTTTCAACAAATTTTGAGCTTCCTATTGAAATACCTTTTTTATGTTACTTTTATGGTCTTAACTTCTTTGAGTATTCATTAAATTTTGAATAGTAAAAACAGAATTAACATGGTGAAAAAATAGCAACGTATGTTTTTTAATAGATTTCAACCAAGAAAATTCCATTTCAATCAATTAAAACACTACTATTTGGTTACTTGTGGTTGTCAAAAGTGAACTTTTGAATGATTTAATTTAAAGAAGCTCTTTTGTGTTTCTGGATGAAATGTATAAAACACATAGTGGTTATTATGTATTATTTATATTTTTATCGTCTTATGTGTAAGAAATTATAACTTATAATTGTAATTATGTTAATGAAAATTATAAATTATAAGTCTGATATAACAAATCGTCATCAGTGATATTTAGGTGGGAAAAAATCTCTATCCGTCATATTAATTCGTTCATATCCAAGTACAGGTTATCCTCGACTTACGACCGAGATACGTTTCTGGGCTTTGGTCGTAAGCCGGATTGGTCGTAAGTCGAATTTCATACAAAATATGTATGTACTTTCTTAAGTTTTTTTCTAAATCTATTGCGTTTCTCTTTTTTTGTCACATCTACTCCGTTTTCCAGTCATTTTTTATGCACGATTTATTGTTAATTCACTTAAGAAATTAAATGGGTATATGTATTATTTAAATCTTATCATATTAATGTGTATCTGTGTCTAAGTTCAAAAACACTATGTTAACTGAATTATGTATACATAATTTAAAAACAACGAAGGGAAGAAATGAGAAACAAACGACATTCTTTGCGCAAACCCGCGATCAGCAGGAATTATTTATTGCATTATCTTTGTTTACGCATGAATCAGGATTGACAAAGACGCACCGTAATGCATTTTAGCAAAAATGCTATTTTTTTGTCGTCAATGCGAATGGTCGTAAGTTGAGAACTACCTGTATTAATAAATTAAAAATAATTATACGATAAATACAGTGCAACACGTTACGCAACTTCGTAGTATAACCCGATTTGTATGTGCGCGTTTCATTAATTCGAAAATTGTTTCCCCTGCTAGGTTATCTGGAAATACATTTCGAATACATAACTCTTGAAAACGATCGCCCGAGGCCTGATCCTTTATAAACCGGCTATTAAAAGAAGGAAAAAAGAGAAGATTATCATTGAAGTTTATCTTGGGAGGGACTGTTACATTTCAAGTCAACCAACTTGTTTAATCGATTCCAGTCTCGGACCGGATGGCTTAAAAAGTTGTAAAAAGCGACCGCGGACGTGGAAGTTTTTTTCTGGCCTTCTCCTCCAGCTTAAAACTTACCTTCTGGCGGTTCAACCAGAAAGATTATTCTTTTAGAGTTATGCGAAAAGTTATCATGGAGTTTCGGTTTTGTGATTCTCCGGGAAAGCGCCGCGGAAAAGAAATACCATGTGTCTTTTGTTACTCCCGAGAAACCGTTTCAGATAATGTGGTCGTAAAGCGGGATGAATGGTCTTTCGTGTAATTATATCCATCGCAAGATAAAATGATTTGCTCCTTTTATGACCCCCTTTGACTCCCATTTCCTTACGAGGTTATTACATGAAACTTTGGCAGTCTTTGAATACATTAATTAATATTTTATTTGATAAACTCGAAGCGGCCGCGAGATATATTGTAAAACTACAAAGAATGTTGTTACAATTACAAATTTAAGTGCTAATATATTGTCTTTGGCTTTGTTTAATTTTTGTCTGTAAAATTCCAGCTACCCAACTCAAAAAAATATATATTGAAAATAGGGAGCTGCATTTTTCTCTAATAAATATACCAATTTTCTACACAAAATTATTTTTTTTCATTAATGAAAACTTCAATTCAATCAACAAATCTCATTTGTAAAATTATTGACACATTATTTTACAATAAAAATTACTGTCCTAAGTGAGTCTCGTTTTCTTTGAGGAGCGCCTGCGAAATAATTTATATCAACAATTAATTATTTTTCAAAAGAAAAATACTAACAAAATTAATTTATTATAATGTAATCTTCACATTAATCATGAGACAGCAGGGAATTTTCACGTAAAATTCATGAATCAAATACATATAAAACAAAAATTATATCGAAACGTCGCTTTTTTTAGCTTGACAGTCAAAAGGCAATCTTTATTTTACTATTAAAAATAGAGTGTATATATTCTGTTAAAAAAAACCAAATATTTTTTTCTTTTGTCTAATATACTGATTAAAAACAACATATGTTAACTTTAAAAAATTCCAATCATTCTTAATGTTGATAAACAGCATTTTTGCTATTTCTTGTAACTAATTCAGCATTTAACCAAATAAAATGTTCTCACGCATTAGGCCACATTCAAAACCAAGATCAAAAATATCTTTGCGTCCAATTTTGGATATGAAAAACAGTTGATATTTTTTTCCAAACCGCTCAGCACGCCTGCAAATCTAATACATTAAAAATACATCTAAGTCAAACATTCAGAGTGATTCTTTTCACTTCCTTGCCGGTTTTTATCAAATTAGGCAAGCCCTTTCGTTGAGGAATTTAACCTAAGGCGCCACATTCTCCCGCATTTATTAGTATCGGGCACGTGATGTTGATGTTTCCGTCATGGTATGTGGATTAGCCGCCTTTGTGGAAAATTGGTACTCCTATCAGTGGAAGCAAACTCATTGGAATAGGCAAATTAAATCTTTTATATAATCATCCGTAAAAATATCGGCATTTTTTCGAATGTAATTTAATTAAAGTTTTTGTAAGCGGTATTTTGATCGTAAATTTACTGTTGTGGAATATTATCTATTGATTTCAAATATCAGCCATTTCGGCTTATAAATAGAAAAGCATGCTATTTTAAATAATAAAAACACATCTTATACTTTCATTTCCATAATATATTTAATGACCAAGGCCGGCACGCCCATCGCGAGCAATATCAACTGATTATGAACAAGCCTATACAAATATACCTGCTAACTAAAAGCTCAATTTTTTTAATAATTAGGCTTGTTTGTAATTTGTGTCCCATGAGTTGATAATGCTCGCGATGAGCGAAACCGGTAGTGATCATAAAATATGTTGTGGAAATACTACTAAAATGTGTATATATTATTTGAAACATTCGAAATATACTCGATGACAGATCACAAAAGGTCAGCAAAAAAGACGATACTTCAAAAATACCAATGTCAAAATTTCAATTCTACATTTCTTTTTAATCTAGCCGAAGGGGTCTTTTTTATTTAAATCATATTTGGCTTAAAATTGGTTGAAGAGAGTGAAACCGGTCATAATCATATTAACGAATATTTATATATATGGTAGTTTTATAAGGTAAATAAAGTTATTTGTTTGAAACGTACAGATTGTGGTATCGAAGAAATTTTGATTGGAATTTAATTCAATGGTAAAAACCAGTTACTTTAGTATGATATTATCTAACATTCTTCCTTGTGAAATATGATACACACACACATTTTTTTATTTGGAATATCGATTGCCATGCAAAACGCATTAAATACAATCATTTTAACTTTTCTTAATCCATTAAATATTTGACCGAACAAAAATCGTTCTTTAAGATAACTTACACCGTCTAATCACACGTTGGCGTTCACTGGTTTAGATTGGGTGCTCGAGAAGCCTCCAAAGCCTGTGGAATGGGGGTTGGGGACGGACGACATGTGGCCTCGCGTGCGGACTGCTTGAATGGGAAACTTTGCTTGTTTTTTACAGCCATTGTTAAAGGCCTGACTGATGATACATCCATTCTTGGTTACGACCTTACCGTGTTGTTTGCCGTTACGCACGTTTTCGCTTTCATCGACGATATTTTCAAACTGCCCTGATTTTCGCCTGTTCACTTATGAGTGTTTTGGTTCGTGAATTGGAGAAATGAAAAGAGCATCGTAGGAAAATTCACAGCGCTTCAGAATCAAATTCTGAGTCATTAAAAAAATCAAATCATTGAATGTTATTCAATCGTGAATTGCATCGTACTCTTTTATTTTTAATATTGCGAAATTCGTATCGATATGCAGAAACCCAATTGTCTACATGCTATGTGAAAAATTAAACTTTTTCTGAAATGTAAAAGGTCACATAACATGCACACTGAGTTTATTGTAATAAATAAAACATATTACACAATGCGTCTTTGCATGACTACAAAACATACTTTCAATTTATAAATTCGAACACTTTTTTAGTACCAGCGTTTTTATTTCTATGCGTATTGTCAAAAACCTAACAATTTAACATCTACCTCTAAAAGATCCTTGAAAAGGAGACATGGGCAATAAAACTCCGTATAGATTCAGTCCGTGTTCAAAATGATATAAAATATATTAATATTCTTTTTCTCGTCGACCCAAAAGACTCTTATAAGGGGTAAGCAGGGGCGGAGTTGGGTAGGCGGCGTCCATTTCTGCCTCTGCGGGCGCCGTAAAGTCGTTTTATTTTCATATCTGCTGGTGTTTCGATAGCTTTGCGACCTTCGATGGGGTGGGGGGGGAGGGGTTGTAGGAATAAACTTCCATCGTTTGTTTTACCCCACTGGCGCCACGGGCCATCGAAGCATTTACATATTATTAAATTTGCATAGGTATTGATAATAACGAACATTTTATACCGCTTCATTATATTAATCAACTCATATTAAGTAATATTTTCCATTTTATTTTTCCTATTTAAATATAATAATCACCAAAACTATGGCTGAAATATTATTGAAGGATCAATTATAGGCTTTTAAACAATTAAAAGATCTCTTGTTCAGTCAGAAGTCTTACAGAAGTCAGTCAGTTCTGTTGCATCCGTGTGATAGAATGTCTGAAGATGCCGAAAGGCGAAACACGGGTCGTTAATGACAATACATGTGGAATCGTACAAAGTTGTAACAATTCAAATTTCATTAAAAGATCATATTTTTTAAAGCCTAGTTTTAACATCGACTACTTATTTAAACCGATAAACAGACTAAGGAGAAATGTAATGTAACGTTATAAATTATATTTTTGCGAGTCCACTTCGTGTACTACTAAATATGACACGCGTTTCGCCTCTTTATGAAGCATCTTCAGACTGTAACGGTTGCGAAAAGCTTTGTACTCACTAACTGCTTAGACTTCATACTTGCAGCGTCCGTTGATATTGATCAAAAAGGTTAATTGTTTGCTCGACATTATATACAATTTATTCGACTTTTAATGTCACCTTGCTTGCTCGTCACTTCTTATTTCGTGTTTCTGAATACGTAATAATATTGAAAAATTTTAGTGATTGTGATCATTAAAACATAATGGCTTGTAAGTAATTTGCTAAATACAGCGTCACCATTTTAATACACGAGTAGATCGTTGAAAGTCATACGGTGATTCACGGTTTTATAATAAATGTAATCTTAAATGAAGACTATTTTAAAATATTGATACAAGATTGAATGCTTAAAATTTTCCTACAAATTGCAAGACAACAATGGATGGTGATGGAATATGACAACATAGTCATATGTTAAATTGTTAGACATCATGACAGAACTTTGGTTCAGCCACCCTGTGTGTATGTATCTGTGTTGGTAATTCGGTCGTTTTAGTCTTTTTATATTACTTATAAATGATAGGCAGTTGGTTTTGCTAACATGTGCGTTTTGTTTCTTACGCGAGGGCGTATAAAACTATTATTCTTTGTTATCTGTTTGCAAGATTTATGGAATGGGGGTGGTTTTTGTTGTGTGTGTGTGCGTAGGTGTATATGTTTTTTAGTTGGAAAGTTCGATCGCTGCCCTATTCGACTGTCTTCATTTTTTTACGTTTCTGCGAGTGACGTACGCAATTATGGCGGAGATTTATAACATTGATCCGTTTTTGTTTATATGCTTATCTAATCTTTAAAACAATTTAATAGGTTTGCCTTGTTACTTTTGACATATTAAAATTACTTAAAAAAACACTTTGAAGCTTAAAAAATAGTCTTATGCACTGTCATGTACATAGTCTTATTGCCGGACACATTTACACATACATCTACTACTTATAGGAGTGTTGACTTGGAAGTTTGGGGCCAAGTAATGATTTGCATTCCTAGTGTAAAATAATCATAGCTAAATGAACATGTGAAAAGATTGATTTTATCCAATTCACCGTCTTATAGTGCGTTTCAAGATTCTCAATAAAATATTGTCAATATTTATGAATGACTTTAGTTGTGTGTTAAAAATTGAAGTATAGATATCGTCGTCTTAATTCTAACATATCGTTAGTTTATCTTGGTGTACTACTGTTTCAGTGTATAGGAGACATTTAGAATTTAATATTTCCAATTATGAAACGAAATTCTATGTGCTATTGTAAATTACATTTCAAAATGAAATAAATGCGTTGTTGTACTTATCTAAACGCAAAATCACCAAAACATGAAATCCGAAAGAAATGGTAGACATGATGTTAGAATTCTGCCAACGAAATTGTCAAACTTGTTTGACGAATAACGAAATTTTGCTGATCTGAAAGCTTACTTGTATTAGATTAAAAATATTGGCATGATTAATATTATCTAATTTTTTTTTTTTTTAAATAAAAGCTAAATATCGATTATCAATAAATTAGAGAGAGAGTACCTCATAATTAGAGGCCAGTTGCGTGCCATATTATGGATGAAATGGTTTTGCTTTTTCCATATTTTGTAAGTAATTTATTAATGTCGTTACTTAAATTCGCGAAATTGTGACATTATCTGAGTTGTCGATTGCTATGATCACACAGCCTGTTGTAAATATCAAATTTCACTCTCACATTTGTCGTCTTTATTTTTATGACTATGAATATGGAGGTTGAAATTATATGTGATTCGTTAAAATAATCTCTATGTACAGAAATTTTTCACAAATATGAGGTAGCGAAACGGGCGTCGCTAGTGTTTCTTGCTATTGTATACGATAGGAAAGGTAAGTAAGTAAGTAAGTCAACGAAATGAATCTAATTATGTGAGGACCCCACCTGGGTGCGAGGGATGCGCGTTCAACGGCGCGTACGCTTCCCTGATAAAAGTTTTGATTTAGAGGGCAAGTCGGGGCGCGGATAATTCTTGTTTGTTAGAGTTTACTTAATTGAATTAAAGTTGCGACGACCGGCGAGCCTAGGCCCGTATTAATGGGCGCCCGCCTGCCTGCCCGCCCCGCTCCGTTGACGCGAAAACCCGAGGAACTCATTCACTTGGTTTATCACGATGCCGACTATTCAGGATGAGAGGAGCCGTGTACACTATCAAAGCGTGATTTATTTTTAGGCTCATATAGAATTAAGGCACAAGTACATCACATAACAGAATTTGATGTACAACAGATAAGGGCTTAGTATTAAGATAGGCAACGAACTGAAATATTTTGTTATATCTTACTTACCTGATTGGAGCCGTTTTTTGCCTGTCTATAACTATTCTAGGACCGCTTTGGTAAATTATTTATTTTTAATTACCCACCGCTGTCTTACATTACTTTCGTAGATAATATATCCACAAAAATTTTGATATCAACCGAAAACTGTTTTTTGTTGTATGAAAATAAATTTTATCTAAACTTACTCGTTTGATTCCGTCACCAAATTTCAATCTTGTTTCTTTTGACACTTTGTTTTTGTAATCACTTTTTAGATGTTAAATTTCATTTCATTGGCGACCCGAATTTTATTTATATAAAAAAACACAATGTTAAGATATTAGGTACTATATCCACAATTGTATTATATAAGTAATCGGTTGATAATGCTTGTGATGAATAAAACCGGGTTTGTGGAAAAAAGTATTGATATTATATATACGTTGTTATGATTGTCATCTTTAGTATTTCTCATTAAATGCAAGAAGATTTTTTTAAAGTGTCCTTTGACCCGTGACCATCGATAAAACATGACTCCAACCACTGTTATTTCGCTCGATTTAACGAAACTATTTTTATATGCCAGCTTACACATTTGAACGAAATGAAGCCTGCAAAATAGGCATAGAGAATCAAATTTGTTTTTTTATCCATTAAAACAGCCCAATTGAATATCAAAAACAAAATGATGGGAAAATCTGTCACATCATAAATAAAATCAAAAATCGAACAATGACAGTGTTGCCAATCTTTTTTATAGATACTATGTATTGTAATACAGGAATATTTTCACACACGATATATGAATTTAAATAATTGCGTGCTATATTGTACGCTTAAAATATTTAATATTATTTTAAATATGCGTATACATAGTTATTATTCCTATAATATAGATAAATACTATCGTAACTTCGAGGAAGGATGCATGGTTATTAAATTATGATTGATGGCATGCTGAAATAATATCTGTAATTGTTTTAGGAATACTTTCAATATTTACTCGGAATATTAATATTTGAACAGTATCTACATTTCGATTGATTTAATTGCTTTAGAAGACGCTTCCGCCGGAAACTAATTCAGACTCGTATGTTGTCACTATGCGCTGTGGTCAATGTTGAAAGCGACGTAGATAGGAAGTACATACCTATTCATGTACTTCCTGTAAACCTTTCAACGGTTTTTTAAACCTATTCCTCACGTTTGTGTATCAAAATAGTATTTTTTCTTCACGTCAAGCGTTATTTTATTTATGGATTGGGTTTGGATAGATTTAGTTAAGTATTTTTGCTTCTTGTTTCCGTATTTTTGATTTATTTAAGCTTTTAAAGAATTCTTTTTTTTTAGATACTTAACCTCTTTTAGGTGATTCTCCTGATATATATTTGAAACGGTCCCGTTTTCACTTCGAAAAAATCTTATTGTCTTAAAAGCCAAAGCTGTTATTGAATATTTTCAGTTCTATGTAAGTCTGTAGGGGATTAGGCTTAGCTCGCGGGCCTTCACCCGACCTCACCCGTGGGCTAAGTTCGGGTAGGTAAAGGTGGCTCTATTGGGGGTGTTTATGAGCTAGCCATGCGCCAATAAACAAAAAATAAGTTATTACATACAATCAAGATAAATCCTAAATTCAAGAAAATCAGACTCTGTTCGATTATGAAAAATTTATCTGGGCTTTGAGTCAAAATCGGGTACCATGTGTGATACTAAGACTCACCTCGGGCCGGAGCGGGTACGAAAAAAATCGGCAAGGACCGGGTGATTTTATAAAATTTTGGCACGCGCAGGCCTCATATGTATCGATAGTATTTCTTAATATTTGCATGATTTATAGATCGTTCCGTTTCAATTATAAACACATTGATGTCATTTCTACAATAGTTTTGATACTGGTGAAATATAATTAATCAAATAGGATACGTAATATTAGGATAATCATGTTTTTTTTATCCACTTTAGAAGCATAATTTTAATTTCATTTTGTAGTATTTGTATCATTCTAAAATAATCCGTTTTGTGCAGCCTTCCACCGCAACAGTACTAAATTTAACGTGTATTCAGATTTTGTAAATCAAAAGATTATAAATATAACGAATAAAAATCATTTTCACCATATTTTTCACATTTTTAATTGAAAATTTACATCACTTTTAAGGTGTTAACTGTCACTTCTTGATGGAAAAGCATGATATTTTAAATAATAAAAACAAATTTTTTAGTACGTATTTCCACAATATATTTTTTGATCAGGACCGGTTTCGCTTATCGCGAGCATTATCAAGTGATAGAATACAATTTACAAACAATTCTATTTATACAAAACAGAAAATTAATTTCAGTTAAAGGTAGCAGGTGTACAAAACCATGGGTTCAAGAACTAGGAAACAATTTACATAAAATCATACAATATTGATACAAATAAATTAAGTTAGTATAAAAATTAAATGTTCACAATCACTCATTAAGAATTACAATTACTAAAAAATGTGTTTTTACTATTTAAAAGAACATTTACATGTTTTTAAGTTCAAAATTATAAAAAAGATTTTTTTTGTTTGGTTGTGATGGTGTAATCCGGAATTATATCGTGCAATTTATCGTCGTGAATGAAAGGCTTAAATCTTTGGTTTTCTCCATGTCTGTCTGCCTTTGCTTTCTTCATGTCAAAGTTTTTATTGCCGGCGTGTTTCTATCTGTCGCAGAATGTCGACAAATTCGTTTCCGAGGAAGAAAAATGTTCATTCCCGTCTGAAGCGTTTATTTTGTCCACTAATCCAAGTGTGAAAAATCGTCCACGATGAAGTCATTCGGCCGTGACTGTCAAACTGTCACATTTCATCCGTTGTCATGCATCAACCTTCCTTACCTAGAAATGTCATAAAGGGCCGTCTAGATTATTATTCTATTGTACATTTTTCATTGAGTCAACTGCATTTTTATATCCTTAAATTATCAATACCGTTAATTCATCTACATATATCTTGAATCATTTACGTCTATACATCTCTCATCAATCTATGAGCATGATATGATTTGAAAAAATCATCGAACGAGACTTGTTTCTTTCCGAAATCTTTCAAACATCTTTCAAACACATGCATTGCTAAGAATTTCTGTGACACGTGTTTCGCCTCTTTCAGAGGCATCTTCAGACTTACTATCGCAAAGCTTGCTTTTTAATGAAGCAAGATTGATTCTAAAAATATTAATTATGAAATTACAAATTGGATTTCGGGTTTTTTCCTTCTAAAGGAACCAAGGAAGCGGTGATAGAATCAAAACAATACAACCAGATAATGATACTGATATTAATGATCTGCAATCAGTCTCTATGAATGATTTTATGTGCACTCAGTGTATAATTGATTCATCTCTCCCATGTGACACTATTCGCTAAGAGCGTGCTCCAGGTTGTAAGTCAAAGATTTATAGATAGAATATAGTGATAGAAGATCGTTTTTCATCTGTTTTCTGCTAAAAATATATTTTTTGTCTTTTTTGTGATAATTTAACATTGTATGGTATTTCAAATCGGATTAGAAAGATCGAATAATATTATTAAATGGGTTTTCCATTACCATCAAAACACATTTGAAAAAAATAGCGGCCATGTTTTATATGAAACGATATAATAAAAGTATACAAAATACCGTAATAGTATCATGCAAATAATTTAAAGTAATAGAGAAATCCTAGATGTTTTTGTGGCGAGGTTCGTTGTCAAGGGCTTCCGGTTTAAGCGTAGAAACGTTTAAAACAATCCACCATCGCCTTTAAATGCGACACTCCCTGGCGGCTTTCCTAACCATTTGCAGAATCCCGAAAAATAACATTCTACCTTTTCAGAGGCTTTTCCATAAATTGAATTTGGGTTCATTTGGTTTTGGCCTTTATTGTGTCGCGGCCCGTCCCCGCGGCCCCTCCCCCGACCCTCTGGACACATTACGTATTCCTCGCGGGACAGCCTTCCCTCTCATCTCTGTTTTTTCTCTCCCGAAATATATGAACGCCACGGTTCATTTGAATCAAATTTATCTCTGCTTTGACAAGAAAGGATGAGTAAAAAATAAAGCTGAGAGGCTGGGGAGAACGAGCGCAACTAGGTGCCCCTGTCGCAAGCGTTGCGGAAATTTTTGGTGATTTACGATTTCATTGGAAGAATCGGATTGCCAAGTTTAATTACAAAATACCCCAGAGATTAAATAGCTTTTACTCCTTAAAGATATCGAGTCAAAATAACAAAGATATCGCTTAAATTGCTGACATAGCAGTCATTCTGCCACAGTGAAAAAATAGCAATGTATTTTACTTATACGGTGTATAGTTGATAGTTAATGTAGCTCACACCCTCGTTAGAACTATTTTTAGATTTAAATTTACTTGTATTTATTGTATAAGATAACAAAATAATGAATACTGGCGCATGCGTTGTTATTATTGTAGAACTAAAAATATTGCTATTTTTCAGCGTGTGATAATAGAGTCCTCTCAAATAAATGTCAATTCAATCAATATATAATATTTTTCAGCATAAGCTATATGATTTTGACATCAACTAGTCAATCTTTTTACATCTACTATTTTATTAAAAGAGACAAAAAAAAAATACACACATCACATTTTTATTTACCTAATTATTGAAAAATTCGTGTAATTTGTAAGAATTACACGAATTCACGAATGTAAGAATTGAACCATTCTAATCCGTTGCGTTGACAAGAGTTCGATTAATCGAATAAGTTCTTTCCAGGCCTGAATTGCACATAGAGAACGATTGGTTTACGTTATCTAGTATTATATATTCCAGCTGTCGATTTAGATTAGTACCACTATCTATGTTTTTATATTAAAGTATTTTTTTTTTGAGCTCCGTTGACACTCTTCATTGTGAAATATATATATATATATATATATACATATTATTTCCCAGAAACAGTGAACTAATTATTCTTTATTAAATAAAAAACTCTTTTGATGGTGTAAAATGATTTTAATTACTCTAAAAACTGATTAAGTATAGTAGTTAACAACCGTCTTTCATGACGCGTACTGTGAATTTAGATTGATTAAACTAAGAGATGTTTTTTTCATCAATTTTGCACTTAAGTGTTTACTTATTTTATAACCTACTAAAGTATGCATATTACGTTATATTTCAACAATATTATTCTTTGTTAAGTATGACAGCAATGCTGAATTTCCATCATTGTTGTATAGTATAACCACTCTTAAGGTGTTAACTGTCGCTTCTTGATGGAAAGGCATGATATTTTAAATAATAAAAACACATTTTTTTAGTACTTCTTTCCACAATATATTTTTTGATCAGGACCGGTTTCGCTCATCGCGAGCATTGTCAAGTGATAGAATACAATTTACAAACAAGTCTATTTATACAAAACAGAAAATTAATTTCAGTTTAAGGTAGCAGGTGTACAAAACCATGGGTCCAAGAACTAGGAAACAATTTACATAAAATCATACAATATTGATACAAATAAATTAAGTTAGTATAAAAATTAAATGTTCACAATCACTCATTAAAAATTACAATTATGGTAAATCAATAATCCATTAGTAGCTCTGAACAATCAATAAGGAAGTAAGGAGTGGGAAATTTTAATGAAGAAAATAACCCACACTCACTACTAAAAAAAAAAAAAAAGTATAGTATAATACTATAACGTGTTTATTTTACGCACTGGTGAATGCTTGGCAAGAACGCATCCTTGTGTGAAAGTGACCGTTTCAATAAAAAGCAAATCTTTTCAGCAGTAAAGTAAAACAACACACACACACCATTCACTATACAGGAATCCGCTTTCTTTGGAAGCTTCACTGCGAGTTAAGTGCGTCTCGGTCAGCAGAAATGCACACTTTAAACCGCACGCATGTCTGTCGAGGTCGGCAAAAGCTCTCCGCCTCAGACGTGAGAATGCCAACTTGAAGTGGGTACTGGTATCCACTATCATAATAAAACCCCTGGAAAGTCACGCGATCCAGGTAACGGGAATACGTTTCATGTAAGCGCTGTGAAATTTTTGGAAGATAAAATATCAATCGTTAAAGTAATTGAATCATATATTTAGAATTTTTTCCAAAAACGTGCAAGTACGCAACCGTCTTCAGAATATATAAATGCAAAGATTTTAGTCAAAAATCTCTTATGAATGTTTGTGATTAAATCATTTTAGAACATCGAAGAATGTATGTATTACGGAAACGGAAGTCAAAATTATTTAGCAGAAGCGAAGCCAATCGTAATTGTAAAGCATTGTGTCCTATACCGCACTGCCAAGTTTTGCTGTTAACCAAACTTTTAAATCAATAAACATTGATTTTATTTTTATGAACACTGCCTAAAAAATCTCATAAATATTTTTATTTTTGAAAATTACAAGTGTGAACGTTTAACATTGTTTACAATTTCTTTGATCTTTAAATTTGTTCAATAATTTCTTCGAAAAATAACGGTAAAAATTACTAAATCATTATTTTTTCAATACAATTTTCAGTTGAATGAATATATATGTTTGTTTATTGAGAGTTGGTTTTCCATTTAAAAAATAAATTGTGAGTGCAGAATACATTTTTATAATGATATACAATTAAACCACGAAGAAAAAATTACTGATTGTGTTGATTGTTTCAAGTAGGCACCATTCATATCTTTCATTTTAAATAAATATGTCCACAATTTTTCTAAATATGATCATTTATCATTCGCCGGATTGTACTCAATAAGTAATATTTACAAGATCTTATTATGAATTTAAAGCTCACACATATTTTCAATGGATTGAAAATAAAGATTTCATGTTAATTAATTGAAATTTGTTTTTCACTTTCACCGACATGCATTTATGTTACGTTAAATTTAAGAACCCTGTATGGATTCATGCTAAAAAAAACAAAAAAATCTGTTGATATCGTAAATAAACGTACTTTGTAGTAGTGGATCGCGTATAACGCTTTGTCAAGCGGAGCCGAAGATAAGATGCGATATGTATGAAAAGACACTCGAAAAGTGTTTTTGTAATATTATCACGAGGCAACATCAGTAAATAATTTCTAGTAATAGGTAATGGTTGGGTTTCCTAGCCAGTTATTATCGCCGTATAAGATACACTGATTTTTTACAATTTTCTATAACTGTCAATTGGAAAAGCTATTTCATATTTTTTCTTAATTCGTTGTTGGTGATAAATTTATTTCATTTAATATATAATTCCATTTAGAAAAAAAACTTTTTGTTTCCCTCGAGACTTACTGAATCATATTTAATTACCAAATGACTTTATAAGGCAGAAAGAAAATGATATTAATTTTGGACAAAGTAGAAACCAAAGAAATACACACCTAGGGAGTAGATATCTTAGTGTTGATATACTTTTTTCTATTTAATCGTGATAACTTTAATGCAGAGTACAGGGCTACTGAAAAATCGCCACTCATGTCGCTATATATAGTAGATTGTTGATGTACAAGCGTCGAGTCGTGCGACTTTGGAGTTCGTATATATATTTAGTATATACAATTATTGTAAATATTATGGAAAAACGAGTTTCCGACAAATTCATAGTGCTTTAGCTCTATATCGGCAGTTTTTTAATATAAAATTAATAGAAAAATAATATTTACCTTTTGTCCACGATATAAAACATAAAGAGCAAGCCTTGTACGCGGCAGCTTTTATGCGAATATGTTAATCGCGTTTTCGACTATGAATATGGATTGTAATATTTTTTTTTGTATAATCAAATGTTAATTGGCACCTACAGTATTGTATTCAATTATGAAATACAATATATTTATTGTATTTCTGTTTTATTTAACAATAATCAATTTTCATACAAGAGCGGCGTAATGGCAATACCCATGGCCGCTATGCACGCCATACGCGTACAAAGAGCTAAGAAAATAATTGTCAAAAAACAAATGCTTAATTTGTATTTCAGAATACTATGTTCCAAAAATTGCAATATTCTATAACATCGTGACACAAAATAAGTAAATGGAAATTGTTTCTTACTTATATGGCGTTAATTTTGATTTGTACGTTATAATGTATTCTATAATATTATAATCATTCATTTTACCAAGACTGCATAGTTGAAGATAATCACTACTAAGTTTTATACTAATTGACTGTCAGTTCTTGTAAAGTCACATCTGTTGAAAGTCTCCATTAAGAGTCATTAAGATTCAAATAAGAAGCGAAAATAGTTTCAAAAAATACTTTTAACTTGGGTTTTCAATTATAATACAAGTCCCAGTTTATTTATTTGTTATTTGATATACTGTTTATATAACGAGTATGTTTTTGAATGTCGTTTAAAATAGGCATTATTCTTGTGCTTGAAAATATTACTATCATAAATTGAAAAACGATATTTGTGTAGTTTCTATTATTATTCATTAAAAAAACATCGCGTTTTATTTCTAAGTAGTGTAAAGTCAATTAAAAATTATCAAAATACAACTAAATGGTTATTTTTTATGAAGCCAAATTAATATATTAATTTCGTTGATAGTAGTGTCGTAGCTCATAGCCACCCTATATCTACGCGGACTGATGAATTCAGCCCCGCGCTACGCCATCCACACGTATTCGTTTATTGAATCCCAAGAGGAAAACATTATTTGCTATTTCAATACAGGACAAAGAGCCGTCGAAGCAACTATCACTTTTGATGTCTTTCCTGGAAGGGGGGCTGCTAAGCCCCTCGTTGGGCGTCGGGACGGGCCCAGTCTCCGGGACAAATGAACTCCTCACAGGGGTGATTCGGCGGATATCCGGATATTTCGTCTTTCATACCTTTGATCGATGCCTGACTTTTCGCACTGTGACAGACGATAAATTAAGTTTAAGATCGAACGACGAGGCGCAACGAACGTGAGCGAAATATTTTTTTCCTTCCACTATCAATCATAAGTCATATAAGATAGTATAAATAAGACACCTCAACTGTATTATTAATGGATTTAACGATACCTTTCTTTATCTTCTATATCTTTAAGGTATATATGCAATATTGGGTATGTAATAAATACCATGATGCGATCACATCAAAAGAGATGCGTTGTTGAAGAAATCATCACGTTATTTGTAATATAGTTGTGTTTACTAAATCGCCTAAAATGTCAGTTCTGTTGCATCCGTGTGATAGAATGCCTGAAGATGCCGAAAGGTGAAACCCGGGTCGTTAATGACAAACATGTGGAATCGTACAAAGTTGTAACAATTCAAATTTGATATTGAAATTCCATCAGGCACCTTCAGTCGATATCATAAATTGAATCGACATTCATGAGAAAAGTATCGCGAAAATCTGTTTCAGTATAGAAACTAATACCCCTGAATCGATCATAATCTGTATATTTGCTTTTATAAATTTACATTAAGTATAAATTGAAACACTTGTGTAATGTATGTGATAGTGATGATGCCAAAATATTTATTTTATTCATAGTTGAGACGATGGCGAATGCTGAAATAGCTGTCAGCAACTAGAAAGAAGTTTTTGACGAGCATTGATATTTTTCCTTAATATAACGTACATCTGCGAAGCAAATACCATCAAACAATATGCATAAAAATGTATTTCTGAAAGTAACTCAATGTTCCTTTATAACTTAAAAATTATATGATAAAAATGTTTCCTACCACTTATTCGAGTATAATGATAATGTGACATAGCTATTATAGTATTCATTCGGAGATAAGGCGATGATTTAATTTCAAAGTTTACGACGAAACAAAAAGGCCATCGTAGATCTTTGATGATATCATCCTTCCGAAAAGCTACGACCTACGACGGCGTAGCGGATGGTACTCGTGTCGTAGACTTCACCGAGCAACACAAACGCACCGAGGCGAAGGAATTAATTATCCATTGTTTCCTATCGGGCGCAGGAGTCGCAAACGACGAAAATGATAAATGCCTGAGGGTGGAAAGTCGTCGAGGACTTTTACTTCAACAGTATACTCTCGTATTTTCCAAAAACTGGGTTAGTGATATCGTGGTATAGACATTACTATCGTCAGCTTCTTTGAAAAAAGGTATTTTATTGTCAGTTTTCCTTACATAAAATTTTCTCCAAAACTCTAAAGTGAAAATAAAGTGGATAAATCAAGAAGATTATATATTTTAATACGAAGTTATTAATTTTATTGGATTTTTGTTAACCTGGGTTATTTCAAATTAAACTTAATTATAAACAAAGTGCAGTTTCATTTTTGTCGATTTTTATAGTAAAGAAACTTTTGGTATGTAAACAAATTTATTCTATGTTTATTTCAATTCAGCTATTTCTTAATTAATATATCTTTAATAAAATCAACCAATATTAATTATCTAATATAGGTCAATATTAAACGTTCTAATAGAAAAACTAACATATTTGATTATAAACAAATTTATGGATATGTTGTGTATCACTTTGGTCTTGAAAGAGTGGTACTGACACTTGAAAAAATAATTCTCCAAAATGACGTTATAATGATTTGTTTACACTTTGAGATCATTTTATGGAATTATTAAAAGGTAATTGCGTTCAAGTCATTAAGATTCTAAACTTCTTCTACCGGCATCGTATTTTAACTGTTATTTCGCAATACTGCATTGGGAGAGGAGGGGCTTCATATTTACAAAAAAATAAGAGAAAATAAAATGCTAAGACTCGAATACAAGAGGCAGACATTTTCTAATATCACACAATAATGGTATAGTAAATTTGAAATACTCATAATGAGTTCCTTAAAGTCGTATGTTGTTCGATATAGAAATTTATAGAAATTGTTGGTTGGAAGATCTATGGAATGTTCGTGAGATTCAAAATGTACATGTTATTATGTATCATGTTGAAAAATAGCTATGTGTTTTAGTTCTAAAAAATTTATAAGGTATATATTTGATAGCTATTTCGGCTAACACCCCAATCAGAACTATGCTTAAACGTATATTTATTTACTGAAATGTACACAATATATATTCTCTTCAGTTGTAACATTCTAGTTTTATATTGTAATATAAAATTCTTGAACGTGGCGGATTGTTTTTTTTTGTTTTTTGTATTGTTTCCTATTATCAAATAAGGCTTTCGGCTACCAAAATCTGCTATTAAAACGCTTCGCAAAATTAGGTCAATACCCCTATGGCACATTGAAGCAACCCGTCAAACTTATGATGCCTCTCTGCTGAAGAACGTCGCGGCGCAAAAAGGCTGTCTGTGAAATATGCGCGATGAACGGTTGCAACCCATTGTCTCGCCCTGCGGGGTAATTCAATACCTGTCACCGGGTACTCCCTCTGGCATAACTCATCTGCCGACGTCTTGGGCCGCATCGCTGCTGGAAATCGAATTCCTGTACAATTACAGCACCGTGGAGGAATTGCGGTGATTTGGCCGGAGAATTAGGCTCTAGTTCTTTGATTCAATGCCGTCATTATTCACTATTGCCATATACATACAGTGGTAACCCGATTTTTCGTTTATCAAGCAATTATAAAAAAAACAATATACGTGAGAAAGTCTTGATTATCGTTTTCATTATGTCAACTAGAGTCTATAATTCTCGATGAATAATTCTCACGATAATACGACATAAATTAAAAATGACTGAATTGATGAGGCGACTGAACAGTCTGATTATTGTTACTTGTAGGTGAGTCATCGGTGGAAGTATAATTGGCTAGAGCACATAAAAACATTACTATGCATTAAGTTAAGTAGGGTGGCATGCGCTGATGAGAAGGACTATAATTAACATGTGTGTGTACTTGTGGGCATACGTTTCACATGTTCAATAGAAACAATTAATCGGAGTAATATAATACGGTGAAAAAATAGCAATGTAATTTAGTTCTACAATATTATTTTTAACAAATATAGTTGATAGCTATTTCGGCTCACGCCATCGTCAGATTTATGCTTAAACTAACATTCGCTTATCATACACTGCACAGCTATACATAAAAAATATATATAGCTGTGCAGAAAAGGCACACAACACATCCTCTCTCCTGTTCCAACGGCCTAGCTTGTTACTTTAACACAATGACACTAAATTTTCAAAATTCTAGATTAAACAATAGGTGTCTATGACAATACGATTATATGTGGGACGGAAATGGTCCTTCTGGAAGCAAATCAGACCACCCCTTTGTACAACGGCTGGACAAGTGGCGATACTATTATGTTAGTTTGTTCGTTAAGAATCCTTTGTGATAATTGGTGTCTATTGATTTTCAGCTGTTCCAAAGCCGGAGTAATATAATTAATGAGACTTTTACATAAACCGATAAATCGAAGTTAATGATAAAACTACAAATGCAGGATTATTCAACATTGTGTTTTTAAGATGGTACGTATCTATCGATATTTTACTCATAAATACTGTAGACTCGCATTCTTTTAATGTGATCATTATAAGACAAAACCTACATATATTCATAGTAATGAATTTATTTTTGAAAATGTAAAACACATTGTATTCTATGCGACTCACGTATCTACATATTTTTGTCCAAAATGAATTGTTGAAACGTTGTACGATTCTATATGTTCTGTCACTAACGACTTGGGTTTCACTTTTCGGCATCGTCAGGCATTCTCTCATACGGATGCAAAAAAACTGATTGGGTCGTTATTGACAAAACAAATGGAAACAAACAAAGTTTTTAAATTTGATATTGAATTTCCATCAAGTATCTTCAGCTGAAGTCATAAATTATACGAAAATATTTTAAATAGTTGAAACACAGTCAGTTAGAGTTCATCCGTGAATTTGAATGCCGAAAACTAATTACCAATGCACGCCATTTTATAAGGCTAGTATTAACTAACTCTGTGCATGAAATCAATAAACAAATGTCGCATCGGTTATTGCATTTCTCAATATCACCAGAATCCTCGGTATTGTTGATACAGAGTATGCCAAAAATGAAATCGTTTTACTCGAATAACAAATTGCGTTCGCAGATATTCGCTTAATGTAGAATGCTGGCATATTCACAGCGCGTGTTGCCCGCCCATAGTCATCCCGCAGCCGCCCACAGCACGCCGCCCGCCTCATAATCCAATATGCCCGACTAATTTCTTGGGCTATAAATCAGCTGACAATGTGTTGCGTGGTATAACAGGCTGACGGAGTGTGTTGCTGCCCGCATTTGTATTGTTAATTTAATAAGCCGCCTTGTACAGCACTATCTATTTCATCGCGAGGTTGCCACGTGAATTTTGATATCGATTATGTATCCAAAGAAAACGAATACTTCAAGATAAAAGCTGTAAATATCTTAGTTGAATAATTCAAAGAGTCGAGCTTGATTCCGGTCTATTGCTATACAAACATATTATCGACGAAAAGCTCTCCATATCTTATTAATGAAATTATCTTTAAAGGAATACAATCCAACATAATAATTGTGTTAATGATTTTTTCGATTTATCAAAGATACCCGTTAGAGATGTTCAATATCTTTGTAATTATTATGTTCACAGCTGTTTTGCACACGCCATCATTTGAATAAGTTACGATTTAAAAAAAAAATAATAGTTATTTTTGCGACGTTAATGTGCCGTACATTTGACAAATATAATGAAGACATTATATGTAGAAAATAATATTTTAAAAAATCTTGAATCGACAGAAAAGACAAAACAACAAACAAATATGTAAAAAATAATTGAATGAATTTGTTTCTGAAAATGTCAACATTAGATAGGTAACGCATTGATAAACCGAACAGTATTATTTACTGAAAAGTAATATATCCTATGCGAAAAACTGGTATTAAGAAACAAATTTATGAATACATTGGAATCCCCAATTGCATTACTCCGAATTACGCGCTGGCTTGTAATATTCGCCGCAAATCCCCCAATTGCACGTTTTGCCACACACACACACAGATGGCTGTATGTGCGCTGCATATGGTCAAATCTTGCCTAGCGTGTGTTTATTCAACACGTAATAGGCTATACACGCACAGTCGAACGATTGTCTGTGAGCGCTTTGTATTTTATCACCTAGTTAGTAACTACATATTTCGTTCATATATAATGTTTTTAAAACTAAAAATTAACTTAGTTTTGCATTTTTCGCAGAAAAAAACAGAATCCCTTATTTTGTATGAGATTTATTCCCCCAATTACACTATTCCGAATTACACTGTCCCGACTTGAGTCTTAATGGGGGTTTTACTGTAAAATATTATATATCACCTTTCTTATACGACTTAATTCTCCTTTAATTAAGTTAGACATTTTTTTCTCATACATTCCCACCAATTCAATTTTGAAAACTTTAATTTATTAAGTTTTGGATACGGAAAGTTTTTTCATTGAAGAGATGTGTATGTTTTATTAACCTTTTTCTATTTAACCCAAAGTCTAGCTAAAAGAAATTGTGTTGCGCCTTTTTATATCAGAGTAGCATTTTGCCGCGCTATAGAAAGTTTGTACAGGCCATAGCCCTGCTTAATCGAAAAGCGACAGTGAAGTTACAATAATTTCCCGGGCCCTGGGACCCGAAAGAATTCCTCGGCTCCGGAGGTCGGTGTTACAATAACAGTTATAATAAACTTCCCCGGTTCATTGCTTCGTGCCCGAAACAAAGGTTGCGTTCTTTGCGTCGACGCTGCCGGATGCAGGATGCTCGTAAATCCTCCTCATTGTGCCGTCGCCGTTCGTATAATAATAATTATTGTCTTTCAGACGTTTCCCTCGTAGCTGTTTGCCTCTACGCCGATTTTTTACACCCTGCGTCGGGAACGTGTGTAGCCGCAAATATAATTACAGGGTGTCTGGTGCTAATGAAATATTGGAAAAACCGACAAAAATATATTTCGAAATCGTTTATAAATTCCAATTAAATATAATGCATTATTTCGACAAAGTTGCGTATTGGATTGAATATGGAAATTTCCATAGGTTTTGTGTTCTACGATTCGAGTTCTGCTTATCGGAATATAAAATTGTCACTAAGTGGATTGAGTCGTATATGTGGCTGTCTTAGTTGTAGTTTTATAACATTTTTTTACAATGATTTATGAAAATTTGTTCAAATACATGTTGATATCATTTTTCTATTCAAAATGTCTTCTGAACTACCGAAGTCATGAAAATGTAGCGCAGATTTAATTAAAAATATTTTAAGACAAAAATATACTGATTCGCAGTTATTTTCGTAAATAATTAAAACAGAAGTCGTTACGATACTGCATATCTAATAAAGTATATAACACCCTGTATAAAGAGAATGGAAAAGAATCACGATTGTGTCTCGCAGTTTGTTAAGTTTAATCGCTCGACATGTATTGTTTTTTAGTTTTGAATTCAAGCTAAGTTTGTTTTTGTTTGATCCATAACAATGTGAATCTTTTGTTATCTATTTGTTTTGAAACGGCGGCGTTGCGATAAATTTCTGCTTTGAAATATTATACAAATTCTCATTATACAACCCACATGCGAGACCGCAAAAAATGCATTTCGGATAAAGAACCTCGCTTGTTTGCTCAAAAATGTATGTGCGCTCTGTTTCCTACAAAAAAGCAACCCAAGTGTACACGTTGATTATTTTGTTCCGCGCTTCGTTTCATAATATAATCTAAAAACATTTCATACGATTTTTTAAGAAAGATAAAAATAAATGGTTCTTGATTATTATGAACGAATTTATCTTTATGTGTGAATTGTAAACTGTAACTTCAAATTACTTTGGCTTCTGAACTATGACAGGTTTTTGATAAAGGTGTTTAAAAAATAAATGTTTGTGTTTAAGTATGTTGTCGTTATCAACACACATTTGTACTCAGCAGTAGTAAAATATTATTCTTAGATTTTTCATTTAGTTCGTAGATGGATATTTAAAGCTGTAACAAAAAAAAACCCTATACAATGATAAATAAAATTATTTTAAATGTGCCTCCTTTCTATTATTTTATTACTTTAAGTGTTAACTATCATTTCTTAATTTTATAATCATGATATTCAAAATAACAAAAACACATTTTTTATTATAGTACTATTTCCACAACTTATTTTATGATTAGGACTGGTTTCGGTCATCGTGGGTATTATCAACTGAAAGACATAAATTACTAACAAGCCTATTTATACAAAAAAATGAGTTGATTGTAAGCAGGTATATAAATTCAAAGGCTCAAGAACTAAGAAAACAATTTACCGGTGGTCATACAATATATTATATAATACACTCAATTGAAGTAATTTAAATTGAAAGATTAAGAAATGAAATGTGACAATCTACGCAGTTTGCGAACGAAATAAAGACGAATCTACAATCCATGAAGAGTTAAGAATAATCTTGAAAGATTTATTAGCAAGAATAATGAGTGGGAAATTTTTATTCTTTTATTCTCAAAACAACCTTCACTTATATATTTAATGGAACATAATGCATTGATAAATATAATTTTAATGTAGTCGAAAAGAAAATATCCGTTTCCTGTCCTGTTCATAATACTCCGATGAGAGAAACCAGTACTGATCATAAAATATATAATTATTACACGGCGAGCAGACATAAGAATAATACAATAATAAACTAAACATAGAGACTGTTGTCAGATATGTATCTTGTAATGTTACATATCTGATTTAGTTGTCGACATCTCCGGACATTTTAATTAAACGATGTTGATTTTTTCAGTTGAAGTTCGTAAACATAAAAATATAATTTAATGATTAGATCGTCAATAGTCGAACATTTCCGTCGGGATTATGCATTCATTCATATAATCTATTCCGGCTGCACAACCTTTTAGATCTAACACGGTGAAAAAATAGCAATGTATTTTAGTTCTACAAAATTATTTTTAACAAATATAGTTGATAGCTATTTCGGCTCACGCCATCGTCAGAACTATGCTTAAGCTAACATTTGCTTATCTATATATAGCTGTGTAGAATGCTTTTAGATCTAACATTTTTTTTGAGACATAATCATTTAATAGATATATCTTTTAATTTGGTACGTCGGTATTGTATGATAACTGAAGTACTACATTTTTGGTAGTACCTGTTCCTCAATGCGGCTTGAATTTCGTAATATTCTATATTTTAAGTTCTGTTAATTGATGTTATTTGAATGATATAGCGAGCTTTAAATAGGACACAGTGATAAAATTCAGCACGTACTACAGTCGAGAAATTTATACACAAGTGTAATTTGTAATTTGAATTGATGTCTTTTCTCGCACACAGAAGAAACTGTGGCTTAGAATTTAATTATGATAATAATTTTGAAAACCGACGTTGCGCTGTCCGCAAAATGGGTGTCGTAAATCATCCGCATCGCCGACAACTGTGTCTGCCAAGTTCATTTGCTACCACTCATAACTTTGCCGTTCGACATTTGAATTCAACCATTCTGCATATATTTTGTCTATAAATTTATAGCTTGTTGTAATTACTTTCCACTCTTGTTGATTAATACTCATCGGTGACTGTGCCCATGCACTAAAGTTGGTGAAAGATTGTCATGTTTGTATCACGAAGTAAACATGCACAATATAAAGCCTAAACAATTAAAACGTAGGCTATAGTCAAAAAAATATCTATATATATAAATATCTTTGAAAAGTTATTCAAGATGGTCTAGCAAAGCGTAGCCAAGTAAAAATAATTTAATAAAATAAAACATATACAATTGAAATGAATATTCAATACTCACTTTACGACGCTCGACATATTCTGGTTTCATTTTCTTTGAAATTTTATACTACGTTATTGTTGATAAGAAAACCTTACGTAGTTTTTTTCAATTTATCACGTTCTTTATTGTTAATTTTATACGTACTTTTTTCATAAATATGTGGCTCTTTCACTGTGTTTATTTATTTTTAAATAACTGTTAACAAAATATTATATATATTATTTATATTATCGATTGACGTGTCGAAAATTTTAACAATAGATGGTAATGATGCGCCGTAGGATAAAGTCAATTTTAATTGTATTTAATTTTCAAAAATCTTCATTATAGACGAATCTTACCTTAAATGCAAATTATCAGTCGTAAAAAAATACGTTAGTTTCAGTTTTTTGTCAATATGTATATCAGTTGTCAATATTTTTCTTACGCCTGTTCTATTATTCTTATAAAACTTACGCCGTTGTCAAATTTTTTAAGCTACATACTTAAATTTTATTTTACAAAAATTATGGTGCAAAAATATGTGCTATTTTTTTGTCAGGAAATAGCGAATAAATATGAACGTTTGTAGTCGAGTTCGCCACTTTTGTGTCAAATCGTGGAAAGATTATTTTACTGGCTACACTTTTTAGTAGAACATATAAACAACCATTAATATTTCCTATCACAATAAACCAACATTTTACTTCTAAAATATTTATAATATACACATTGCTACAGTAGATATGAGAATTAATAATATTCTATGTTTATTTTTTGTTTTTTTATTTGCTCTCGCATCATTAAACATTCGCTCTGCATTACGTATCATTTCAAGTTTCGATATTTCCTATGATTTTTCTTTCTTTTTCTTTCACATAAAGAAGTTTTTCTGTTGCACAAATTTATCATATGAATATTTTGTTTCAGTTAACATGGCATGTTTCTTGCCTTCACGTGAATTATTTAAAAATAATAGTTCACTTTTGGTGCACTGACTTTTTACTGTAAATCGCGCAAATTATTATCATAGAAGATCCGAAAGTATTGAAAATATTGAACATTCTGTTCCAAGTTTTGTTTTTCGATGAAAGCATGCTTACCGTAATATTTTGAGCTTTGTCCTTAATTAGTATCTTTCGTAGCTTCTGCACACAAAACTTTGAGCGCTGCTTGCCGACAGTCTGCTATGGTCATGGCCCAGTGAACAAATTCAATCAGTCACAATTTTTCCCTCCGCACTTGCGCTTACCAAAAACTTTTTTAATGAAATGTCGGAAATTTTGAATTTACGATCGCTTTCTTGTGGTCATATTTAAGGGATAAAGAATTGGCGGTTTTGCCTACCCATGTTCTGGAAATTGTAATAGGATTTTACGAAAAATAAATACTTGAAATTTTATTCAAATATCTTATTCAACGAAAGCAATAAAACCACATTTTAGGCCAATAATATAATGTCCTAAACAGTTTTAATTATTAATTATTTCTTCTTATTTTTATTTCTCTCCTCGTAGAAGGTTGGATATCATGGTATATACCCTCTCTCTATCCATGGTTGCCCTGAAAAGTGTTGTGGAGTCACATTGGTACTATCCACGAAGATTACCCATCCACGAGATGCTTCTAGCTTTTTCTCTGTGGCTTGTGTCATGGTCCAGGATTCGACCCCATAAAGAAGTACTGATATAACATAGCAGTGTAGAATTCTCATCCTTAGGTCATGATTGAAATCTCTATTGCAGAGGAGATCACGCATCTTGAAGAAAGCGTTTCGTGCCATCTCTATTCTGATTTTAAACTCTTGTGAATGGTCCCATTGGTCGTTCAGCCAGCATCCTAAATATTTATATTGATGCACTAGTTCAATGTTTTTATCATTTATTTTTAGTGGCATGGGAGGCATTTCCAGTTTTTTATTTTTGGTAATAATCAGAAATTTTGTCTTCGCTGCGTTCATTCTTAACCCACTGTTATTACTAGCCGCGTTAACTTTATCGAGTAAAACATTTTAGGCCAATAATATAATGTCCTAAACAGTTTTAATTAATAATTATAGCGAAGTAAGTTTTGAAGTAATTTATTTCACAACTATAATGACAATGAAGAATGGTTACATCTTTAATATAATATATCACATAAAAGCAAGAAACCTGTATTTTTTTATTCGCATAACGTATTTTAAATCAGTCTACAAATTAAATTTCTTCAGTTAATATGTATATACTATTATTCTTTATTTATCTGCTAGTGCTGGAGATACATATGAGTAAAAGAAAAACATTCACTTTGTTCGAAGTTTTTTGAAATGAAGTTGTGTTCTGTGTATGTTTGTATTCGTGTGTGCTGTAAAGCCAAGCATTATAGATAAATAGTTCGATTTAAATCGGCACCAATCGCCTTTTTATCGCGCAGTTTATTTCTATAATCAAGAGTCCTTTCAGAGTGCCGCCTTAACCCCGATATTACCGACTAGAATACTTTTTTCATTTACATAATATATTTTGATAACCGTAAACTCACGGCTATTGAATATATTGTTTGAAAGTATCATATATATTTATGAATAAATATCTAAACGTATGATGAATCTTAGGATGTTTTATTTTGGTTTTTACATTCATTGGTATCTCAGCTTGCTAATCGATATAATCTTACCAAAGAATCATTAATAATTTATTGTTTTTATTTTTACTTGATTTTTTGGTATTGATTTCTTTTTGTTTTCTTAATTTCGGAAAAGGTTTTCAATATTGATAATTTGTAAATAAATATAGTGGCGGCTTTTTGTGATAATATGGTTTTAAATATTTTAATAAAGTCAGTTTCATTTTAAGTGTATTTTTAATGGTTTGAAAATCTTGTCTATCAATGTTGTTGATTATGAACAGTTTTGGTTCACTCGGGAAACTGAAGTAGTAATTTATATATATTTCATTTGTCTGCTAATTTTAAACTTATGTAGGCAAATTCTGGTACGTACTGAAACTGTTATAACTGTACAAAAATGTGTAAAAATTAGTTACCTACTAGGATAGAAGAGAATAATCTCACAAGAGTTTGAATACTTAAGATGGTTTCATTAAAAATTAAAATAAAATGTCCGATAAATTTTAATGTGTATATATTATATATATGTAAATGCACTTGTTAATATACGAATATATACACCAATCAAAATACCCCACGCGTTATCATCGGAAATGCCACCACTGAATGGGTTTATTCTGGAAAGTACTTCTCAATACGGATATCGAACAGTAGCGCTGCCTTTTTCGACAGAGGCCCCAATCCGGGACATAGATTACGTTAGTTTGGCTTGCCGTTGACACTAAGAACCGATAGAAATGGGCTGTTTCGGAGCCGGTGATTTATTCGACCCAGTCCGGTTTTCTATCCCACGAGGCCCCTTGATTAACCCCATCCGGCTGAAAGCTCACGGATCGTTACAACTATCTAAAATGCCAATTATATAGACCTTTGATCTATTGTTTGTTATACTAAGCGATAAGTATGTTCTATTTTTTATTTCGTTCTTATCCTACACGTGGCATTAAAAGCTTGACAAGATTTGTTATAGTTAATATGCGAATACCCTTCTCTATTTCACGATTTTTCATTAATGGTGGTAATTTTTATTTTGTGCGGAACAACGAATGTATAGATTGTCTACTGTGTTATTATAGAAATAAATTATATTTATATTTTATGATATCGACTGAAGGTGCTTGATCGAGTTTGAATTGTTACAACTTTGTACGATTCCACATGTTTTGTCACTAACGACCCGGGTTTCGCCTTTCGGCCTCTGTGTGTAAGAATGCCTGAAGATGCCGAAAGGCGAAACCCGGGTTGTAAGTGAAAAAACATGTAGAATCGTACAAAGTTGTAACAATTCAAATTTGTTATTAATATTTGTTTTTGTTTTCATTTACTTTAATGATTTTAAGTGAAGCCACATTTGAAGATATAAAATAACAAATTTCTGCACAGCTATATATAGATAAGCAAATGTTAGTTTAAGCATAGTTCTGACGATGCGTGAGCCGAAATAGCTATCAACTATATTTGTTAAAAATAATTTTGTAGAACTAAAATACATTGCTATTTTTTCACCGTGATATAAAATAACAATTTAAGAAATTTTTGTATATAACTTAAATGTCTATTGAAAATTTTGTTTTATTATTTCATCTATGATAATAAATTGAAGCACATTTTTACAACTGTGGCTATCGGTTTCATTAATAAATTATTTGCAATTATCATTTTAATAACAGCTGAATGCATACATCATACTAACAGTTAATTGCTTTTATGTGATAAAACAATCATTCATAATGTTAATTAACAACAATCGTAAAATATTAAAAATCAAAACAGCCGTATATATTTTAAATAATAAAAACAAATTTTTTTAGTACTTATTTCCACAATATATTTTTTGATCAGCCGTATATATACAATTTCTATTATCAAACAGATTAAACCCAGGCATTTGCATTATAATTTGATTGTTTGGATATCCTTCTAGGTACATATATCGCAAATTCTATAAATTGATCACTGACTAATGTTTTTTTTAGTGCAATATTGTTTTCTTTTTCTTAATAAAGGTTTCATTTTTCATAAATTTGCGTACGACGAAATTAATAAAAAAACTTGTCTATTTTTCCAATCGTATTTTCCTATGCGTGTCGTGCTTTTTTTAAAGATTACACATTTTTCCTACTTCTTTACTGACATAAAATTTGTATGTTTATGTATTGCGTGCATCTTATAATAATGTTCCCGACACACAATTTTCTTTCCACAAACATTTGCATTGATATAATAAGCGAATAAAAATACCAGCTTCTTCGCTGCGCAATTTAATAATTTATATATCTGGAAATCGAGAGACGCAAAAGGATAAAAGAAAAACAAAAAGAGGGAAAATAACCTTTAACGTGTGGGAATTGCTAGTATCTAAACTGTACTAAAACGGCTTTGTGGTTAAGCTTGTAAGCAAGAGACTATCATTATATTAATTTTCACCTGCACACGTGCCTTACCTAAACGATATCGATACCCTGTTGATTATATTACTAGGTATTACTAAAGATTATAAAGTTATTGTGGATAATATATTGCAATAAGAAAGTCTGCTCTTACTTAACATTGAAATATTCTGTCTTACGTTTATATTTTACATTACTTTATTCGAAGTAATGTTATCTCCGATGGATATTTTTTTTTATGAAAGATTAAGGTAAATTTTATATTTCTACGTGAAAGTTTGGCGCTTTTGAACAGATTTATCGATACTCATAAAATAAATATCTATTAGTTTTGGTTGTTTTATTACGTCTTCTCTCCAAATGTCGAGTATTTAAATATTTAATAAGTAGTTATTTTTATCTTTTTTTTCATAAATTTAGAGTGTGTAGATACTATCATCGCAGAAGACCATTTCAATATATAAAGAAGCACATTCAAGTATCGAATATTTTCGATTCTTTGTGCGTTATTATTTCTTTAGTACTACTTTGTTGTATATAGTTTTACTATGTTTATTATTTCTTGCAGTGAAAATGTTAACTTATTTTCTAAAATTGTGTTCCAAAACATGTAAGAGAGAACTTTATATTACTGTAAACAATTTGTCTGCTATTTTTTATTGACGTCGTATATTTGTTTAGGTTAACATATTATGAAAGAGGTTTTTTAATTAAATATATTTTACAAGAGCTAGCCGTAAGTTATCAGACAGAGCAACGATAAAATGTTGGGACACAACAATAGTTTTTTTTTGTTGATTTCTCACATCTAGAGATTGGATTTGCATTTAAAAAAAATGTTAATATTGTAAAAACAAAAAACTCTTTATTCCAAGATTGTGAATTGCCATAAAACGTTATTTGTTGGCGATGTTAACACTAACGTATTCTCTTTTATTTGTCTAAATAATGATGTTACCATACTATGTAGAGACGCCGATTAAAATGTAAAATAACAGTTTCACGATAATAAAATAGATCCCAGTCTCTGCGTCATAAAACCGTATGTTTATTTAGCAAACCACTGGGACGCGCAAATATTTTTATACCTATCCATAAATCACCCTAAGAAGCAATTTGCAGCGTAAAATTTCCGCACAAATAATAATATATGAGCGATAACTCTCGTTTACGACTTATGGATACTTAAATTAATACGACTGAAAATGTAGCAACACTTGTACCTGAAAACCGCATGATAGAAACAGGGCTTTCGCTATCTCGGCGATTCCACGTTGCCCCTCTACCTTTGCTCCGCTCTTCGCCAAGTAACAAGCCCCCCTCGGTTGCTAGGATAACCCCGATCGGGTAGGCCCCAGGGTCTGTTACTTTCACCTTGCAAGGGTTGCGGATTCACCCTCTTCTACCAAGTGTTTTTTTTTTTTTTTAAGAAACTGCAGTTTTTCCAAATAAATATTTTTAGCGATTAACAGAGCAATAAATAAACGGGGTATATTTAATTTTATGAGAATTTTTGATTATTCATCGATCTTTTTAATACTTTTCATATTCAGTTAATGTTTAAATGTGTATGTTTCGAGATTTTGTTTGTAGATAAATTTATGATTTCAATGTACAATGTCAACTCCAATGATATTGGTGATAGAGATCTTTAAATAATCTACGGGCATGTCCAAACAAAAGTAATGACCGAACTCGAGAATTATACAAAACGAGTTATAACAACAGATTGGATAACAATGTTGTCAAGTCAATTAACAGTACTTTACGTTAGGAAACCAATCGCACATATCTAATGAATATTCATTGTAAATTTTCAGTACAAAAAGAGCTCTTTGGGCGATTTTTAATTTTAAAAGTTTTCTTCGAACAGCCGTTATAGCAAGCATATAAAAATCTTGAATGTTTCCCTATGTCAGTTACACAATTATTGGTTCAAGTATTCAAGCGATGTTTTTTATAATTTATGATATCGGCTGAGTGTGCAAGATCGAATTTCAATACCTAATTTGAATTGTTGAATCTTTGTTCATTTTTACATGTTTTGTCACTCATGACCCGGGTTTCGTCTTTTGACGTTTTATTACATTCTATCACCCAGATGCAATATAACTGATACATCTGAACTGAAATAGGCAGTTCTATTCCATCGGCATGATAAAATTATTGAAAATGCCGAAAGGTGAAACTCGGATCGAGAGTACCAAAACATGTAGAATTGCGCAAAGTTTCAACAGTACATTTTTTAAATATTTTTATTCAATTCTGAAAACAATTACCGATTATCAAGCCGCAAAATCCTTATTAACGTTTCCCTTTTTTTGTGCTGTCTATGAAAAAAAGGGGGATATAACGAATTCTTGTTATGTTAAATTTGAATTGTTACAACTTTGTACGATTCCAAATGTTTTGTCACTAACGACCGGGTTTTGCTTTTAGGCATATTCAGGCATTCTATCACACGGATGCATTCTATCATGCGGACTGTCAGTTCGCATAGGCATAGAATGCCTGAAAATGCCGAAAGGAGAAACCCGGGTCGTTAGTGACAAAACATGTGGAAATGTACAAAGTTGTAACAATTCAAATTTGATATTGAAATTCCATCAAGAACATTCAGTTGATACCATAAATTCTTGTTATGTTGTTAGAATTTTAGAATTTAAGAAAAAAATTGTGTGTACGTTTTATGTGTGGCAACCCTGGTTTGTATGCTTTATTTTGTTATTTTATTGTGACTATTTTCCCAGCAGTGTTATACCTAATTAGTTTACATCAGCTGGCTCTTCGCTTCATTTGGTAGTGTCAAGTTTTTCACCTTAATCATGATTTACTCGGTGTATTTTAACCAACGTAATTTCAATGTGCCAACATCTGGATTAGATTTTATTATGACTACCTAGTGGAATGTTTTTGATCAGCCTTGTCAGTGAAATTAATTAAAAAAATGCTCCCAAGGCAAATAGGCCATGTATTGAAATTATTCCGAAACTTGTGATAAAAATTTGTATTTTTGTATTGAACAATATATCCCAATGTTAAGACAATTTACTCATGTAGTGTTTAATTTTTTTTATTATTTCAGATTTACCTAATTTTGAAAAAAAAACTCAAAAAATCAACCCATGTAGATAAAAACCATAACCATACATGCTCCTAGTTCGTATTTTTTTTTATTTGAAAAAAATATGTACTTGAATTCTTAAACCTTTTTATCGCTAAACGGATATCTATTACCTAATATTGGAAGCCGATGTGATATTAAGTTTACTTTTACAAAATATATACTTAGTAATTTTCGAATCTGCATAACTGTTTTCGTAATTAATTGTATACCTATAATATTCTATATAAATACCACGAAGAAAACTAACCGGTTACGCCACTATATGGAACAATCTCCAAAGTAGTAAAAAAACAAAAAAGCGTCTAAAAACTACAGCTGTTAAATTCAATTATCTTCAATTAGCATTTGCGTAGTTAAAGTTTAAGGTCTTACTGCTCTACACCGTTAAATATTGTTCTAAAACTTAGTCGGCCATTTACTTAAAACAGCTTTTTGTTTCATTGTGTTCTATAAGGCAGATGATATTGAACAACAGTTTCATTTCCTCCATATTCGTTAGCAGTAATACAAAATAAATTAATTGTTTAAATTGGATCTAAGAATCATTAATATTGATTCAATCATTATATTATAATTACTAAAATTGCCATATTGTAAAATTCCATAAAATAAAAAAATAAACCATTTTGAAAGAAAGTTTGCAAAAGGTTTCTGTTTGAGATCCATTTAAATTACTTTTTTTAATCAATGTTTCCATACATTTACAACGTAATGATCGACGGGCTCATTGGGAGCGTTATCAACCTATATGTTATGAACGATACATATATTAATCTATTAGTCTACCAAAGAATTGATATGAACAGTATAAGCTTTTTTATGCTAATGTTATTAGCTTAACCCGTTGATCCGATAACGTCTCAACTATTGCGACGTCCGATTACAATGTGTGTATATATGAGAGTTAAAAGGTTATTTCTTTTCTTTAAATTAGCGTGGCTTGTCTTGATAATCGTTAAAAGTGTCGTTTCATTAACACAATTGAATTAATTATTTAAATATTGAAACTCGCAATATCTTTTATGCGGCTCACCAAGAAATGGGAAAAAATATTTGGTTTTAGATTGATTGAAATTATATGGTGTTTTTGTTAGTTATTTCAGCTTGCCATCGTCGAATGTTTTATTTAAACCTAAATTTAGTCTCACTATACATGCTTTTAAAAGACAATACATACGCAGACATATCATCTTATTTACATCAGATGTAATTGTGTTCAGAGCTTTACTAATAAAAATAGTAAAAAAACAAATCGTTTTAAGAATTGAAATTTTATGGTTTCTTTATTTGAATTACGTAACACGTTCAATAATCTAAGCAAAGTGTTAGTGCAATCTTGTTATTGCAAAGCCCTATCAAGTAAATGCCAATCTGATAATTATTTGAAAAAAAAAATTCGAATTCGATTCCACTTTTGTGATATAACATATTATATTCAAATGTACGTTTAAATTAATTTGTGAATATGTAGAAGTCGTTATGGAAGACTTAACTGTTTTGACATTACATTGTCAGGCGTTTTTCCACAGAGGTTTGCATTTAATACAAATAAAGATACTCTAAAATAACTAAGATAGTGTTTTTTCAGTTTTTTAGTAAGACAATTTTATTTAAAAAATATGTATTTTCAGTATTTTTGAAAACGGTAATATCACTGCTATAACGAGTCTATTTCATGACGTCTTCAGTAGCCAAAAAGAATTCGAGAAGAGTAATATTATCCCAGTTTCTTTGCGGGTAGTTAAAATTTGGTAGACCATAGAGATGTCATATGAGTAGCCTGCAACTGACGCACGTTTCTTTATGTTGGTAATAATAGACGCCGAGCTTTGTCGATAAAACAGCTCTATGGTCAAGAGCGCGGAAATTCGATGTCCGAGAAATATCCCTTTCGATTTCTACCTCACTTTATCAGTTTTCGGAATGGCCTCGGCTTGATCGGTTATAATCATACCAGATAACAAGGTTGCTGGTTGAGATATATTGCACGAAATTCCTTAGAAACGTTTGGCTCAGTATGAAGTATAACATATATTAAATAAAAAAAAAAACCTTTTCATACCTCACTGAAACTTTATTCAGTTCATAAAAACAATAATATACATTTTATAATCTGTACAATCATAAGTTTTAAAACTACAATATAATAAAACATTATCTCTTGTTAGTATTTGACTACTTTTAAGATGTTAACTGTCTCTTGGTGGGAATGCATGATATTTATAATTTTCATTTATAATAATGTAACACATTTTTCATTTCACAATAATATTTTCACAATATATTGTATGATCAGGACACTCTTAATTCTACCCGAACATTATCAAATTGACCAGTCAAATAAACTGTGGAAATAGTGCTAAAATCCCTTTGTTATTATTTGAGTTAACAATAAAACGACACTGTGAAAAAACAGCAATCTACAAGGCGTATGCCGAAATAGTTATCAACCATGTGCATTATAATTTTTATAGAATTAAAATACATTGCTATTTTTTCATCGTGTTGTAATGGAGTTGAATTCATTTAACAATAAATATATTTAACTGGAAATATTTCAATGAGTAAAAATGGCTAAAAAAATCATTTATGAAATATAATTTATTATGAAATATATATACTTTAAGATTTAACGTATAATGAAACTATTTATATTTTTTAAATGAATTTAATTTATAAAAATTAACCAAGCAAATAAAATATTACCAATGCCCAATTTATACGTAACAGAAATCATAATAATACTTGGAATAATATGATATTAGTATGTATTCAACGATTTAATTATAATTTGGCCACATGAAGAGATTGCCAATGTAGTGTTATGTTTTCACTGTATAAGTTCGTGTATCATACAAGCTTATTTGATTGTATTGCATGTATCTCAAAGATTGAGGCGTAATTGCAGGAATTTTCAATCAGCAATATCAAACTTTTTGTCACTAACCACAGTCGAATATATTTTTTAGCCCGACGTATTTGGTTTAATATAATATATTCTCCACTGAAACGCTGACTGAATACATATATTATTAAATCATTTTCTCCGTTTCATTTGACACCGTTTAGTGGAATATACTTTTGCTATAACATATAAAAAACACTTATTTAATTTTTGAAGTTTTCCTTGTATCTCAATTTCTTGTAATAATTTGAAGATTGATTGAATCGATCTTAACCGGATCCGCGTATCGTAAAAAATCTCATGTGGTCTGTATTATTTTCATAGATATAATACCTTTTGATTTAAATTCAACAAGATCAAAATTAAATTGCATTAATAGTCAAATTTATTGAAATTTGTCACGCAAACCACTGATTCGTCATGGCTGATTAAAATCATAACAGTTTGATTACTTGCTCTATTTTCATTAGTCCAATGATGTGACACTTATATGAGCCCAAAACCAAACATTATTCATATTGAATTGAGCATCTGTCATGAGGTTTCGCAAATAGTTATGGATTCGGAAGCTACAAAGCTAAGGGGCTTGGAAACCCCCGTAACTCGTCGTCATGGAGATGATTATATACTACATGTTACCGCGTTTATTATTGTCACCAAGATGAGATCTATTCTATATGCTGTGGAACGAAATATTATCGCGGTTTGAGAAACAGCGTCAGACCGCTTTAGTGGAAACTGCTTTAAGACAATTTCATCTCATTCACGTTGGACAGAATCTTGGAAACAAATGAAAAAAAGCAAACAAGAGAATATGATACATATTGTGCCTTCCTTCAGAATTTCTATCATAAACGTAAAAAAAGCGACAATTATTTTATTGAATTTTTCTAAGTTTGGCAGTTAATTAGATATCATGAAATTTTACTAGAAAAACTACGGTAAAGATAAGAACCATTATACGGAGTAAATATAATATAATTCGCATTAGAATTGAATATGTTTTTCAAAACAAAAACAAAAAATATAAAGAACTGAAGTGTGCAAGTTTTTTTTTCTAAAAAAACATGATTTATGATATCGACTGATGGAATTTCAATATCAAATTTGAATTGCTACAACTTTGTACGATTCCACATGTTTTGTCACTGACGACCCGGGTTTCGCCTTTTGGCATCTTCAGGCATTCTATCACACGGATGCAACAGAACTGACAGTCCGCATGATAGAATGAATCCGTGACTTGGATCCGTGTGATAGAATACCTGAAGATGCCGGAAGGCGAATCCTGGGTCGTTAGTGACAAAACATGTAGTATCTTACAATGTTGTAACAATTCAAAAAAACATGAGTTAAAAAAAACTTTTTTTTTGTTTATAATGAATTTAAAATATTTTGTATGCCATTTCTAAAATAACTATTCAAATGTAACAAAGCTTTGTTTGACGCAGCCCGCAGCCCTGTCACCCTCCCTCCTTCATCCTTCCCCGATCTTCTGGAGACCGCCCGGCGAAAACCCACCTGATCAGGAGCGTAGATAAAATAATATGAAAATATTAAGTTACTTTGTTTTCTTAGAATCGGCATGAAAGTTCAACCATATCAGAAACCCTTTTGTTTTCTCGTTATTGTGCGAATTTAAATTAGTCTGTCAAAGCAACGGCGTGGGATATTAGCGTTGTTGATTATTGTTCCCGTTACAACAGAAATCTTCCAATGGAAAATATGATTACGTTTTGTTTCGCGAATTGTTTTTGCGATGCTCAGTTATTGATTTATATTGTTAGGAATATGATTGTTTGCATTAGTATTCTAATGAAAATTATTCATCCCAATATGAATTTCACGAATCGGCTAGAAACTTCATTTACATAATAACAAATAAACACAATATTTTAAAACGAAGTCTACATATACCTAATTTAATTTTTTTACATTTGTTAAAATATTAGTGCGTAAGCTTTTCGTAGTGATTTTTTGAAATGTTTCATGTCTTATTAAGCATATATATATCTTTCTGTCAATATGTAGTAATTATATTTCTGATAACCCATACATCACATGTATTTATTGTTAATTTTTTTTATTCATAAAAATCGAAAAATTATAGAAAGACCCTGAAGATTCAACATCGTCGGGAATTTTAAAAGAAATTTATAATCTCCACTATCCACAGTATTCAAAGTTTTATTTACTACAATGATTATCTGGTTTAAAGTGCACTGTACTAATAGTCTCCCATAACACAAGAGGTTTTCAATGATTTTTAGGGATTCCTCAAGAGCAATCCTAGATTCGATTTTTACGCACTATATTATCATATTATGCTTGTTTGATTTTCTGACATAATTTAATATAAAAACTCTAGTATTATGTTCTGATATAACATATATAACCGCCTTACCTACACGTAACTTTTCGAGAAATGTGCAAAAAACATCACCTTTTTTGTATTCTACGATTTATTTGAAGAGTATGTATGAAAATTCCGAAGTTCTAAAAAACTGACCACACACTTCATCTGCCCTAAAAAAATACGTGAAGAATTAGTAACATGCTGTTGAAACGCGTGGATATTCTGTGCGGTTTGTAGTTTTAAGGTAAATTATTTTCCTCAAGTGCGTACGTGATACGGAATAGCGCAGAATGGTATAGTCAAAGTTTGCGTATCACGTACGTTCATACGCATAGTGCGGTTATTATTGCAATTTTTAAAATAACTGCCCACATTAAGTTAGTTCTTTCGTTAATTTTTCGTTTCGCATTTTGGTAAATTCGGTTCTTTAATAATAAAGAAAGGAAAATCTAATTGAAGGTTTTCACTAACAATTACAGTGAGTTTAAAAAGACACTGTGGACTTAAAATCAATTATTTTTACCCTAAAATAATTAAGTTCTACTAAATATGAAAAATACCTTAACTCTTAAGACTTCATTATTTATTGATATTTAAAAGAATTTTTACCCCAATTTACGAAAGATATAAAATGCTTTTCGATAAGTAGAATAGCTAGAATATAACCACCACTGCTTTGCTCGAAAGTACATACCACTGTGTGGAAAATGGCGTCGCAATATTATTTTATTGTTTTTCATTTGGTGTGTGAGGACAGGCTAAGTGTGCTTTATTGGTTCGGCAGGTGGTCGCCGTCCTTATTGCGATTTTCCACTATTCATATTGGCACCCTTTTATCACTATTTGGGTCGATGATGAATATTATTATTCTCTCAATTCATACAAATCCATTCTTACATATTTAAAAATAAAGACACTAGTTTATCTTTATGTACTTCCATGAATAATATCAAATTAATACAAAGCTTTTATTTCCATTTAGAATATTGTATTTTATTATGTAATATTCTTATTCGGTCGTAGAAAATTCTCATTTTAATAATTCAAAAACATAATCTAATAAAGAACTAAAAATATTTTACTGCCGAACTGTTAAAAAGTAATGATACTTAATTTCTTCTATATCCTTTTTTATGCTTTCATGTGTATCGACGTCTTCAAAGAAAATCCCGAAGTAATAAAGTACTTACATAAAATGAAATAAATTTTTGTTTCCTGATTGTTATAAAAGATATGAAACCTTTTCAAAAAAGAATTTAAATTATATAATATTAATTTTTATCGTTATTTACATTTTTTGAAAACCGCGACTCGGCTTAGTATTGTGGATATACTGTGCTTAGGAGTATTGAAGGTCACCAATTGAATGAACATTATTTAGGCCGAAAAGACTAACTACGGATTGTACCGCCACAAAAAACAAAATGTTTTCCTATACGTTAAATAAAAAATAATATTTACAATGACTTTTTAAAGCAATGTGTGTCATTCTTAGAAAAACATATAACGGAAAAACGTAGTTATTAATTATCGTACAAAGTAACAAAAACGCATGTACAATAAAAAGTTTTACAAACTAGAACGCACACTTGACTCTTATGAAGAAATTTAATAGAAAGACATTGACTAGAAATAATAGAATTTTGATGAATACTTTTATTTTATCAATTTGTTCAAAAAGTATTATTTGTCTTTCTGTCATAAAAGCTGTTCAGATAAACATCAGTGAAAAATAGTCGAACAAACGAATAAATCCGGCAAAGTTAAGGCGGATTAAGACAAATCCCGTTAACTTAACGACATTTTATTCCTGTCCTGGAGAGATTCGCGGATCGCGAAATATTCCCGTCGACTTATTCTTAAGTACGTACCGAATCCGTTTGTCTGCCGCTCCACAATCGTGAAATATATTGCAGTTTAAATCGGCAGACTCGAAATAAATCACAGGTGATACATCTTACTTTACAATTTCCAAATGCGCCAGAATTTATCAAAAAACGGCGACGCCGTTGCACAGGCATACTAATTCTGCCTGCTTGCGACCAAATTTTAACACAAAATGATAATTCTACATTAATTGAATGCTGATAACTTTCAACGAAAAACTTTATTTTTCTTTCATTTTCCAGAGTATTCAAACTCGCACACTCATGTTAAGTCGATTCGGTTTTAAACCCTTTTCACAACGTGTGTTATGCAGCCTTACAATGTCATCCAAAGAATATTCCTCAAGACTTACTTTTATGGAGTTAATTATCAAATTTTTAGTGCACGATATATTTTACATTGTTATGGCTATCAAAATCATTCGCTTATCGCAAATACTATCAACTTCCCATAAGATGGCACGAGTTCTTTGTATCCCTTGTAACTTTCCTTAGAGGCCTTGATGTAACTGCGTCGACATTACCTTCGGGGCCCATAAATCCAACTGATGCTATTGTGTTGAACATTTTTTCACTTCGTTATTCTTTTCTCTTGATTCCCGAAGGCTTTGATTTTGAGAGGAAAATATTTTAATGACGGCACTCTAGTGTGAGATGTAGCTTACACGTACTGACAAAACAGCCCAAGACTCAAAAATAAATAGTGACAAGAAATTATTTAATAGTGTGTATAATAAATTTATTGAAATATTACTAAGAATTCTGTTTTCATTATTTAAATATAGTCTTTCTACTAAGAACTGACAGTAAACACCCTACAGTTATATTAATGATTATTTTTTATCTAACGCTTTTTACCTTTATTACTAGCGTGAAAAATGACAGCGGTGGATTTACTACTAATAATTTCATATTCCATCCTTCTTTCCCCTTTGAGGAAAAATAAAGCTCAAGTGACTGAAAAACAACCAACACTTGATATAATGTTGATAAATTGTAAAGATTCTATAGGAGTCGACATACTAAACGCTGTCGTAGAACATTTTCTATAGAGATATACTGCATAAGCGGTATATATTTGATATTATAGTTCACATTGAAAGTCGAACTATTTAAAATATATGAACGTTTATGAAAATAAATAATTTTGTTGAATTCTTAGCCCAACAGATAACTTATTGGAGAAAGTACACAAGGAATCAACACAAAATTTACCAATTTTGGATTCTTGAAATTTTTTGTCACCCATAACCCGATATACCCGCCACGGCGGATTTTTTTTTCTTTTTTTCTTTTTTCTTTTCTTTTAGGCACAATGGTGCATGGTTTGACGATCGGCCCGTGCAGCTCTGTATCGGGCCAAGAATATGAGGAGTGAAATCGATTCTTTTTATTAGTATTGCGTTGTGGAAGGCGGCCGTGTAATAACGGCTTCATACACATAACGGGTGAAGGTGGGACAACCAACTATATAACCCGATATACGTTTTATGTTTTGGTATTCTTTCACATACATGCAATATAACTGACACTTAGTATACAAAAGGAAATACTCGTCAAACATATTTATTGGATTATAATGACATTCAATTTGGATATGATAATTTTACAAACGATAAATACAGTTAATAAGTTTTTGATGAAAGGGTTTTATAATAACTAATTATCAACTATCAATAATGTGCGATTGAGTAATTTGAAACATAGACTTACTTATTTTGAATTGGTAAATGACAACACATCTGAAAACATGATGATATTGAAGTTCAATCACATATCTTCAGTCAACATCTTAAATTACTAAAGTTACCATTAATCATAAAACTTATAAGGGTCATTCAACAGGGATGCTCGAAATTTGTAAGGTTATCTATAGAAGGCATGTTGGTTAATTGACATCTGTCAAATATGTTGTCAATTGTTTAGAAGTGTACGCAAAATTATCGTGGAAGGTTATATCGTTGAACAACATGTGTAAATCCCAGATCGATTGTGGGATTGAACGCCTTTAGACTCTTTGAGGCTATCTTAAATCGTAAGTTTTTATGAATAAACCGCAAAAATTGATGTTTTCAAAGTCAATATAACAAACGCCATCCAACAAATTCAGCCAGATTTGTGAGACAAAGTCATTGAAAATTGGACTTCCCGAATACATGCCAAAGTTGCGGGGGACATTTGAACAACGCTATTTTCTACACTCAATTAACACCATAAAATAAACTTTCAAATCAAAAAAAATAGTGGATATCACACACACAACTTTAAAGAAACAAATTTAAAGCGTCCCTATTTATAGACCCTTTATATTATTTCCAATATTTACTGCTATGAACCTACGCAAATGAAAACAATAAAACTCATTGTTTTGTGTTAAAATTGCCGATCAACATCTTGTTACGTTTCAAAAATAGTTTCCATTAAAAAATGTAATTAAAGATAGAAAAATAAATTTTAATTATAAAATTAAAATTCTTTTTTGTAAGTAATTGTTTATATTACCTCTTGTTACTCAAAAAAGGTTATTGGAATGATGTGTTTCTTATCATTTTCAATATCCTGCATTGAGAGTTCTTTCGTTTTCTGTCTGTCATTATTTTTGTGTAAAAACTTAGTTGTTCGTAGTGATTGTATATCGAAAAAAAAGCATCATTCAATATTTGCTTACAACTTTCTATCTGAAGTTTCTTCATAATATGATTCAATAGAAAAAATATACACACGAAAAGTAGTTTGACCGACCAATACATGTGTAACTTAGCGCAATGCCACATAAATGCGCAAAAAGGATGAGCCAAATATTTACGTGGTATGTATTTTATTATATAATCTGAGCATTCATTGCATATCCAATATAAAGTCCATCGAATGTGTGGAAGTCAATTATGATCGAAATTATTAAAAAAAAAAATTATTTGTTGGGTAATTTGACATGTTGACAAAAAGATAGTAGAAGATATTGTTACGCTTATACTAAAATATTTATTAAAAAAGCTTTCTCTAAAACGTGCGAGCCGTGCCGTAGTTTTACTAGGTTAGAGAGTCTTTTAGACATTAACCGTGACTGAGGAGCTTTTAAACAACAGATGTCTACGCTGCCATTCGTTATAGTTTTCTATGCATAGTAATATTTAATATGGTATATCTAATTTGAAACGAATACACATTCTCTCGGGATATAATCTTGCGTAGTTTATCATTAAATCACGGTCATTAAGTGGTTATTGAAAATTGAATAAATCTATAAAATAATAAGAGTTTGTATATTCAAATATACAAACTATAATGATTAAAATTCGAAATGAAATAAAATTGCTAAATTGAATGATGATTGTTTAATAATAATTAATATCACAGTTGAATATATCGAACCTACTTTACTTAACCTAACTTGTCATTTCAAATAAAAATGTATAGTATTGAAACCCGTCATTACGGACGTCACATAGCATATTGTAAGTTTTAGTACATCGTAAAGTAGCGAATTACTTACTGGCTATCAAGCCGTGTGTTTTCCGAAATTACGACAAGCCGGGGATTCGTATAAAAATATTTTTAGAGTTAACAAAATTGCAAGATGTTAACAAAAAGGTTGATAAGTAAAAGCAGTAACTATTAAGTTATATATCAAATTTTCTCCCCATCCCCCATTAAGGAATTTCGAATTTACCAGAAGCGCGTGCTAGCATATTACAGATCCTCGTTTCGCAGCGGTTGTTTTGTAAAACAGACATAGTCGAGGCTAGAGACGACCGAAGAGAAGACAAGTATCTATTACTCGGGTTATCAGAATGTATTCACTATTTTTAGTTACGATACTATTCTAATACTTGTAATGTAACTATACCATGAGAATTAAGTTTCAATATTTTTTTTTTTGCTTTAAATAGTATTGAAGCTAAATGTTCCAAAAACAATATTTAACATTGTGTATATTCACAGCACTACGCTTTTTCCGTTGCAAATCAATAGTTAATGATAAACTGTTTTGAAAAAAGTAACTGGAACCGTTTCCTTCATTTTAATTACTAGACTGACGTGACGACGAAAGAACAATATAATTCTAGTTTTAGCAACATTTATACACGTGAATATGATAAATGTGGAAATATTAACCAATAAAAATAAATTCTTTTAATATTTGTATGTATTAAAAATGAAAATCCATTTATATTCCGTTGAGTAAAAAAATCATGCATTGAAAAAATGCTTAAGATTCTGGATATCATTAAAATGCACTAGTGATAATTTATGATATTTAAAACTTAATAGATTTTCCACCCCCGCTTCATACAAGTTTTTGATGATTTTATTGTTTGTATTATTACATTTTTGGCAAACACAAATGAAAAAACTACATTTATTTTAAAATTAATTTTTAATCGCCCGATGTAAATTTATAGAAAAAAAACTAAAAACTTATTGGAACCGAATTTTGAGGATTAACATTTTGTATTGAAATTCCATCAAGTCGATATTATTATATTTTATCGAATATTTATAAATGTTTATAAAAGATTAATTACTTAAAAAAAAAACAGTGGCATATGAAAAGAATTTATTTTGATGAAAAAAAATCGATTTCCACAAAATTACCGTCAAACCTATACAAAAAATATCTATTTTGAATTATTTGAAATTCTGTTTAAAATTACTTATAATGTCCTGTCACTTTAGGCGCAAGGAATTCTATTTAAACAAACAAAAAACAATCGTTAACGAATCATTACGTATGATTCGTTTATAGTTGTGCAATGAAACTTATTTTTGAAAATACTCATAAATTTCGTTATCGAAATCTTCTATTGATATGACATCACTAGCGAGGATCTTCTCATCTCTTGCGAAAATAGGTAATATGAATGAATTTATATTCTAAGTGACTTTTATTTTGAAAGTTACTCAGACATTTCTGCAAAGCGCTGCAAACGACCGCGTACATGTTTATGTTTTTCTATAGGGTAAACGGAAGATATCCTTTATTTTCCTCATTATTTATAGTTTTATTTTGCAAAACGAGATGTTCAAATCCTATTACTGGCCATATTTTTCACAAAGCTTTTAGTATTTTAAAAATATAAAAAAATCTTTTTTAGTATTTTAATATTGTATATATATATATATATATATATATATATATTGTATATGGTATTCTAAAGCCCTGAATGACATTCATTGCTACTGTGAGTATTATGCTAAGCGAACGGGTTCAAATCCTTGTGCTGCCAAAATCGTTTTTTGTAATGAAAAATGAAAAAAATATTTTTTTTTATCGAATTTTATACAATATGGCTAAAAATAGATGAAAACATTTCTTAACACGAAATTATAGTAATGGAATTCAAAATTTATGAATTTATTATACTTTGAAGGTGATTTTTTTTTATTAAATACAGTTTTCATTTTGCATTTAATGCCAACAGATTGAACTAATTTATAATATCGACTGAAGGTGCTTGATGGAGTTTCAATATCAAATTTGAATTGTTTAAACGTTGTACGATTCCACATATTTTGTCACTAACTACCCGGGATTCGCCTTTCGGTGTCTTCGGGTATTCTATCACACGAATGCAAAAATAACCAATTTTAAATTTGAATGGTTACAATTTTGTACGTTTCCATTTTGTTTCCGTTTTGTCACTAACGACCCGGCAAAAATAACTGATAGTTGGATCGTTACAACAATAACACTGGATCGTTAGTGACAAAACATGTGGAATCGTACAACGTTTTATCAATTCAAATTTGAGATGTATATTTCTTTAGTTATTTGCTAATTTGGAACTTCAATAAAAATGTTCAATGACTTTGTGCATTGAATCACGTTTTTCACTAAAAGAGTCTAAAGTTTATCGGGTTCGTGGTGTAGTGGTAAACATCGTTGGCTTCCCTTGCAAATATCATGGGCTGCATTCTCAATTCGTACAGTTTTATTTCATTCGATTTGGATTTCTGTCCGAAGGCATGAATGTTCTTTTAAAACAACTTCTGTTGAAAATACTTCATTAAGAGACCATAATACACTTTATTAGAAACAGAAATGAAATCATACATACAAATAGCTTACTATGAAGATGCTTTACGTCTGTTTATCACTACCTCTCTCACTATTGTCATCTTAATGGAATTTCATTGAAAAAGATTTCGATCAGACAGACGTAAAGGTTATCTATACTAAATCACATTAACATTACTTATTTTAACGGAGTATCATAGTAATTTAATACGTTCATTTTTCCATCGTATTTTTTCTATACACTATACGAAGACAGTATTTTCTTTTGTATGGTAAAGAATAAGAATTACCTCAGTCTTTTTTTCTCCAGATCACACTGTTTGTGTTACTAAAAAAATCGTCAGTAGGAAAAGTTTCGATTGCCGTCCCATTTATTTTGCGAGAAATGAAGGGAGATGATTTCATGAGGGGAGATGACGATCTTTCCAATTGAAGTATTATCGGAAAACGCTCAGTGTACCACGGCCGACAATAGTTCACCACACATTGACGAATTTCAATTTTGTTTTTTTTTCAAATTCAAATAATATGATAATCATTACTTTGGAATGTGTTCTTTCTTACACTTTCTCGACACAAATTTAAGAATAAAGCCCACCGAAAAAAAAATCAAAATCAAATTGTTGATTGAATTGACATTTACTTGGTATAACTCCATTATAACACGGTGAAAAACGGTCAGAACTATCTGACTATGAGTGAGCAGAAATAGCTATAAACTATATCTTATAAAAAAATATGTAGAACTAAAATGTATTGCTATTTTTTCACCATGTTATATAACTGACCTCAATTATAGTGATATATATATTTAGTATTAGTATTTAGTGCCAACGACCGTACCACGTTGTAGGCACCGGCTCTCGTGCGATCACCGAAGTTAAGCAACATTGGGCGCGGATAGTGCTTGGATGGGTGACCGCTCGGGAACACAGAGTGCCGTGTTCTCTTGGCTATGGGAAGGAAAAACCCAGACAGAAAAACCGAACACGAACCCGCCTGGGCAGCGTGGTGTTGCTATGTCCAAACCCCCCCTGAAAAAAAAAAAAAAACAGGGGGAGGCCTTCATCCAGCAGTGGATCGACCCCGGCTGATGATGATGATGATGATGATGATATATTTAGTATAATATTTACTCGGAGAAGGATTTCAGTGTTAAAAATAACTACCCCATTTGCACGATTCTGAGATGCATGTTTTTTCCTATTTTTGTATTTTTATTAACTTAAAATCGATGGCTTATTATAATATTTGTAAAACTTCGCAGTCGTCATAAATCAATCAAAAATTGCAGAGTAGGTATCAGCTGATTGGAAATAAATTCCGGAGACTGTGTTGGAATATTCCTCTATGCTCTTGATAACACTAAACATACAATTTTGTGGATTTTTCGACACTGAATCTGAAGAAATTATATATATATATATATCTTTAATCATTTTAATTAGAATTATCAGATTACATCATGCTTTTTATTGTCATTTAAAAATAAGGGTGTGTCTTATAATCGATTAAATACTGTATTTTTTAATTGCCAACTATGTGTTGAGAAGGATGAATCTCATACAATTACGTTTCTGCCCTTAACCTGTTATATCATGAGTTTTGATTTTTCGATGTTGAGCGATATATCCGACAGTGTGTGCAGAAATCTCCATATTATTATATTCCCTATGATAGAATTTATTCAGAGGTCTATTGCCAGGCGAGTCAAAACCGAGTCGTTTGCGCTAGGCGCGTTCTTCCGATTGCGCGTTTCACTTCACTTCCTCTATTTCTTAAATCGATGACGCCCTCCCCCGGTTCTATGGATGGATATCATATGACTCTGAACAGCTTATCCCGAGCCTTCTGTAAGAAAATTTACATTATCGAAGTGGCCATTTACCCGAAGTCAATGGTAATGCTTTCTCTCTTCATACCTGTGTTCGAGTATATCAATTTTTATTCTCTCGCTTTCATTCATAATGCGATTGAAATTTCTCAGAAAAAATTGTTACGCCAAGCTAAAGATATTCATATCATTTTTAATTTTGTTTTTACAAAATTTAAACAACAAATAGCAAGTAATTGTGCAAGAATTTTTCACTTTTAAGGAAATATTAAAATAATATAAACGCAATTTTTATTACTGTTTACGAATTTTTATGATATAAAAATCAGGTTTGGTTTCGCTCAACAACTATCATCAACTGATGAGCTTATGAACATTATAAATAGTTAATAGTGATCGTGATGAGTAAAACCAGTCCTGATATTGATATTATTAAATTGTGTAAATATTACTAATCCTTGAGTTTTATTTATTTAATATTGATGCTTTTCTCACCAAGAAGTGGAAAGTAGAAACTTAAAAGTTGTTTTTATATAATTTATGATATCGGCTGAAGGTGCTTGATGGAATTTTTATATCAAATTTGAATTGTTACAACTTTGAACGATTCCACATATTTTGCCAGTAACTGTCCCAGGTTTCGCTTTTCAGCATCTTCAGGCATTCTATCACACGGATGCAACAGAGGTGAACAATGCATGAAGATGCCGAAAGGCGAAGCCCTGGTCGTACAAAGTTGTAACAATTCAAATTTCTTTATGTGTAGTTAAACATCTTTTATACTTTATAAAAATCATAATTCCATGAATTACACAAGATTTCTTTTTATTTTATGTATTATGCTAAGATTCTGTAATTTAAAAATCGATTAGATCATGTTATGATTCAATTAATTTCAAATCAACACGCAGGGGATGAAGAGTAAAGATTAAGCTCATTTCTGTGGTTAATCTATTCTAAAACGCTTGAATAAATTTAGCTTTTATTATATTCGATTCATAGTTATTTAAACATATTGCTTTTAAAAAGCATTTCTAAAGAAATTCTTCATAAATTTTAATTGTGACAAAAGCAATCTTCTTAAAATGTTCATAAACTGAAATGCAAAGTAAATTTAGAAAATTCGATAGCCAATATAATACAGCGAAGCCATAAATAATTTTACTCTGGCGCCTGTTTCCAGTACCCGTTTTAAAAATCGTAAATCAAACAGCGCACTGAGTCTCCCAGAGCCTCCGATGAAGGGTGCAGAAATCTATCACCCCTGTTTTGTGTCATATATATATATAAATTATACTTGTAACAGCATTTAATTAAATAAAGCTATCAGAATTTCTCTTTCATTATAAAAACATTGTATATTAACATTGATTGCCAATAATATGTGCAAGAGGTGATGTATTATATTATAACACTGTGAAAAAAATAGCAATGTATTTTAGTTCTACAAAATTATTATTTTTTAAGATATAGTTGATAGCTATTTCGGCTCACGTCATCGTCAGAACTATGCTTATATAAACATTTGCTAATCTATATATAGCTGTGTAGAAAAGGTACACAATACATCTTCTCTCCTGTTTTAGCGACCTAGCTTATATCCTGCTCGCAATAAAACTAAAAATTGTTAATGGAACTAAAAAGGCGGCTATATCAATAAGTTTACACATGGCACGGAAATGGTCCATTATGGAAACAAAACGGCCCCCCGTAGCGGGTTAAGCAATGGCAATCGACATATATTAGTTTGTTCGTTAAGAATCCTTTGTGATAGATCTATTGATTTCCAGCTGTTCTAAAGCCGTCGTCTTGCGACCTTCATTACAAAGATGCAAACACTTAGGCGCTGAGTTTGAATTTAAATTGTGTGATTCCTTTATAACGTGATTAGCAAATTGTGAATCTGTTTTTTTACTGTTGAATGATCTTAAATGTTCCTTAGCTCGACAAAATTTCGGCTTTCTATGACTATATGTCACACAATGGAAAATTCAGAGGTAAATTCATATGGGGAAAACGAATGCAGATATAGGTATATTGGCTTGTATGAATTAAATGCTATTCCCAAAATTTTCTGCACAATTAGAGATATACTTGTAGGCTCTGAAGGTATTCTTCAATTCCTTAAATTATCCCGATTCTTTATTGAGAGATTAAATATTATCTTTTCACAAAAATTTGAATCGAAAGCAAATATATATATATATATAGCCTTAAAGATGTTAACTGTGTCTTCTTGATGTACAGGCAAGATATTTTACATAATATAAACACATTTTTGAATTGTTAAAACCCGAATCGTTAGTGACAAAACATGTGGAATCGTTCAAAGTTCAAATACTCATTTCCTCAATATATGTTATGATCAGAGCCGGCTTCGTTCATCGCGAGAGTTATTTGGCAGCTTTTGGATCAGTTTTTAATGCTAGCAATAATCGAAACAGGTTTTGACTACAAAATATATATTTAACATAAGTCTTCGCGCTATGATGTTTTGAGAGGTTTATCTTAGGTGACATTATAGATTCGGGTAAATATTAATATATATAAAAAATTCATAGTATATAAAAAATATGGAAAGTAAAATTCGTTGGAATAACAGCTATTTTATTATATCTAGTCTCATCATCTATACTCATCGTCGACGCCCAATCGTTGTAGCTTTAAACAGTTTAATGTATTATAAATTTGCAACTTACCAATTGTTGTGCGATGTTGTGGACGCGGTGTTTCAGCTCCGTTAGCTTACATTTCAGAGTTCGAACACATTGCCAATCACTTACTTTATTCCTGCAATCTCTTTGATTACTGCGCAAGTGTTTTTTGTTACGCTGTACTTGCGATCAAAGCTATCCGCCGAGTAACTTGCAGAAGTACACAGAATTATATATAATTTGTACAATAAAACAAACATAATGTTTGCCTTTCTACAGAATTGAAATTATAAATCATAATGCTTGATTGTTTGTTGCTTAGATTCATATTTATATACACATATATTTATCAAACGACACACTAACCATTTGAAATCTCTCGTTGTTTTGTCGTATATTTAAAAGATTTAATTTCATTCAAAGTTTTGTCGTATATTTAAAAAGTAATGTCATTTGTGTACATAAATGACATTACACATTTTGCCCTCTTGAATGTCAAAGTGACATTATATATTCAGCGCTATTTTCAGAAAAACAAATAACAACCTAACATCCTCATTAGCTTTTCTCCTCAAAAAATGAGTTCACATTCTTTTGCTGCTAAAATATTTTACGACCCCTGTCTTCCTCTCCCTCTGTCACAAATCATCACAGCCCTTCTACCCCAGTAATGCATGCAATGTGTATGTATACGGTCCCTAGATCAATTTATGTATATAAATTGAATTTGTTTTTTTTTCAAGTATCGCCCTACAAATTGTCGATTAATTCAAAATAAAGCTTCTCGTAAGGAAATGCAGCCAACAAATGATTCTAGTTCTATAAAATGATGAAGGATGAAGAAGGTCTAAGCCGAAATAGCTATCAATTATATATATATATATTCTAGAAATAATATATTGATTGAATTGGCATTCACTTGGTAGAACTCTATTATAACACGGTGAAAAAATAGCAATGTATTTTAGTTCTACAAAATTATTTTTAACAAATATAGTTGATAGCTATTTCGGCTCACGCCATCGTCAGAACTATCTAGAAATAATATTCATTGATATTTTTCACCCTTTTTAATTCGTTCTACCAAGTAAATATCAATTCAATCAATATCAAAGGATTCAATCAGTTATTGTGAATCTTATTTTCTGTCAATGCATCTTTTTACTTAAAATATTTTGGTATTTTATACTCCGTAATTGTATGCAGTTCACAAAATCACAATCAAACAGCTTGAAATTGAGTCAATGAAACATAAAACGCCAAGATTAAAAGAGAACTTTTGGCATCGAGACTTTTGCCGATGGAGCTTTCACCTTTCCTTCCCGTCCGTTGGGCCGGAGAGAAATCAACGGGCAATTAAATTAGGGGCGGACGCCCTTGATCCTTGGAGGCTTTGCGGCGTTTTCTTTTCCCATCGAAAAGCCTTTGGCCTGTAACCGGCTCGGTCGGGAGGAGAAAGGCCACTATTTTAATGCCTCGGAACCTTTTTAATGATATGAACTGTTGTACTTTCAGGAAATATTTTGCACAGTGATGCCGCTAGGGAAATAATCAACCGTTGTTTTGGTTCTGGTCAGAAGACAAGCTTTTTATGTTTGCTTTTGTTTGTTTCGACCCTAATAATAGTAAAGCACAGCAAAAGAAAATAAATAAAACCATTTGGAGATTTCAAATTTATTCTACATTATTATTCACGCGTAACATTTTGTGCTTAAAGCATTCCATAGATAATGAATTCGATAACGTGCTGGATATTTGTTCGTTTTTTTAAAAGTTACAATAACCATTCCGTCTATCTTCTATCAACAGCCTATGAAATATTTACGCATTTATCTGTATAGACTTAATATTTTATGTATAAGCCATGATAATTTTTTGACTATTTCATAATACAATGAAGAGCTTTTTTATATAATTGTTTATAACATATAAAATTTTGAAATCGAATAAATGATTAAAGAAACCAAATTATACTGTAATATTTGTCATAAAATATAGTTAACCTTACTATATAGTAATCATTTTTTTAAGTTTATTATTAATTTATAGTTTTTGGAGCTATACGATCTTGCAAGGTTTAATAACAACTTCTTTCAACCACGCCGTAAGATTTTTTTTTCTATCTTAGGCACTATTGTCATATATATTAGATGCTGCAAAACTGTCTGATATTCAAATCTGATATTCTGAATTCAAATGTCTGATATTCAAAAAGGCAAAGATGTCTGATGAAAAAATTCATTGTTTGATATGGTATTTTTTATTGAAAAAAAACCAATAAAATAACAAAATCATATGGTTTTATTTCTTGTAATAATTTCATGGTTTATTTTGTCGGCATCAAAATCATAAATTAGCGAAGGGTCATTACTATTATACTACCTGTTTATTTTGATTTGAACTATTTGTTACCATAACATTGATCTTGTTGCCGATAATATTATATTTTACCGCTCATTTTATTGGCCATTAATAGTCCTCCGCAAGTCTAATATTGGTGTTTGACAAATTCAGTCAGCTGTGCCTTAATTGAGTGGAGTTAAATCTACATTACATTTTCTCTATTAATCGGCTCGTTATATTGTATTTCGTGACATAGTCGCTGGCCTTAATCCCAAAATTAAAAATTATTAATGCACTGATTTTCGATCGGTATACATTCAAGGGGTCTGCAGGGTCCAAAATTATAATAAAATCCCTATTTTTGAACTGTCGAGTATAGTCAGTTCTGTTGCATCCGTGTGATAGATTACCAGAAGATGTCGAAAGGCGAAACCCGGGTCGTTGGTGACATGTAGAATCGTACAAAGTTATAACGATCCAAATTTAATTGAAATTCCATCAAGCACCTTCAGTCGATATCATAAATTAAAATAAGTTGCTATTTTTTCACCGTGCTATAATGAAGTTCTACCAAGTAAATGCCAATTCAATCAATAAATTAAAAATCCCCATTTCGGAATACCTGCCAACTTTAACTCAACATCTAGATACATTGACTTGATTGTAATTTGTATTCTATCAGTTGATAATTCTCGCGATGAGCGAAACCGGCCCTGATCATTAAATGTATTATGGAAAGGAGGATTAAAAATGTGTTTTTGTTATTTTTAATATCATGCCTTTCCATCGAGAAATGACAGTTCATCCGATTCAAGCTCGATTTTTTTGGCCAGAGTTTTAATATCACACATACAACCGAATTTGATCCGAACCTAAGATAATTTTTCTTAACACGAAAACAGTCGATATTTTGAATCTGGTATTAAAATGATTTTCTGTAATTATTAGTTATTATGAAAATTGTTTGAAAATTAATTTTTAATTAACCAATTGCTTGATTGATTGCCGCTTGGTTAAGTCGTGATCTGAACAGACCCCGAAATATTTTTCTAAAAAATAAATCCATTATCCAACCCTAGTCGTAATTGTTTCTTCCCGTCTGATCTCGGTATTGTATTCGAGTCAGGTAGAGCTCTGTGGGCCAATCCTGGCTAACGGAGATCTCATGTATATGTATATATTTATTCAAAGGAGTGCATATAATGATTTTATTTCTCCACACGCATCCTCTTTTCGAAATAAAAGCTCAAACCAGATGCATTACATTTCATGTGAAACTAAGATTTTTATTCATTTAAATTCCGCTTACATTCACTTACAAAAGTACAAAAATGTACCAAGATTTATTTTAAATCAGTCTTCAAAGATATTTATGGTATCGACTTAAGGTGCTTGATATCACTTCTGTTGCATCCGTGTGACATAATGCCTGAAGATGCCGAAAGGCGAAACCCGGGTCGTTAGTGACAGAACATGTGGAATCTTACCAAGTTGTAACAATTCAAATTTGACAAAGATATTTGTTGGATGCTTTTAGAAACTGAAAATGATCCTAATATCTTGTGGGTACTTTTTTTGTTTAATATTTAATTTAGTTTTGCGAAAAGGGTTAAAAAATAAGTCACTGAAATTATAATGTTTATGCTTGGTAATCTGCGTTGTTAAAAGTATACAATCAGATTTTTTAAATATAATATATTTACTCAAAAATCAATATTAAATGTTTTCCATGCATAATTTGAAACTCGGTGATTGGAAATAAAGTGGACAATTTGAATGAAACTTTCATTGCTGGCAACACTGATGTGTAATTTCTAATTACAATGGGAGTAAATATCTTTTTTATTCGAGCTTAAATTCCCCTTACAATCGTGAGGGTCGCTCGATCGGCAAAATAATTATGTTCGGCAGCCTAAAGCAATTGACACCTCTGCTTTAAGGTAATGACTAGAATTTGATGTTTGCTCACTTATTATACGATCAGGTCTATAAAATCGACCGTCTCAAATATATCGGTCCCTTCCGGCTCCGGCCTATAAACAATCGATTCGCTGACACAAGTTTTTCTTTTGTTTTACGACCTCCACCTTCATTACGAAAAGGAATCCATTTTATTTATTGCTCATGATTGTTTTCAACAGTAAAAAGGGCTTTATGGCCCCCCCGGAAAGCAACTGGTTTTTTTTCTTTCATTATTTCATTTTCGTTGCTTTGGACGTAATACGTGCGTGCCAGTAATTGGCGATATTAATTTATGACTGGAGTAAAATTAAGATGTTTTCGTCCAATGCTGGTCCAAGATATACATCTTAAAATACATGCATTCTTTTGGTTTATTGCCTGTGTTTTGTCGAACAAATATAGTGTAAACCTTTACGGTCAACATCTACAGTAGACGAAGCTTTAGCCACAATTTATTAACACAAACATTTTTAACATTATCAGCTGTTAGATATTGCAGTATACAATATTCTTCATAGAGTTTCGTAAATATTTTATGTTTGGTAAAGTGAAACATTTATACTAACATTTTGACAACATGACCTATCCAGTTTTCTTTGAAAATAAACGTATTTGAAGCACTAATAATTGGGGATTTTTATGTATTCATTCTCAATCTCTTGACTACGAGAAAGAAAGTTTAGTGACTGACCTACAAAGAGCTCACGTAAAATAACCTTGTCAGTTTTCTCAATTTCAGTTGTTCAAGCCTAGAGCGAATATGACCCATAATAGAAATTGATTGCCTATTATAAATAATACATTCTATTCTTTTCACATTTTTACTAAAATATTTACAAATGCATATTTTTGAATCATACAAAGTATACTTATAATTAATTTGAGTAAAACAATGTTCAATCATTAATAATTTATGATATTATTTATTTTAGTTTTGACAGCTGTCACGGGCTACCCGCCCAAAATAAAATCGTCTAGATAATTAATGTGATAGCTTAATGGAACTTTGGGTTAAAATAGAGTTATTTGAATTGGTAAACCAATCAAAGGTGTTTCGTTAATGTTTTATCACGTTATTAGAAATTGTATTAATCTGTTAGCAGTCCAGTGACCTTTGGAACGTAGAGATAAAATATTGATAATTTGCATACATTTGTATATAATTGATTGTGTTATATATTGTTTTTAGTAATACAGGTTTTAAATTGGTTGGCTGATAAATCCTGCAATTAACTGAAACATATTAAAACCGCTAATCATATCGTTTTTTCTATTTGGCAGACATCTGAAAATTGTAATAAGATATTTCGTTACACAAACGTAAATAGCTCATATGCATTTAGTATTCCGTCAAGAAAGGTGCTTTGTTGTGTTTCATCATAAAACATAACTCTTTCCGATGTCTTTGATACAGAAGCGTGGCGTTTTATTCATACTGTCGAAGAATTTAATCAAGCCAGTCTGTTGTTAAGTAAATTGAACAAGCGCTCTTATATGAATCAAATGTCTCGTCGCTGCTGCTGCGAGAGAGACTAGATTTAAATTGTTCCACGAAAGGAATTTATTCTTCGTTCGCTTTAAGTGTTTATTTGAAAGATAAGAATATGTTGCCGAAGTTATAGGCGCCCTTTTTCGAAGACAATGCGGAACGGTCGTCAAATTGGGTTTAATTTTGTATTGGATCTGTTTATCAGTGATTGTTCGAGTCGGCACAATCAGATAACCAATAAAAAACTGCGACGGGTTGAATAGCAGGAAACACCAGCGAATCTCAATCTGAACACCGAAGACAAATATGTATTCAAAAGTTTTACGGATGAGTGTCTGGAAAAAATACGTAAGTTTGTGATAATTACAGTTCAAACTGTGAATGCAGACGTCGACAATTGATAACAGATAAACATTATTTATCATTAAAATCATTCAACTAGATAAACGTGTTTTTTTAATTTTTCAATTATTTGTTTGTAAAATATTTATATATTTATTATTATACAACAAAATTTCAAGTTTGTTTATGTGGTAAGTCAGTAAACAATCATTTGAAAGGGATATTGCACTTGTTTGTGCCAGAATGAGTGTCCAAATACATTTTTACCATATCACTTAATTAATAATGTTTCATATTTAAACTTTGTACGATTTCACATATTATCTCATTAATAACCTTGGTTTCGCTTTTAGGCATCTTCAGAGAACTTACTAGTCTGTGAGTAACTGAATTAATCATTAGTAGAAGATTTCAGTAAATAATGTGTATAAATACGACTGTGAAAATTCTCCGAAAGTAAATTGAAAAAGTAAAAAAAGTAAAAGCAGTTTTGTCAAGGGAAAGTGGCAGAAAGTTCATTCCGAGCACTTTATTGATGCATTCATTCAGTGGTTTATAATTAAAATTTATGTGCACATTTATATTGCGGTCAGATCGGCTAAATACGCTGCTAGTCGTCACGTGAGTGCGGTGGATTCCTTCCAACGTGAGGAATTGAGGCGTGAGTAATGTGTTCGAGTCAGCGCACAAAACTGCTTCCACTGACACCGGTGACTGCATTTGCCGTTGTGCTGCTTGGTGTAGTTTGATTTTAGCTGCTTTAGCATATATATAAATATTGCATAGTTTATAAACAAAAATCCAAAATCGTACTCGAAAACAATTTTTTTTAAATCCTAAATAACATATCCGTTGATTGATTTTTTTTCCGTTCGTTAGCGTTTAATTAATTTATGCTTTCGTTCATTCGGTTGTCAGATCACGTATACAAATCTTGGAATGGAAACGTAAATGCATTCATTGATTTGCATTCGGTATATTAATTTTTATTAAAAATCCACTTGTTTTATTGCCCTTGCCCTACCCTGCTATATTATTGTAGTAAAATAATCTAATCATACCTTGCAGTAGCTCTTATCCTGAAATTCTTTAATTAATTTCTTTGATAAAGTAATTAACCGTTCTATCGATTAAATCAACATAAGCCAATCATGTGAAAATGACAAAGTAATCGTAATTAAGTATTATTTTAAAATTTAATCATATCCTCCAAACCATATATATCATTTAAGCAATATAAATATTGTGTGCTCATTTTTTTTTTTATTCTTCATATATGTACAATACAAAAAGCATTAAATTATACATTTGCCATCCATTTAATGCGTGCATCTTTTCAATATTGCTAATTTTAACGGAACGGAATTATGACACCTTACGAAAGCGGTTCAAAAACAAATGTTTGCAGCAAATACTAGGTTATGCCATTCAGTCCCTCATTACGTCTACAATACTAATAAGCGATGGTAAAAAAATATCACTTATTAAAATTCGATTATTCAGCAAAGAGATGTTTGTGTTGAATTTTGTATGACCGTGGTATTAATCACTTGAATAATATCAATGCAAAATTGTCAACTTGAAGCGTTAAACATGTAATACGATTCCAATCTGTGATTATCTCATTAGTTCAGTGTACTATTTGCAGTGCCGCCTTCTACTCTAATGTGCTGTTTGTTTGTTTATTGACAGACCTTTTCTGGATTTAATGTGAGGAATCGATAGAAAATAGCTTAGTCAACTGCTGTATGCAACTATACTCAATTGACTATGAGAAGTATTCAACCGAGCTTCGAAATTGAAGAAGAAAGGTGGCCCAAAAGCCAATACATATTATTTACTATTATATTATCATGTCCAACTGATATAATGTCAAATTTAAATTTTCAGACAGAGTTTGGCAACGACCAAGTTAAAGCAATCTAGGAATTTGTTTTTATTTGATTAGCACCAAGAAAATATTAAATTATTTAGTAACAAGTGCGCTTGATGGGGCATGATTGGCCGATGCAGGAGAGTTTCAGTAAACGTTATGTGCGATACAGTTACAGAGTATATAAAAAATACAAATATATTATTGAATTAGACTCAATTTAATTTTGATCATATTAAATGTATATATTGTATTTTCTAACACTTTTTACTAGTTTAGGGATATCAATTTGAAAAAGTGTGTAACAAAAAATATGATTGATATATAGAGGCTATGTTGGTTAAGCGATGATAGATCAATGTTCGTTTGAGAAGTAGTATTAATGTTCCGTTGTCTCTGAGCGCTTTTTTCAATTATTTATATATCTTTGTTTAAGTATAGCTTTTTTTACAAATATTATGCTTTCTTATTCATAATTGATTCGTACAACTTGCCGATTCATTTTTTGACATCAATTGTTAATGATCACTTTCTTTACAATGCTGTTATTCCAATTTTACTTTCATTAGTCCTTTTATTGTCTTTCTTACCAAACACTTACAGTAAATAACATTATCTATATTTAAAACGAGAACAAACTTCAGTTTTACTGTTTATGAAGATTGATGGCGACTTGATAAAACCTCGCGATTTTTTTGTTTTGCAGCGCCCGAAATTCTTTTTTCTTCTAATATCAATGATATAATGCCCATAATTCGGTCTCAAAAGACAACAAAAATACCAACTTTTGCGTATGGCCTACGCTTTCCCCGGCAAAATAAGTGAAAACTCTGAGAAAAACAACAAAAAAAAAACTTACTTGCTATCTGATTCTTCACTTCTCGCGCCGAGTCTGACGCTCCGAATTTATATTTCCCCTGATACCTTCGAAAACGTTTTGAGATAAAGACGGTGTCTTTGCAACCCTCTCACGTGGTTTATTATTAAAGGAACTTTCATTTGGCGACTTTTTTACTTAGTCGCCGAATCTTGGGTCGGCTGTCGTCCAGAAAGGATTTATTTTAGCTACTCGGAAAAGGTTTGCAGTATAAATATATTATTATATCATTATAAATGCTATTTTCGGCTTTCGGACGTATCTGAATATGTTTACGTTGCGTATTGATTTTCCGTTTATTTTTTGTTTCATTCCTTTGTTGCTGACCCAACGACTTTTCTCTATACTGAAATATCATGTTAGATAATTTGAAATGCCATCTTGCAGAAATTATACAATAATATACTGGATAAAATGCAATCATTAATTTTAATACTTTTGCCATATGGATACTGAATTAGGCACCGTAAACGTTTGTTGAAGACTTGTTTGTAAATTGTGTTCTATCAGTTGATAATGCTCGCGATGAGCGAAACCGGTCCTGATCAAAAAATATATTGTGGAAATAAGTACTAAAAAAATGGGTTTTTATTATTTAAAATATCATGCCTTTCCATCAAGAAGTGACAGTTAACACCTTAAAAGTGATAACATATTTAAACAGTCGAAGTGACAAAAAGTTGGACTCTCTCATTCCAATGTTTTAAAAGTCAGTCTATTGCAAAACTCGAAAATTTCAAAAAAAAATAAAAATATTTTAATTGAAATGAATTTAAACCCTAACAAGAAATTTATTTCTCGGGTTACTAATAAAGAAAGATATGATTGTAACTAATTTGATTTTGAAATATAGTCGAGTGTCGTGGCAAAGGTGAATAGCATAACCTAACTTTAGTAAAACATGCTACACTGTCAATACGGTTATTTCGTCAAAAGAGAAAGAAACATTCATGTAAATTATTTGATATATAATGTGTATACCAATATTATTACTATCATTTGCAAAGTACGTGCACAATATTTGCATGTTGTACACGGATATCATGCAATAAATTGACAACCGATGAAAACGACTGGTATGTTTCATGTTTAATACAAACGAACCCATTCTTGGTACGCCGTTTCCTCCGCACTCTACTTGTCTACGAGTCGTCTCAAACATATAGATGTTGAACTTCACGACTTTTTATAACCGCGAAGTCGAGTATCCTTAATTATAATACCCGATTATTAAACTTCAATACTAAACAAAACCTCCCGTACGAATACATGTATGCGATATGACAGTTTTACGATTCGGTTGTTTAAGGGCGCGAAAGTCTTAATAATAGTTTCTTAGAATATCCTTCACCGTGCATATGTTATTTCATAAAATCACACACAAGAAACTTAATTTCATTTTTGGAAAATATGATAACAGTATTTTAAAGATGATCAAAGATAATCAATTGAAAAATTTCATCTAATAAAAATGTTGCTGTATTAATAATTTAGATAAGTAAATGTACGTTTAAACATAGTTCTGATGAAGGCGTGAGCCAAAATAACTATCAACAATATCTCTTGTAAATTTTGTAAAACTAAAATACATTGCTATTTTTTCACCGTGATATACATAGTTGTCTGCCATATTTAATTGGTGGAATATGTAAAAAATTATAACGTCACATATTTGACATCCATTACTAAATGTAAATTTTGAACTTGATCTTGCGAAACTTACATTTTTAAAAATACATTCCACCTACGCCAACATTAACTACATTATTATCACAGAAATTTTAGATTTATTTTAGGCAAGGAACTATTCATTCAATGTGTCAGATCAATTATTTTATTGAATAAAAATTCAACGAATAACTAAAAAAATGTTTCAAATAAACTTATAAAGCACAAAAAATATCTACTTCAATAAATAAAAATAACATTCGTCTGAACTCATTCTCGTCTACGTGAAATATGTTCAACATGTATAATTTGGTAAAAATAAAACAAGGTAACAATCTTTCATTTTATCTTATATTTGACAGAAAACTTCTAAATACTGAAAATGCATTCTATTTGAATACATATTTCAAATGATCATACTAGCAATGAGCAAGATCGGTTCTGCTTTTTATTTTACAAAATATTCGAAATAATCCTTAACATTTCGTTTAAAATTGATCAATGTCGCTGAGTAGGTGAAAATCTTAAGTGTTCGTCTTATTAGATTCAATATTAATATTTTCGACTCCTAGTGTGAACAATATTAATTATTTTAAATAATAAAAACACATTTTTTAGTACTTATTTCCACAATATATTTTTTGATCAGGACCGGTTTCGCTCATCGCGAGCATTATCAACTGATAGAATACAATTTACAAACAAGTCTATTTATACAAAACAAAAAAAATAATTTGAGTTAATGGTAGCAGGTGTACAAAACCATGGGTACAAGAACTATAATTGTACCATATTTGTAATCGTAATTCTTAATAAGTGATTGTGAACATTTAATTAATTTTTATACTAATTTACTTTATTTGTATCAATATTGTATGATTTTATGTAAATTGTTTCCTAGTTCTTGAACCCATGGTTTTGTACACCTGCTACCTTTAACTCAAATTATTTTTTGTTTTGTATAAATAGACTTGTTTGTAAATTGTATTCTATCAGTTGATAATGCTCGCGATGAGCGAAACCGGTCCTGATCAAAAAATATATTGTGGAAATAAGTACTAAAAAATGTGTTTTTATTATTTAAAATATAATGCCTTTCCATCAAGAAGTGACAGTTAACACCTTAAAAGTGATATTAATTATTATTTGATTTTACCCGACTCATTTCTCTGATCAGCCCCTAAAAGTGAAGATAAACGAATAGTCTCCCCCGTGATACATTCTTGCGTCCTTACTTTCTACGAAAAAGGAAGCGTGATGATCGATTCATAGATTTCATAAATAAATCCTACCAAAATGATCCACGAAGAGTTGGTATTTTCTACATTGGAAAAGATCACCGTCGAATATGATAAATAGCGAGTATTACAAATTATTTAACATATGACAAGTATCTGAGTACTCGATACTAGAGTAGGCATCTCTACTCAGACGGGGGTGAGCGCCCCAAGCCCTCCCTACCGCATGATGTATTTAACGACGTGCTCAAGCCTTCCTTATACACACGGCGTTGTTCGCTACCCAAGTAACTTATATTAATTTGATACGCCTTGGAATATGTTCGTCCGACCTTCTTGCTAGAAATTGCGTACAAATTATGTTTCTGTCAAATTAACTCACTTTCGTAAAAATAATCAGATTTAAATAATGTATTATGACACAGACGACATGTAAATCTTTAACACGTGTCACGAAATTTTATAATAAATTTGACATTTTTGCTGAAGTATTTTCTTCAATAAGATGTTACAAGTTATGATGCAAAGTAAAAGTAAAAGATGTTAAGCAAGAAAAGTATAATTTAAATTCTAATAATATTATTCACTTAAATTTATAGACTTGACAGAACTTGACTTGATTGAGAAACTTGACGGAAGCGGTATTTATAATATGTCCTGTGGCTCATGTTTGTCCGTTTATATCGGACAGACAGGTAGAAGTATATCCACTCGAGCTAAGGAACATGTAAGATCATTCAACAGTAAAAAAAAAACAGATTCACAATTCGCTAATCACTTTATAAAGGAATCACATAATATAAATTCAAACTCAGCGCCTAAGTGTTTGCATCTTTGTAATAAGGGTCGCAGGATGATGGCTTTGGAACAGCTGGAGATCAATAGATACCAACTATCACAAAGGATTCTTAACAAACAAACTAATATATGTCGGTCACCAATATTGGTCCCTCTGCGGGGTGTTTCGTTGTTTCTGTAATAGACCATTTCTGTGCCATATGTAAACTTATTGATAAAGCCGCCTTTTTAGTTTCATTTACAATTTTTTAGGTCGTTAAAACAGGAGAGAAGATGTATTGTGTACCTTTTCTACACAGCTATATATAGATAAGCAAATGTTCGTTTAAGCATAGATCTGACGATGGCATGACCCGAAATAGCTATCAACTATATCTTTAAAAAAATTGTAGAACTAAAATACATAGCTATTTTTTCACCGTGAAATAAACATTCATTTTTAAATATATAAGATATATTGTTTAGTTAAAATATCTTAAATATTGATTACAATTTTAATACTGCAATGTAACTCCAAAACACGAAGTAATCGATCAAAGGTATGTACATAAACTAAATTCGAAGTATTCATTATTCGGTTCCCGCGGGAAATCCAGTTTCCGTAAAGATCCGACAGACTAGTTGCTTTTCCATCAACTACTATACGTTTTCCGTCTCACGATAATAATTGCGAGCAGAAATATAAACCTACAGGTACTTTGAAAGCGTCTTGCATGCCCGATGTAATTTTCTAAGACACGAAGTAATCCATCTTTGTCTGCGTAGCTTCTTATTCCTACACTACGAAGCCTATAACAATATTGAGGAATTGAAACGTGACGGGAATAAGCCGTTGTTGTAATATTATTTTTCTTTACAACGTGGTGGTGTTGAATTGCGCAACAATAATATTTCCGCCAAGTTTAATTTTCATTTCTTTGCATCCATATTATGTAGTATATTGCGATTTTGTTTTGTGTAAAGCTTTCATTGTTAATTCCATTGACTACGACGGGTCCACGCTATTCGTAGAAACATTAAGTAATATATTCCTTTTTAACCTTTTCACTGTATGTACAAATGATAAATTAATAATTTCTTCTTAACGTCAGAATAAAAAAAAAAAAAAAAGAACATAATATTCGATACGGTGACATGGCTCATACTTTTTTCGCTTGAAGTCGAGAAAATCCGTTTTTCAATCACCTTGGTGAAAATGAAATTTTCGCTCACCATTGTTCCAATTCATTAAGTTTGCTTCTTTCACTCTCAATGGTAGAGTACATGAATCTCACACGGAATTTATTTCAAAATAATTTTTCAACGAGTATCCTTGTTACCTGGCTGATCTTTCGAAAATAGTAAGAAAGTAATTTATGATATCGACTGAAGGTGCTTGATGGAATTTCAATATCAAATTTGAATCGTTACAACTTTGTACGATTCCTCGTGGATTGTGACTAACGACCCGGGTTTTGCCTTTCGACATCTTCAGGCATTCTATCACACGGATGCAACAGAAATGATATGACAAGTCGGTTCTGTTGCATCCGTGTACAAAGTTGTAAAAATTCAAATTAGTAAGAATTTGCCCGAAGCAAAGTTTGTTGTAAGCTTATTCTTTCATACTATGTCCGGTTTTAGGATCAGATGAAAGGGAGGATATTTTTATATCACTTTAAACTTAGTATATACTCTTGAATATAATTAAAATTTGAAACAATTTCGGTTTTTCATAATCATACATAATGTCAATGTATACACGATATGTCAAGTGGGTCGAGTGTGCAGTAGTTGGTCGCATGTCGCCGCACTATCACCGTGCATCCACCACTTGTTAATTGCACGGTCAGCAATAATTGGCCGTCAACCGCAGCTTCTGTGTAACCGGATTCAAGCACGTCCGGACATGTTGCCATCATTAGCGACGTCACGATATGACATGGCGTACGATAGGTGGCGCCTGGGAAAACTTGGTTCGATAGCCTGGCCGCAGTGCTATCACAGAAAATTATGTTTCCTAGAATTCTCATTTAAACTTTGTATACTTGTTACCATATCCATGGCTGAGAGGGTACGCTCTGTGCTACAGATTGACGAGGCACAGCTTTACACTGTGTATACAATTATCATAAATATAGTTGGTCATAAAAAGCATTTCTTTTCCTATTAGTATATTTTAATGTTATTCAAATACGACAACAACATGACTCATCCCCAATCAATAAATGTGTATTATTCATTGGCTGAGACGGAGAGTTGATGAAATTCTTATCTTTTTAAGATATCGACTGAAGGTGCTTGATGAAATTTCAATATCAAATTTAAATTGTTACAACTTTGTACGATTCCACATGTTTTGTCACTAACTGACAATACGTCAGTTCTGTTGCGTCCGTGTGATGGAATGTCTGAAGATGCCGAAAGGCGAAACCCGGGTCGTTAGTGACAAAACATGTGGAATCGTACAAAGTTGTAACAATTCATATTTTTCTATTTTTATTCAGTCAAGTTGTGTTTTTGCTCTGCTAAAATAAAGCAACTTATTATGGCACTCATGATATCTTATATGACAGTGAGGCACGATCAAGTAAATGAGAATTAGATTCGTTTCTTTTGATTAGTATTGCATTATGAATGTCAGCCGTGAGACACGACACCATGACAGGTAGAAGTGGGTTAACTGTCCTGCATTTTTTTCTAAATAGCCATTTGTCATAAACAAGGCATTCAGGTTTTAATTATTACTATAAAGAAGTAGTCACGCCTTTTCAACATCATTCTTAGTCAAATAATTATGTTATGTAATTACAATATTTAACACTCTGACTCAATTGTAGAGACGGCTGATTTTTCAGTGTTGATATAATAGTTGATACCGAAAAATATATGAATTAACAGTGTTTAAAATTTTCTTGTACTATATTTTGAGTTGATGATGCATTGCTTGGTTTGTCCTAACAAACTCAATACGATTGCTTCAAATCCATATTACTCAATAAATTTTTGTAATCTAGGTGTTGGAATATCCTTTAAACAGCTCAGCAGGGAATGAGTTAAATGTATTGTTCACTACCGTAGCTTATGATCCGCATGAACATTTTACTAGCTACTTATTTAAAATGGCTTTTTGTTTATGTATTATATGAAAATTTCCTTGTATTTATTACGTAGTAACCGATTTCTCAGTGCTAAAAATAAATATGAAGTGTGTATATATAGCTGCTGTTAGTAGACAAGCAATTGAAAATGTTTCATTAAAGCATCGGCGGCGCTTTTCTTCTATTTTTTCTTTACGGTACGGTGTTGGCGAATTGAATGGGTAGTAACATATTAGTTCGCCCATAGAAATGTTCAATTGAACTGCACGTGAGCTTTTCTTACAAGTCTTGTGTAAGGGTTGAATGAAATCTTTTGCTATAAGACTCGAACTTCTTTTGATACTATAATTTACGCCAGAGAAAACGTACGGTGTTGGTGTTTCATGAGAACAAAATTTTAATTAAAATTTCACGTTCAAACTGAAGGCCGTCATTATATTTTTTGACTGATCATTTTCGACGATTATTTGAAGTATATATATATCTAGCGTTAAAATAAACCTTTTTTTAATAACACAAAATTTTTTTTTGGCTAAAAATCATCTTGTGCATTATTAAGAATGATATAAATCTGTCATACAATGAAACTAGAATAAATCAGGATTAGATTTTCATAACATGCTACCGGATATTGGTTCCATGGATAACTTTAATACATAAACACCGATATTCAGTAATTTAAATACATTGATTAATCGAAAAATAATATTACGTACTTTAAATAGACGTCTTACATATGAGAAAATATTCCCATAGTGAACTTATGTGTCCTAAATTAATAATTATTAAATTAAGATATCGATTGAAGATGCTAGATGGAATTTCAATATCAAATTTGAATTGTTACAACTTCGTAAGATTCCAAAACTAATTGTCTAAACAGAATTGACTATTGTCATTTCTGTTGCTTCCGTGTGATAAAATGCCTGAAGATGCGAGAGGCGAAACCTGGGTCGTTAGTAACAAAGCATGTGGAATCATAAAATGTTTAACAATTCATGTTCATTCGATGTTTTGAAGCTTTTTTTTATATAATGTGTGGTATAATATAATATGCATATAAATATTATGAACACTGTAAAATTTTCAATGTGAATTAAAACTATAAAATTGAATTTACGCTATTTTTATTGGAATAATTCATTGAAGCATTTTTTAATGTTTCGTGCAGCATTCACAATTGACTCGGCGGATGAAAGTTCCCACGGAAATATTTCAGTGCTTAAAATCCTCAAGCTTACATTTGAAATATTTATATGATGGTAGTTTTTTTCATTTCGGAAACGGTGGATCGCCGAATAAAGCGTTTGAATTAAAAAACCAGCAATATTGCCGTTGGTAAATCCTTTTGTGTATTTACTGTGAAATGGGGATTATGAGCGACGTGCAATATGATATTTTTTTATTCATACATTCCCAATAAAGAGTCGCTTAGCAAAATATTTTTTGGTATTGATATTATTTCCTATAAAATTTCAGCTGATATCTTTGTTATACCATTTGGTATGTTATTAAATGTAGCATGTGTGTCGCCATTTTAATAAGAGTCCTTAACTTACTTAAAAGCAAGGCTATTTATTATTAAGCAATATAATGATTCTAATTGTTAAATTAAGAATGAAGTGTTTAATAGTACAAGAGATTTTCACATTCAATCGCGAGTTATTTATTTTCTAATTAACAGTGTTATTTCAATTAGTACTCTTATTGTTTGTGTTAAATCCCCTCTTCACGTCTACTTAAAAGAAAAAGTTCCACATTACTCGCTTCTGATTTATACATGCAATTGTATTGTTCAATAGTATACTGGATACACTAAGTATTTTCTTTAGTTTGTACTACACACATAAAAGGAAATATGCCGATTACGTAATTTCAACACTTTCATGTTAAAAGCCTATCTGTCAATTTTAAGAAGTCGTACATCTTTCATTGTGAAATAATTCTGAATATCATCAACGTCTTACTACGATATTACTTGAAGTGATTTGTTTATGATTAATATTATCAGCTCTAAGATGTATAATACGAAAATCAATGCCAGAAAAGATAATAGTTCTTTAAAATTTGTGAATCGAAATAGCTATCAACTATATCTACATAAAACTAAAATACGTAGCTATTTTTTCACCGTGTTTAAAATTGTGTTGAGATATGCATTTGTTTAATAAATCTATTAGCCTTACTTGCGGCTATTTTTCTTAAGTATCGAGACTGGACGGAGTTGAATATAGTCAATTAATCTATATTTTATATGTCAAAGGATAAATTTTACGACACCTTTTTAGATACTACCGATACTTTTTAGTGACAGCTATAATGGTATATATCAATGAATTTCCCTTAGATAACGAGATCATTCTCCCTTTATTCTGTTGTAATAATTTTTTCGTGTAACATAAAAGCGCACTGTATTCGATTGGTATCTGTTGAGTTTTTGAAACAGTATTATCGATTAATGTATTGACATGCAAAGCTTTGATGAATGTGATGTTTATAATATATATCCACCGACCCAATCTGAAACTCGTGGCTTATCGAAAATTACAAACTTACTATTAGGTTTGTCTACGCTTCATTGTTATGTGCGTACGCTTAAAACTAATTATTTGATTTCGCAAAACGTTTACTAGTGTGATGTCGCATTATGGATCATGCTATTTAAACGTGAATACATTACAAAAATTACAAAATTTATCACAAATCTCGCAAGCCGCGAGCGTCAGTGGAGTCGGCGCAGCACAAGCTATCGATTCTGTTTTAAATTCGCGCTTTTCTATAGCCGGCCAATTTATTCTAAGACTATGACATATCTGGTCCATTAATCACCATCGCCTGGCAGAGCGAACGATACAAACCGTTCCGAATTTAGGATGGGGCGAAGAGAGAAATAAGAAATTCGACGAAAAGAGAGCCGATCTGATGAATTATTAGACCCAAATAGAAAGGAACCGATCGCTCTTCGGCTGCGGAAACTTTTCAATTTATTTGTCATAGCCAATACTTGATGACATGTGTACGAGTGGATTGATTTTATCTGACTTTCTAGGAATAAAAAAAAGTACATACCGAATTTTTATCAAACGAAATACATATATTTTGTTTCCAACAAAAAACTTATTTTATGAAAATATACGTGATTTATTGCGATCATTTCTTGGGTAGTTTTCAGACTCTCGTTACAACAATTGAGCTATATCTGTTTTTCCTATGATGAAATAAATTTAAAAATAACTCGACAAAATTTCTAAAATTAACTATTTTTTAGTTTGCTATGCTGTATATGAAATATTGATTAATAAAATCGTATTAAACGTGACAACGTCGTGGCCATTTACGACATTTGCGAGAAATAAATTGACAAGAGAAAAATGTAATACTAAATGTATATAAAATTTTATGCATCGTATTTGAAACCTCCTTCATTGATTAGTAAAGTTTATTCGGTTTATTTCAGTTTGTGATTATCCAAAACTTAACTGTGTATATTTTCACATAGTCACTTTATGAAAATAAAATTTTATCGTGCCGTGTAATGTAAATAAATACTGTATTTAAATTTAACAATATTTTAAAATGTCATTTCTATGTGGTATCCTATTAGTCATATTAATAAAGAAATGTAAGATTCTCTTCAAATATGTTTTTGCGTATGTTCTAAAATTTTACTGAAGTCTTGGTTTTATTGAAGAATTCCCTCTTTTAAAGCTCAGTCATTTGTTTTCTACTTTATTTTTACGAGAGTGTTTCCTTAAGACCGCATTTCAGAAAACGATTCAACAGTTTACCTTTGTTCGACATTAATTTCACAAATGTTTACGGCTGCGACATTTCAGAGGCCCTCTCTCCTTCATAAAGTCTGCTTATCACGCGAGAATGAAAATAACACGTTTGTTTTTCTCTTTCCGAAATTGGATTTTACCGTAATATAAGAATTCTCCTCCGTTCGAAATGCGTACGGTTCATTTTTTGTGTCACGGCAGTTTTCCTCGTACGTTTTCGATATAAGTTATCATCACTTTCTTTTCTTTGCGTCTTTCTCTCTCTTTGGGTTTTTGTCGGCTCGTGGACGTTTTTGTATGCCGTTATGGTATGGAGTTTCACCCTGCTCTGATAAAAATTTGAAACATCTGTGGAAAAAAATGCAGTAAATATAAATCCGGCATGCGATATAATATTGAGTCTTTTATATCTAGCTGCCAGTTTCAAACCGTATCAATATGTTTTCCAGATTTATGTTAGGCACACTAATTTTTAGTTGAAAAACAAAGATTGCATTTATTTGTCGCTTTTTTATTATTGTAAGGATGGAAAAGTGGTGATTTTTTTTGTATGCTATAAATAGTTTAATTTTACAGTATTAAAGATAGCATCTCTTCTATGATGTGGAACTTTTGATTATTTTAATTATTATGATAAATTTTTCCTAATTCTTATTTGACATCTCGTTGCTCCAATTAAATTTTATCAATTTTTATTTGTAACCTCTTAATTTTTTTGTGACCATGTCCGCTATCAATAAGAGTCATATCTTACATATGTCAAGCTTATCTCATCAGAAAATCTTCCATAAAAACTGATTGTGACCCATTGATCCAATTGATCTTTTTTCGGATGAAATAAAAATATAACGATTAAGTTACAGTTATCATTCTTGAAATAACTCATTAGATTGTAGAGTACTGAAAATAAGAGCGTGCAAATTACATTTGCTATACACTGTAAATATTAAGTCCGAGATTTTTTCCATTAATTAAGCAAATTTGTGTGAAAGTTCATTGATTCTTAGTATAAGAAAATGAAATAGAAATATATCATTTCATAACGCATAAGCGGTATTATCAATAAGTGAGTTTTGAGTTTGAATTGAAGACGCTCAGTAAATATAATATATTATTTATCGAATATATATTTAGATACTTTTTAACAAAGCTATTATTTATCTATTTATTTATACACGCTACAAAAATGAGCTATAAGCTTTTCTATCAATTTTGTTGTTTTCTTTAACATATAACTACAATAAATACATTGAGATTTATAATAGGTATTTTACTGCTCATATTTGAATGATTTCAATTAATGGTGCACATACAATCGAACGCAAATATGTAAATTGCTAAGATTTGGGAAATACTTTCGGTACATATTTCTACTGATTAACGTATTTATTATTACAGCCCACATGCAGTTTACTTTGAAATTTCACTTTCTTTTTCAGGATTCCGAAGGAGACACTCCGCTGCACGATGCGATATCGAAGAAACGAGACGACATGCTGACGCTGCTTCTAGATCACCAAGCTGACGTCACGCTGACTAACAACAATGGCTTCAACGCTCTACATCATGCTGCACTTCGTGGAAATCCAAGGTTTTTTAATTTTTTCAAAATTCGTCGCATTACATTATGATTTTTGTAAAGAGTTTAATTATTTTTATTGCCCATTTAATAATCACTGTGAATATTTCCACGGTTACCGGAAAAAGCAAAACGTTACTTACACTTCAGAGCATGAAAAATCAGAGAAGTGGTGAATCAACAAAGTGACAAAATCTATATGTCCAACGCGTGAACATTAACGTTTGAAGCCGGAGAAAAATACAACTATGTTTTCATCATATCTATAAACTGAAAATATATAAATATGTTTTGATAAAAAATTTTGATTTTCGATGTCAATTGCTTGATGAAATTTCAATATCGATTTTGGATTGTTGAACTTTGTACAATTCTACATGTGTTGTCATTCACGACCCCGGTTTCTACTTTTGTCGTCTTCAGGCATTATGTCACATTCCTGCAGTAGAACTGGCACACAATAAATAGTTTGCATCGGTTATACTCAAGAAGAATTATAAAGGAAAAGCACAGGCTCGGAGGCTATGATCCAAATATAAATCTGTAATATTTTTTATAATTATTGATTTTATTATTACGACACTCAATTCTGATATTACATGATAACTTCACAAACATTTCTTTGCTTTTAATGAGTGTTTGATGACTGGATATTAAAATAATTTATAATTACTTTTACTACCATTAATATTCGATTGCGTAATTTGAAACAACCATGTACTAATATCTCTTGTATATAAACAATGCAATTTATTGTGTATCAGTTCCTTTACATTCATTTGAATCGCGAATTTGGGTCGCGAATGACAAATTATGTGGAACTGTTCAATATTTCAACAATTCTAATTCAACTCAAAATTTTCTGTTAAATTTCAAAATGTGTTTTATTTATCAATAATGAATATTCCTGAGAGATGATACAAACGCTGAAATTAAAGCGATGATATATGTAAGCGATAGGTCTTAATCAATGACGAAAATTTATTGAATATACCCCTTCAATTTTTTCTTCTCCGAGATCCATAATAATAAGAATTTTTGCTTTTTGTAACCCAAAGTTTCTACTATGTATTTAGTAGACGTGAGATTTTTCCCCCACATTTTGAGTGTTTACTACTGCTTCTGTTGTTCATGTTTGTTTATAAAGTTTTATGCAACATTTTTTAAGCGGTAGTTATGGTCGGGGTAGTGTTCGCTTTGCAAATCGCGATATATTACCCAACGAACGCAATTCCCAGTTGTTTACATGCAACAGAGTCTGACCGCGCAACTGTTTCCATACTCTGGATTATTGCACTAAACGTCGCACCCGCTTCTATCGACGCAACAAACAGAAAATTCCACAAACTATAACCGCAAGTTCGTAATGTGTATTAACGTCAATATTGGCTATAAATCTTTCACATTCAAAGCATTTCAAGCGGTTAGCAAACTGCTTTAAAACACATGTATACCTTTGTAAATTTGAAAATATTGGTGTGCTTCGTTTTAGCAATGTTATAACCAGACCAGATAACAGAGAAGTGAAGCAATCGGATTTTACCCGTAGCACTGAAAATTTGTAGTGCCCTTACTGCTACAGTTGTATTTTTTTTTAAATTGAATACTTGAAGTATTTGGAAAAAGACAACAAAATAACTGATTAATGGCTGCACGTTTTTACTGTTAGGTGACATACTGCGTGAATAATTTCACTTATTTTGGATTATTTTCTTGCTGGAATTATTTTCAGTACTATAATAAATTGAAGTGACAGGAAAATAATGAAAGATGTTTTGCTGTTGGCAATTGATATTGAAAACGTCAGATAATAAACCGTATTTTAAAAATGGTTTCTTTATTGTTTTAACATTTGTAATAGTAAAAATAGTTCATAATTAAACTTTTTACTCGGACCGAACCGAACAGACTGTGGACTGGAGATTGAAACATGTATTAATTAGTTCTCAGAACGTAGCAAATAAAAAAGGGTCCGCTCTAAAACCCCATTTATAATTATAATGACAACGGCAATCAGATTTTTACAACTATATTGTTTATTATTTAATATCTGAATTCATTTTTTCAATTGAGTGAAATATCTTTTCTCGTTTGACTCGTATGACTGTGTAATAAAAATTTAATTCAAACTTTGCACTTTTTGCATGAAAGATTATAAACTCAACCGAATCCAGTACATAGACATGTGGTTTTATTTTTTTGGCAATATTAAAAGTTATCGAAGATTGCTTCTGAATTTGGTGACTAAGAAAACGGTTTTTTTTTAATTATCTGTTGAATTTCACTGACTGGTGAATTTTGCACCCATTAAAGTGTTTAAAAAACTTCGATATTGTTATTATAAAGTAATTTTTATACCATCCAATAATTCATAACTATCGTTGCAAGCTATTTGTTCAATGGTCTCTAACCGTTCACTTTCCGAAATTGTAGTAAACTTTTCCTGAGTTCTAAGATTAATATGTTATAATTAATGGTAAGTCGCAAGTCCCGAATATGTTTTTTACATATTCTGAAAAAAATATGAAATTTAAATATCAGTCATTTAAATACATTTATTCATTCAAATACGTGTGAAAAAAAAATATCAGTATTCATCCAATCAAGTTTAAATACATTCGAAATTTTAAATAATCAACAAATAAAACGTTGTGAATTTAAATTTCCGTGGAAAAATTATTGTCGAAAAATGAGCTTTGATATTTTGACGTCTGATTGTGTATTTCGCTGTTAAAGTTCTGTCATCATCTGCAAGGATTAATTAAATATTGATATATCTAAGTGTCTCAAAATTCGATTTCCTCAGCATTTCCGAGATATTTACCGAAATTTCTAGTTGGATCAGTTCGTCGTATTATCTTCGCTAAGGAATAGAAACTGCGCAATTGGGATGTGCATTTACCTGGATTTAATTAAATTTTTGACATTGATGAATGGTGGGCTTATGACAAAAGCTGCTATAATACGCATTTCGAATGTGCTATGCCTAATTATGTTTCACACTCGTGTGCCTATATTCCATAGCCATACTTACGTAAAGAAATAAATGTATGATAAAAACCCACCATCATTTCATTTTTTTTTTAGAAATAATACAAAATTTGTACTGTTTATTTATATTGTATATATGATATAGCAGTATTAATATTCATTTTTAATTCAAGAAGTTCAAAGTGCTGAGACACATTTTGCTGTCTTAAATAACATGTCATTTGTATCTGAAAATATCAGTTGCAATTGTTTGTAGTGATCTTTAATAGAACACCATTGTTTGAAGATTTTAGATAGAGGAAGTCTTAAAATTTGAATAAAGTCATTGACCAATGACATTATAAATGAGTAAAAATAAATTATTTAATTTATATTATAGACTGAGGGTGCTTGATGAGATTTCAATATCAAATTTGAATTGTTGACACATTGTACTTACACGTGTTTTTTTCACTCACTCCCCTAGTATCGCTTTTCGGCGTCTACAGAAATTCTATCACACTGATGCAAGCAAACTGACACACAATAAACTGTTTGCATCGGTTGTATACAATAGGAATTACACAATAAAAATGTAGATGCTCAGAGTGGGAGCTGAATGTACACCAGAAATAATTACTAATTTGGGTATAGTGTCATTCAATTTTGGAAATGTTAATCTTATTACAATTACAGTCTCATGACTTTTTCATAAAACGTTTTTATAATAATCATTTAACATTAAAATGTAGTGGGTAGTTTCATACTTAGATATACCTACATATGTTAAATTGGTGAGTTATGGTGGAATACAATATCTGATGACCTTATGTTAGGGTTCAATTTTTTAGACTGTCGGCTCATTGAACGAATCTCTCCTAAAGCATATAGCAAGAGCACGGTAATTCAATCATGCTTTTCAGACAATCCTTTCATAACTTTATAAACGAAGATGTGTTTCATTTTTGTATAAATTTTGGGCATGTTGCGGTCATGAACGGCAGAATCGCAATAGACCTATAGGCTAACAAAAAATATCATCGAAAGCATACTCAAATTGAAATTTTACAACTTTGTACGATTCAACATGTTTTGTCACTAACGACCCGGGTTTCGCCTTTCGGCATCTTCAGACATTCTATCACACGGATGCAACAGAACTGACGTGAAATGAACAGTTAGCATCGTCTATATACCAAAGTTATTAATTACAGGAAAACACTTACCCCAAGGCAAGCAGTAAATTGCAGCTAAAACATATTTTATGATATCAACTGAAGGTGTTTGATGGAATTTCAATACGAATTTCATTACGATATCGTACAAAGTTGTAACAATTCAAATTGAAAACATATTAAATAATATGTATCTAATAATAATTGTCAAAATTGCCTGTGATAATTTTCATTAACGATCTTGTTAATGGGTCATTCTTGAAAGGGTTTTAATACGACAAATATTAATCAACTAACATTAAAATATAAATGGGTTTTTTTGCCTGAATGCCTAAAGATGCCGAAAGGCGAAACCCGGGTCGTCAGTGACAAAATATGTGGAACCGTTCGAAGTTGTAACAATTCAAATTTGATTTTGAAATGCCATCAAGCACCTTCAGTCGATATCATAAATTAAATTAGAATGTATTTTGTGTTCATTGTTTCAAAAGTAATTATGACTCATTAAAAAGAAAATTTTTATGAAAGGTGTCTGCCTTATGATTACTTCTTTTTTTGTAACAGTACGCATAATTTTCATAAATTAGAATACATACCCATTGATTACAATTGTTACTCATATCGTATTCGTGCGGCCTGGAATTAACACCGCAATTATAATAAAAATCGCAATTAGTATGATTATACTCTATAGAATACCTTCTTACTCAATTTTAATATAATACTAGATAATTAGAGCCGAGATTTATGTTAAGTACTTTTTACTATGCAAATATGAAAAGACAAAGCTCGAAACGACATGACCGCACGTGGCGCCGGGGAGGGGGTGCGTGTGAGGCTCGAGACCTCTACTTTGGCTGGTTAGCAGTGCGAGAGGCAATATATCTCGATTAAACCCACGTTCGGGTCGTACATCCGCGCTCTTGGTGAAGGCACCGTGGCGGTTTGAGGCCACCAGTGAAGTGCTTGGATGATTTAATCAAAAGCTCTAATTCTGCCAGTCTCAAAATAACAAGGCTCATGAAATTTCCAAATTACCATATTAGCAACTGAACCGAGATTTATCTGTTAATCTTTGCCTTCGTAAGAACTCAATCTTTTGAATATCCAATTAATTTAAAAAATACATAGACATTTGAAAAAATGGAATACGTTAATTCAGCTGCTTGATGAAATCGAAAGGATGACACGGTGAAAAAATTGCAATGTATTTTAGTTCTACAAATTTTTATAAGACATAGTTGATAGCTATTTCGGCTCACGACGTACATTTACTTATCTATATAGAGCTGTGTAGAAAAGGTACAAAATACATATTATCTTCTGTTTTAACGACCTAGCTTATTTCCTGCTAGCAATAAAACTACAAATTTTTAAATTTTTAAATGAAACTAAAATGGCGGCAATTTCAATAAACTGAAATATTGGAAGGAGATGGTTTATTACGGGAAGGCAATAGCCCCTCACAATGGTCTGAGGAGCGGCGAACTATTTAATTTTTTTTTTTAATTATTAGTACTTTGTACGATTCCACATGTTTTGTCACTGAAGGCGCGGGTTTCGCCTTTCGGCATCTACAGGCATTCGATCACACGGCGTCAACAAAACTGATGTAAATTATACTGTACAATGATACACTATAATGGGGCTTAAGGGCACGTTTAATGCCCTTTTCGAATGTAAAATAAACGGTTAGTATCATATGTATACTAAAGTTATTAATTACAGGAAAACACTTACCCCAAGGCAGGCAGTAAATTACAGCTAAAACAAATTTAACAATATTAATCTGATAATAATTAACACAATTGCCTGTGATAGTTTTCATTATCGATCTTCTTAATGAATCAATATTGAAAGGGGGTTTTCAACAAATATCAATCAACTGACATTAAAATATAAATGGTTTTTTCCCTTTTCATATAGAGAATACTTTCTATCAAACATGTTTGTTCAGTTAAAATGTCGTGTTACAATTGATATCTATTGATTTCCAGCTGTGCCAAAGCCGTCATCTTGCGATCTTTATTTCTAAAGGATGATTTTATATTAACATCGGTTGTATTTTATGTACATACTTACATATTTCAACGAAACCGTAACCTTATGACAAAAGGTTCAGTATCAAATCAATGATAAAACTATTGAAAAGAAGTAACAATACATGTTTACGATCATTGAAGGTTTTTCCTCGTCATGTATACTTTCGGTCATGTCACTGGCGATGAAGCCACTGGGTTAGGGGTCCCATGGGCCGCTAACTGCGATCACAACTCTCCTAAAGGGAATCGCGCAATAAACAAACAACGTGATTTTACAACTTCGCAAACGGTGGATGAAATAACCTCCAGGCTGCTAATTATTCCCGCACATTCGCGCTTAACGGCAATCCGATTAAGTATCGCGTATGAGTTATAGCTACAAGCCAATTTGTACGCGAAAATCACATGTTTTTATGCGACATCCACCATTCCAAACAGAATTATCGCCTCTTCGATTGTAAAAATTGTTTCTCCAATTACAAGAAAAGTTATTATAGGTCTGAAATATTCTATCGGGGCTGAATGTAGTTGGCCACTACTTTCTCTCAAGTCTCAAATATTACATTAATATTCAATATTTCAATAGAATTGGTGATATCCCACACTTCACCAATCGAGTACTAGTATATAATTCGCCCTTTTTCTAAGAAGGATTCAATACGCAGTAATGATAGTAAACAATCGAGCAAAATACCTATTTATTTAAATTTAACAAGTAACTATTCCTAAGTAATTATTATTAGATCAATATTATATAATATGTTTTAGCTGCTATTTAGTTCTTGACTTGGGGTCTGTGTTTTCCTGTACTTAATACCTTTTTGTATATAGACGATCTTAGCTGTTTATTATACGTGAGTTTTGTTGCATCCGTGTGATAGATTGCCTGAAGATGCAGAGTTTCGAAACCCGGGTCGTTAGTGACAAAACATGTGGCATCGTACAAAGTTGTAACAATTCAAAGTTAATAACATTAGTCTAAATGTTTTTCTCAAATTCGGGAAGCACTAGTCAAATAAAAAAAATATTCATCTATATATGACATTTTTAAGGTGTTAAATGTCACTTCTTGGTGGAAAAGCATGCTATTTTAAATAATAAAAACACATTTTTAGTACTTATTTCCACAATATATTTATGATCAGGCCCAGTTTGGCTTATCGCGAGAATTATCATCAGTTGATCATGTATCTATTATGTAATCATCCACGAAGTTTCCGCCAAATCAACCAAACATATGGAAAAAATAGCTCGTTAAAGCTATATATATATTTTATTAATGTTTACGTAAATAAAGAATGTTTTATCTAGCCTATCTATTGCATCATTTCATTTTCAATTACACAATTATCTTAGGTGATCATTAATCCCATATCAGTGTATCCCTAATATTTTGTCATCCACTCTTGCTAGCTGTTGGAATATAATTATTCATAATTAGGCAGATGGTGAAGTATCGCGCTTTACATTTGGGTCACTGCCTTCGCGTGAATTAAATTGTGGGGATATTTCATAAAATGTAAGCTTTGAATACTAATTAATATTTAAAGCACGTTCGAGACAGACGTTTCCCTTGTAATGCGATTTATTTCCTTGATAAAGAAAGTTTACATTTTTCTCTCAAAATTACTTTTTTTTTTAAATATATTACCGCCTTCACCATTTACATGGTAAGTTATAACATCTCCTATGAGACTTATTGTAGAATCTTTTTCAATTTCATAATGACTTATTAAGTTTTCTTATCAACGTTGTTTTTTGTAAAGTAAATACCATACAGTTTGTTCTCTCCACGATTTAGTAAATTACGTTGATAGTTGAATTATAGTTTCTCAGGGAATTGATGTGTTTAGTTCTTCGAACAAAATACAAATAATGTGATTTTACTTATTGCAGAATGAGTTTGGTAAAATCCATAATATTTTCTTCTTCATATTCCGTTTTTAATTTTTATTCATTCTTGTTAGTATTTACATATATTTTGAATAAGAAAAGTACATTTTTAGTACTTATTTCCACCGCGAGGTTTGTCAAGTAATAGAATACAATATCTGGGTTATTTTCTGCATTACAACTTAGTTATTACAACAGATTATTGATTTACATTAATTTTGTTTGAAAATTATTAAAAAGTGATTGTTAACATTTAATTTTTAAACTAATTTACATTATTTGTTTAATATTGTGCGATTTACTGTAAACTGTTTCTTAGTTCTTTGACCCATGGTTTTGTATATCTGCTAACTTTAACTCGAATATTTTGTATGAATAGACTTGCTTGTAAATTGGATTCTATCAGTTTATAATGCTCGCGATGAGTGAAACCGGTCCTAATTAAAAAATATATTGTGGAAATAAGTACAAAAAAATGTGTTTTTAGTTTGAAAGTATCATGCCTTTCCATCAAGAAGTGACACTTAACACCTTAAAAGTGTATTGATTGAATTGGCATTCAATTGGTAGACATCCATTATAGCACGGTGAAAAAATAGCAACTTACTTAAGTTACATTTTTTTATAAGATATAGTTGATAGCTATTTCGGCTCAACTATATCTTACAATAATTTTTTTAGAACTAAAATACATTGTTATTTTTACACCGTGTTACCTTAAAAGTGATTTACATATATGTATAACTTATTTTTTCATCTTTTATTGAAATAAACCCATTATTTTATTGTTCTCTAATTAAAAGATAAAACAATACTATTGAAATATCTTACATTATTCTATATCTATCTACATCCACCTGTAAAACTTCTAGTAGTTTCTGTTCGACATTACTCCAGGGACTGGTTCATACAGCGACCACCCCGACATTCCAACTTAATGATCGTCCAAGTATGTGCAGTCGCATTCAAATGTTCACGTTTCTACGACCGATTGTTCTGCTTACATTATGTTCTTCATTACAACGCAGCTTGGTTTTCCATACATTATATGTTGCTGAATACATGAAAAGCTTTTTCCTTCACACGCTAGCTTTTAAAAAAATGTTATGACTAGAATCTGAAAGCTATCATATACTATTTGATATTTATATCAAAGCCAGTCTTTCCGGAAAATTACTTTCGACATAAAAAATAAATAAATAAATAATGCTAATTTTAAGCACATTTCCAAGGTTTTTTCGATAAAGTAAACACCTCGTGTTTAGAACGTGAATTCAAGATATCATTTTTATGAATTGTTAGTCTATCAAAAATAAAAGAGTTGTTTGTATTTATTGCTAAAGTATCGTTCAAAACAAACCAAAATTACAAAGAAAAATTTATAATGCCGTAGTTAAAAATGTTAAAATCACATAATTTTCGTCGTTCTGGAAAAAACTGTATATTTAGGGATACTTGTGTGGTAATATAAAATAAAACATTTTTTAAATATCGCAGAATAAATAAACATTGAGGTAGGAAGTTTGTGAATTTATAATTATTTTTTTTTCATTATTATTAATTCCATAGTGATTTTTAAGATAATTATAGCTTCCACAAATATTTGTGTTTTGCCAGGCAAGCTTCAAAAATATTGAGATACGCAAAAGCCTAAAAATCACATTTATGCTTTTGATAGAATTAAGCAGATATTTTTTATTTATATTTAAAATATATAAATAACAGTTTCACTGAAAACATAAGCATTTTCAAAAGTTCATAAAAACTCTCATTATAATAGATAGATAGACTCTCATCATAGATAGTTCTGACGATGGCGTGAGCCGAAATAGCTATCAACTATATTTGTTAAAAATAATTTTGTAGAACTAAAATAGATTGCTATTTTTTCACCGTGTTCTCATTATAATAATATTATACTAACAGAGATGCGCTGAAATAAATATCTATATGTAGAAAACATTCACAGATTCATACTTTTAAACTTCAAGAATATGAGGATTCGTTTCGTATAAACTGGGAGTATAAAATTAATCAAGAGTATGGCCAATATATATATTATGAAATCAGGTATAATTATTAATTCTTCTTAAAACTACATACTTTAAACACGTGTAGTATATCGATTTTCAAAATAATTTCACCAGTAAACAATTACTCATAAATTCGCTATAAATTTAAACCCTTACCTTTACTGTGATGACGTTAGCACCACACCGGTTAATCATTAACGGTCCCAAGGGTAAAGCATTTTGCAATATATGTTTTCCATAAAACAAATTTTGAACCTATAAAACTCTTATTTATCCTGTGTAAATAACTTACAAAGAATGGAAACAGTAAAGAAACGTTTTTCCCTATTTATAGCGAAACACTTTTATTAATACTTACAGTAAATCGATGAAATTATTCAATCCAATCGTACTGATTTCCTCTCATCACCTCGGTCGATTAAATGCGTACGAGGTGGTAAGAGCATATCTCTAGGCTTCAAGTCATTTGTACCATTGAAAGCTTCGTCCACATTTCACACGAGAAAGTTGATCGAAATGAAAAATCCATCGTAAAACATTTCAATCTGCTTAATGTTATATTATTTATTTCATACTCTTTAAAATGGAGTTTTATGAGCGTATAAATTATTATATTATATGTATAGCCGTCGAAAGCACCTGGATTTATTTTGAATGAGCATTTTTACCGTTTGGGTTGAGTCACACATAAGTCCTTGCAGAAGTTGTATATATTGTCGAATCTGAGATTCAATTTATAATTCAGTTGTGTGTAATCCCAAAGAATTTTATGAACGCCTTGTTTTATTATTAATTATAACTGTATTTTTAGCTATTAATTTGCTGTCGTTATTTAATATAATATTAAATAGGCTTCACTGTGCTAAAATCTGTATTTTCAACAAATAAATTAATGAAAAACATTCAGTTGACATTTGCTACGAATGATTCTCAACTGTGACTATATACATCATAATTTTTTATCAGATTTTTAACACCTCAATCTTGACATTCTTACATTATAAAAGATAAACCTTGGAGCTTTTTCAAAATATTTTTCAAATAATACAATATTGAGGTTTCTCCATTGCAGGAAAACTAAATTTTCGAATGCCATACACATCCGTATTGCACACTTTGCATTCAAAATTAGATTGAAAAAAATATATGTATTATAGAAGATTTCAATAGAGTGGGACCGTATGTGAACCGGCCTCAGACCGCGAAGGGCCCGATTCCGTATTCACATCACGAAGCGTTATATATCGCACATGCGTAGCTATATAAATAATATACGAAATGTTCGTACGTGACTTATTCATTATGCTCGGGAGGAACCTTTTCTGCTGCGGCCATGCGATCCCAGTATTCGATCTGAAAATTGCCACACACTGAAAGTTTGAATAGGAGTTGGGCTGAATCGATGTTTTGAAAATTATATCCAAAATGTACAAACGATTATTATTACTTTTTTAATTTATGATTTCGGCTGAAGGTGTTTGTTGGAACGTCAACATCATATTTGAATTTTGGAAACTTACAATTTCGCGCGTTTTGTGACTAACGACTCAGGTTTCGCCTTTAGATATCTTCAGGCATTCGGACACTAACGGTTAAGCATTTTAGCATACGAATGCAACGGAACTGACCGAGTCAGTTATATGTCCATGCCTGATCGCTGTTGAAAAATCTCATTTATAGTCAAAATGTCATAGCTATTTGCTTTCGTTTATTTCTAATAGTGGTCATTATTATTTTTATATTGAAATCACATTTACATTGTTTATTTATACTCCTCGTTGGTATGAATTGGTGGTAATAGTACGAAATATTATATTTTAAATTATGAAAATCCATTTTTAGTACTTTTTCCACAATAAATTTTATGATCCGTACGAGTTTCGTTAATCGCGAGCATTACTAACTTATATTACCCACAAAACACACAATTATATTAATAAAAAAATGAATTAATAGTTTTAAAGTTTATAAAACCAAATTTTGAAGAATTAATTGTACGATTTACAAGAAATCATACAATATACATTCAAATGAAGTAAATTGTGTAGTAATGAAAATAAAATTAATTTATTTCATTTGTATACATATTATATTATATAGATTATTACAAGAAAACTTCATTAGAAATTGACAAATCAATGTAGTTTTTTTTTACACTCAATTACAACACAATTATTGAATTTAAAACAGTGTTTTAGCTTGTTTATGTTTTCAGGTTGTTAATCGTTCCTCATTAACGTATTCTCTTCGTAGCGATCTTCCATAAATCTGTCAGATAATGATCGTGCTATTGCTGTTTCAGCGCCGCAGTACATGTTGGTAAACACAATCTCCGCCGCTGGTTTTCTCAAAGACTACGGATGCGATTGTTTTCGCTCGATATCGTTATTGAAATTGGCTATCCGCATCGACCATCGGCCACACAACCAGACGCTCAAATTGGCATTTAGGGTCGCTTTGGCCATACCCGGCTTGATATGCTTCACTTGTCCATTGTCGACATTTACGTCTTAATCTTTTTCAAACTAAAATTTTGTTTTTTCTCTTCACATTTTTGTCATCAATCCAACCATAAAAGGCAATTTAAACATCAAATATGTATATATTCGTACATTGTAATTGTATTCGCTTTTAAGGTGTCACTTTATGATGGAAAGGCATGATATTTTTAATTATAAAAACACATTTTTTAGTACTTATTTCCACAATATATTTTTTGATCAGGACCGGTTTTGCTCATCGCGAGCATTATCAACTGAGCATTATCAACTGAACATCATTTAATAATGCTCGCGATAAGCGAAACCGGTCCTAATCAATGTCCGGTCGTAATCGGTCCTAAAAAATGTGTTTTATTACTAAAAAAAAGTAATTGTAATATCGAAACCGTTTTATCGTTTCATTCAGTATGAGATGTGATTGTAAAAAATGCCGAACTCTCAGAGTATAATTCATAACTTTACAATTATTTTATATTTTAGTTGCTATGATCCAATGTATCGGCTTTTGCTTTTCAATAACAAAAATGTCAGATCTGACGTTATCGCTGTTAAAATGTCACATATTTCAAGAGAACAGTATGTCTAACGTCACAACAACACTTTTTCATCATAACTATTTATGTCACAATCATGGTTTTACTTGCATGATAATAATAAAAGACTCGGAAAAGGAAGAAAGGAACCAGACAGTTAATGCATCTTGAGAGATTTTTTCTATAGCCAGACTTATTCATACAGATATCCAATCATAATAACCGATTAAAACACTTACAAACTACCTATTTTGGGTCATATTTCAATTAAAAAAGTTGTTATGTAAAAAAAGGGTGTGGAAACATTTTTTTACCCTCCAGTATAACATAATAAATGTCAATCTCACTTCATTGATTTATTAACCTGGTTTTGCGATCTCAATTGGCCGTATTTTATTTGCGTTATCTTTATTCGTATAACCAATGTTCAAATTTGCAAAACTACTATTTTTCTATCTTTAGGAATACATCAAATATAGCGTAATTGTTATCTTTATTGCTTTTTGCATCCGCGATCTAATATCACATCAATTTTTACAGAGCGCATCTAGTCAATCCACTGCAAACTTCAGACGTTTCTACAGTCCATGACTTTTTACGGCTTGGCACTTAAATGTATTAAATCAATCTTCCAATTTTACGGCTATGCTTTTTAGATATACGACAGGGTTGTGGAGTTTTCAGCCGTATATAGCATGCAATGCAGCCTTAGAATGAATCCATTAATATGCATATACTCGTTGGCTTTGTGGTGACTTTTTTATGATGATCATATATTGTATAATATTCTACGTTTCCTTATTAACGATATAAAAATTCGACTTTTAGTATCGCTGAACATTCAAGAACAACGCGATTTGTTTTATCAAGCTTAAATTTCTGGGTAGCACATTTTTTGTACATTTAATACAAGAATTCAATTGATTTTTTTAATGAATATTAAATTTAAATTTTAGTTAATTATCGCATTCTTCAATTAAGTTAGCTTACTGATCTATTCCGTCAAATGTTTATACTTGTACATTTTAGTTTGACAGTGTTTCAAGTAATTTTTGTTTTACTCTTGACGGAGGCTGTCTTTGAAGAAAATAAAAATATGATCGATCATTTTGACATCGCTACAAAAGCGCGGCGTTACTTTTCGTATTGTCTCAGAGTGCTGAATACTTTGCGCATACAAATTTGATCAAGTTTAAATAATTTCCATTGGCAAAATGAGATATCATTTTAAATGACGCGCCCTCTGTCAGTGATTAATGATTTGCAAACAATACATTTATATTCTAAGGAAGTCTTTCTTCGCAACGAATCCGGACTTACTTTAAACAGAGGGATTCGCACTGCCAGTTTTGTAGAGCATCCAAAATGATTAACAACAATAATCAACATCGAGTGTAAGAGTAAAAAAATCTATCGACTTCTCCCAAAACTACAATTCAAACCCTGACTTTCAACAATCAAGTATTTTTTTATTCGTAATTCAATATTTTTGAAGTATTTAAATCTCATAATTTACATAAGCATTATGTTGTGTCGTGTTTTTATAACGATTAATATTATTCGATTTATGTCAATTTAAGCTTAATGCAGCCATAAAAAATAAGTCAATGTTTCGGTCCTGTTGTTATTTGTCGTCCACGTCGAGCATCATTTTAACACATTCTTTTATTCTGATAAAAAAATCGTTATAATTCCTTGATAAACCGCAGAAAATTCCCGATCAATCAAAACGACGTCAAATAATATAAAGCGATAAATATATGAGTTTAATATGGAATTGTGGTGTATACTGAGTAATGTCTGAAACTATACAACACAGCAATAAAAATGTATACTAGAATGGTATCATGGGATTCCACTGCTGTTTATTTATGACTGAACAGGAAGAATATAAAATAATTGATTTTATCATCCCAACTCCGTAAATTTCTACATGTTTTGTCACTCAACCGGGCTAACTAGAATGCCTGGAGATACCGGAAAACGAAACTTGAGTCTGCGTGACAAAAAGTGTGGAAATTTACAATAGCTCTAACGATATAAGCCTCATCAAACATCGATATGTATCAATAATTGCTTAATGAATTTAAATAAAAGTAGAATAAAAAATAAAACCGTTGATTGATAAAAATGTCTAAGTAATATGGAAATTTTCGACTTTTACCATAATTATTTCATTCAACACTAAAAGGAAAAAAGCCGTAGTAACGAATCAATTTATTTGTATTTTCTAAATTAAACGAATTACATAAAGTAGCATCAAGTCAGTCGAATCAATACAGGTACGTTTTCTAAATTAATCAACGGCATAGTAAAAAAATGTCATTAAAGTTGCGTAAAAACTAAAAAACACAATATTAATAAGGTAGACGTGGTTTTTGGGGTAGTTTCGGTTGAGTTATTCAAAAAGGACTATTTTATTTGGTAAAAAATAATTGTACTTGTAAATAATGATTGAAGGGCATATCTGATCAAGCAAATCGGTAGTGATTATCCCCTGTAATTCTAAACTCTTAGAGGTTTATTCTTCAATAATTTATTATATTATTAACTTGCTCTGAAATGTTTTGTTTGCTTGTGCGAAAATATTTTTGGGCGTTTATTGAAATTTTCGCTTTATTAATGATATCGCATTACAGTAGACTAAGTTCATTACTTGTTTTTCATTACTAAGTATTTTCGATTAATTACTAAGTTATGTATATAATACTTTTAATATACTTTTTATTGGTGATGGTAAATTGCCTTTATAGTGAAATTCTCCAAATGAGACGTGCCATTTGGAATGAATGATTATAATATGTAAAATTGCCGGTATCATTGTTTATTGACGAAAATTATTTTTAATAACGGATATCACTTTTATTATTTCAACTGACAAATCTTTGTAGAAAAGATATATTGGGAACGGTTTTAATCGTGATAGTGTCATGTACCATTTATTGATTGCGAAATTTCGCGATTAATTTTTGAAATATTCAGTGGTGGAATACGTTATATTCTGCTCGGCAGAAAATTAAATAAGTAATTGATTAACTAACTCATAGAAATACTAATACTGAGAAAAGTTCAAAAATGTACCATTAAATGAAATTATGTTTATTAAGTAAAAAATATTTTCTATTGATTGAATTGGCATTTACTTGATAGAACTCCATTACAACACGGTGAAAAAAATAGCAATGTATATCACGGGGAAAAAATAGCAATGTTGTACAAAATTCTATGTAATTTTTTTTTTATATTTTCCTTGTGCTCATTTTTTTGTATTGCATCTGTTACAAATTCATATTCGTGATAAGACAAGAAACGGAATATATATATTCCACAAATATAACATTTTATTAAGGATTTGTCTAAATTTACCTCGTGTCTTTGGAAGCCTTTCTGTTTTTGACGTAGCGCGTATTACGTAGGTGCGTGTCCCAAAGGATGCGGTCCGTGTCCTTGTGCGGATGACCGCACGAACAATCCTTCCTCTGGTTAATTCTCTTCGCGTGGAGGCTCATTTCAAAGTTATCATCAGTGGGGTACGCTGCTAGGAACTTATTTAGACCACTTCACAAAAGATAACCTATATAAATTTTTCTGAAATACAATATACTATTAAATTACTACCTGTTTTTATAATCAACGGAGTGTAACTCGTGCTTCATATATAATGAATATAAAATTTCAATTGACACAATTTGTACGATTCCGCATGTTTTGCCTCTAACGACCCGGGTTTCACCTTTCGACATCTTCAGGCATTCTATAACACGGATGCAACAGAAATGACGAGTTAGTGACAAAACATGTGGAATCGTACAAAATTGTAACAATTCAAATTTGATTTTGAAATTCCATCAAGCACCTTGAGTCGATATCATAAATTATTATGAATATGTTTAACAAAACAGTTTCTGTAAAAATCTTTGTATAAAATACAGAAGTGAGAGTAGTGTTTAAATATCTGTTACTAATTATGTAAATCAAACACTCGTGTTATAATATAACTCGTTAAATTTGTTTTGTATTACTCTATTTTCGTTCATTTAACATTAGTAAAAAAATCAAAACGAGTAATACAATTAAGCCTGTGTAGCATGTGAAATATTTCAAAAATTTTGATAGTAGTATTGAATATTGAGTAGATAATCAATATTTATGAAATGTACCCTTCTATTAGACTTTTCAAGCACGCCACTTTATTCTTAGATAGTAATGAACTAATTTACCTATAAGTCTTGAGCAAAACCATAACCGCTTAATTTAATTCCATACATAATATTAGATATTACAATGCTACCTCGTAGTAATCTGTATTTTCGTTATTATATAATACTAGATTCGGATCAATATAATATCGTAGTAATCGGCGACGGGGTAGAAACCATACCATAAGACGCGACTAGTTCAGAACTGAAAGTTGAGCTATGACTGTGTTGAAAATTTAACATAGATTTGAAAAAGTTTTGTATTGTCGAAATCCCTACAGCAGTGCTTCTCAAATGCTTTACGACGCGATAGCCGGTCCTCTGTCAATGAAATAAATGTATTTGGGATATTTCCCGATATCAAATAACTTTTCCCACGGTGCTCGTCTTAGTGAACAAATTCAAAAAAAAAAACTGATTTTATTTTCAAAGATATTTATGTATGTTTATTTAGCAATAAAAGCTAATATTTAGCTCATCAGCGAATTATTACATAGCTATCAGCTTATTTTGCAGAGTAGCGTGTGCTTCTGTAATTTATGATATCGACTGAAGGTGCTTGATGGAATTTCAATATCAAATTTGAATGGTTACAACTTTGTACGTGTGATTTGACTCTTTAACATTGAATCTTTTTTCTATAAGATACAGTTGTATAAGAACCACCACCGTTTTTTTTATGTTGCTCCGGATGGTTATGCGCACCGCGAGTATTATCACGTTCATATTTCATCTCACTAATCATATTAAAAATGAAGTGCAGTGATAGCGATTAGCTGAATGCACATTCCTTCCTAACTTTTTCTTGTATGGTTATCTTAAACGATTGAATAAAACTTATTGTCATAAAACCTGCTCCACATTGTAAATTTCCGTTAAAAACTGCAATATCGGATGTTTATGGCATAAATTACCGGTGTTGGGTTAATCAAAATCAACAGTGTAAAATAAAACTTATGACCAATGGGTGCAATAACCTATGAAACAATAAATACTGTTATTTCGTTTTTTTTCGACAAAATACCGGTAAAATAGAAGTATTTGTATTATAGAATAGGTGTTGATCCTTAAAGTAAATATTGATAAATTTAAGAGAGTAGTTCAATAATCACGGAATCTGACAATCTTGAACATGTTTTCAAACATGTAAATACGACTGCAATTAAACCAATCAATATTAATGTGTTGTAATAAAATGCCGATGAATTGAAATTTTCTTTTTTAAGTATCGTATTCCCGGTGTAGATATTTTTTTTTTGCAATCTCTTCCTGGTATGTTATAACAAATAATTCTTATTTATGTAAATAGGATGCCTGAAAAATATAATAATGGAATCTCGTATTCGATCGACTTAGGAAAACATTTTGCATGTGGCTGTTTAAAGGGACTATGAATGTTAATATACTCAATTCTCTTCTCTTTAATATTATCTAATATGTACCTATACGATAAAGCAAATGGTATAATAACTTTCCGATTTATACTACTTATTTTTTTATTAAGCTTTATTTTATACATGGTGTTTTTTATTTATGAATTCAATTAAGTTAAATGTACGATAGCTTATACTTCGTGAAGGTTGATCGATTTTTTTCCAGATATATTTCAAAACTTCGGCACTAAAATCTCGCATTATATGGTGAATCTAGCAGACAAACACATAACGGATAAGCTAATACGATCTTCCCCAGGACACTACTGTTTCGTAGGCGGAAACTTTGGTCATAAATGGATCACTTTCCCATAACGGCTTTCCCTATCAGCCATTTCATACTTTTTACTCTGTGCCTTCGTACGTTGATACGTTGATCTTTATGGATCGTAAAATGAACTTGCGACAGAGAGATGTTGGAGCGGTAAGTGATTTCAGAAGTCGGTTTATGAAGTTGAATTCAAGCCGATTGTTTGCACTAAAGCGTTTACGGCCGCGAAGTATCTGCTTATATGTCCCTTGTAAAAATTTGCTACTGTGCAAATAGAAAAGCGCCATTCTGTCCTATGTAAGCAAACATCACGGGCTTGACTTGGTTCGCTTGCTTGTGGAACGTGTCACAGGTCCGTTAAGAGCCGGGTAAGTGTGTGCTTTTGACTACATCAAAAACATACTGTCATAAAATATGGCTTGTTATTTAGACTCAAGGCTCTTCTCGCAAAGTTAAATCAATACTTCGATAACGGTGGATAAGTTACGTCGATCATTTGAATTATAGTTATTATATGTACGAAGACTACGCACCGAACAAATGCCGTATATTGAAATTAACATTAAAGCGAAATATATTAACTTATCTGTTTATACTTCATCAATTCATTGTCTACATATTTTTCGATCATCGTAAGAAATTTTTCGATGTTCATCAAAATAACATTTAATATTTCCCAGATTTACGAATCATTATTCGAAGCTGCGAAAAATCGAGAATTATTGTAACGTGCATCAAGTGAAAACGTAGTATGTAATCAAGTAAAAAATATATGACAATGTATTTTTTCATTCAGTTGAATACAGTTAAGTGTTGTATAATATGACTACGGAATAAAAACAGCAAAATGATTGCTTCATTGTTGAATAGCGTAGCTTATTAACATTAATGTAATATTTCTTTTTAAAATATTGCTTTTTAAATTCTCAGTCGAATTATTCATAATTCGTCGAAAATAAGTCTTCGTCGCTTTAAAGTTTGATCAGTATACAACATATGGTACAATAATTTATACTTAATGAAATCAATGAGGGTGTAAAATAAGGGCTTAAAATTTAACTTTTAGTTGAAATTTCGCGTCAGTTCGAGTTCATAATATATGTTTGTGAAATAAAGCCTTTCAATTTGTTTTAATGCGTTTGTGCATATTTTATTGAAAGGATATAATCAATCATTTTTTTTTCTATTTGCGGACTTGAAAATGTTTAATCTTACTTACTCTTTGAATAATAAATGTAGATTAAATATTCCCAGAAAGGCAATGAAAATCCATGTGATATCTTAGGGCAGTTAGCATTTAATTTTTGTTATACCATAACAATCACTTTTTATATACAATATAAAAAGATCGTTATGTAGAATATCTGTTTTTATTTGAATTAATTTTAAATCTTTTATTTTACGATGTCAAAAGTGTAGTGAAATACCCCGGAGAATGTCGCTTCGTGGAATTTAGACCAAATGTTTCAAATAAAAAAGTAATGTGCGGTGAAGTATTTTACGGTGTCGTTCCACTAAAAGGGGTCCATTGTTACTAATGCTGTATATAAGGGTGGATCGCATTGTGATAATTACACGAGTCTCGTAACCCGTTACCTTTTCAATAATTCAACCGGGATATGACCAGCGGCCATCACGCGCGTCTCACCCACAGGAGATGGGCATTTCCTCAATTATTAGGTTAATTACTTTAACTCCACACTGAAACCACTACCAAGTTCTGTGCTACTTAATTGTACCTACTCCATAATCCATACATTTATATACTTAACATTAAATAAAATGAATTAGATATATTAAGAGGGTTTCTCGAAAAGGTATCCTTTGCTATGAAAGAGTAGGCTTAAAAGTTTTACATTTTACACTAATAATATTAATCATTAAATATTTTTGCATCTGATTATTGTTATAGTTTGTTGTTTCTTCTGGGTGTGATAGAGTACTATTTCTGTTTAATTTCTAGAATATTTAATAATATGTTAAATATCGAGCGTTTGTGGGTGGCTCCGAGTATAAAAATTTTAAACACCCCTAACGAATACTGACTTTGAGAGCTTTAAGTGATATAAAATGAAAAATATAACAAATTTAGTGGTATAATGAAATTATTGATTTGATTTGTATATTTACCGCTAAATCTATTGAATGTAAATTTTTTTTATGAATTTGTATAAATGTATAACTTTTAACAAAATGAGAACTTACATATTTGTCGTATTGGCTGAGTGTGATATGTCTTCTAAAACGGTATGAAATGATTTATCAGTATGAATACAAAAATTCACTTGTATTATTGATTGAATTGGTATCTACTTGGTAGAACTCCATTATAACACGGCGGAAAAATAGCAATTTATTTTAGTTCCACAAATTTTTTATACGATGTAGTATATAAATATGTTTAGGCGTACATTTGCTTATCTATATATAGCTGTGTAGAAAAGGTACACAATACATATGTTTTTCTGTTTCAACAACCTAGCTTATATTGTGCTTGCAAAAAAAGCCTAAATTAAATTTCACGTAAACTAAACTAAAATAAAGAGATGATTTATTACAGAAATGCATTAGCCCCTCGTAATGGTCTGAGTAGCGGCGAAATACTTTTATAATATTCGTCCTTTTTTCTCAATTTACTTTAATTTTTTTAAGGCTTGTTTAGTCTTCATACATAATTTCATTAATGCGTTTAAAATCGTTGATTTTCATTATAGTGTTGAATTTGAAGTTTGAACTGAGATAACCTTATTTCAATATTATGGAGCAAATATATTCATAATTTATCACTGAGTAAAGCTCTGACAGTTTGCCTTGGTATGTGTTCGTGAAGCAATATATGAATTATGTAAAAGTTTTGGACCAGGCTCCTTCAGTTTTATTAATGAAATTTGATCTTCCCTCTAACATCTCCTACATCACAATGATGACGCAGTGAAACGCATCATGCCTCCTGCAAAATGCTTTATGTATCTATCATCCATCAGATGTTACCACAACGACGTCGGAACGTATTACCCTGTCCATTTGGGCGTCGGCATCGTTTCTGGCGTCCCCGTTCAAAGGACGAGGCTCTCATTCTCCTAATAGCGTCATCACATTTGCCGGGTGAATAATTGACGTCGCGGCGCGCGCGGACAGCTGTGCGCCTTGCATTATGGAGCGGCCTCGTGCCATCCATTTTCGCCCGATGCGCCGCAGCGATTGTTTCTCTTGTGAAGATAAATGCTGGAAAAATTCAAACGATTTTATTGTATACAAACAAGTTTCCTTTAATAACAAAAATAAGTATAAAAACAGTGCTTTTATCTTACATTTTCTTGTCATTCAATATGGAAATGTAAATAATAAAACGTTTCCTTTGCTTAAATTTTCCATTCCATTTTCTTAAAGTGCTGACATATATTATATGTACATAAAAGAACAAGTTAATTTCTCATTTCAAATGTTAAAAAATACTGCTAGCTCATATAAAAGTTTCAAGCATTAAAAAATAAATACATCTTTAATGAAATGTTTTTGTTCCTTCGTCTTATAGTTAGTATTAAAAGTCAAATATTCCCAACTGTGATCGGGAATATATGACCTATAATATATTGTGAGCAAATTTGTTTTAAATTAGTGTTACACTTTTTATAGTATAGCAATATGTAAATAAGTATTTTATTAACATCAATAAGTGTTTTCAATAAAAAGTAAATCATGTTTGTATTAAAGATTTAAAAATAAAATATTTAGAAACGTACATAATTTTATTTATTAATACATGTCTTTGTTAATTTAGCATACACACTTGATAGTAATATTTTTTACATCAATTACATTAGTGTGTTTGTATTTTTCACTGACTTCTTACTGCGAGGTTACATGTATTAGCATTAGGTAAATATATTTTTTATACCAATTTTTAAGGTGTTAACAGTCCCTTCTTGACCGAAAGGCATGATATTTTAAATAATAAAACAAAAAAAATCTAGTTTATTGACCCTCCATTTTAACACTGTGAAAAAATAGAAATGTATATTAAATATATAGTAGATAGCTATTTCGGCTTTCACCCTCGTCAGAACTAACCATTATTTTTTGATCACGCGGTGAATATTTTTTCTAATATTCGCTCAATTAGAAATTAATAAATATATGCAATCCAACGACATTCTTAATGACCAAACAAATATAAATCTATCACCGGTTTTCAAATCATTACGAAAGGTTAATGTAAATTTTCAAATAAATCATTTTAATACAATACAGATTAACTTTCATTTAAAAGAAATGCATAATATCAATTTGACAACTTTTAAAATTCATTATCACAATATGAAACGTTGGTTGTTATAAACATGCGAGAAAATGTATTGTGTACCTTTTCTTAAACGTAAGTTTAAATATACAATAGTTATGATGAGGACGTAATCCGAAGTGGCTAACAACTAAATATATTATAAATTTTGTAGAAGTAAAATAGATTGTTATTTTTCACCGTGTTATAATTTTTGTAGATGTTATCTTACAGTGTATTGCTAACAATCCGCTGTCGTTGGTTTAACTTGTATCCAAGTTGGTGTACCATAAACCCTCCTATGGAGACCGTTGAGTGCCTTTAACCGTGTCGACGATGTGAGAGATAAGCATCTCCACAGACTACTTACAACTTGAAACATTTATTTATGAGAGGGCAACTAAGTGAGCCAAGATGCCCAGATGGTTCGCCAGCCGTTATGGAATAATTAATGCCGCCTATTTGGGCTGTTAGTTAATTTCTTATGGAGCTTTATGTATTGATGTGTATCATATGTAGTACAGTAATAGCTCAATTTAACGGGCAACATCTCAGTTCAAATGTAAAATTGATAACGCTTTCTTATTCGTGCTATTAATGCTTGAATTGGATTCATGCATTTATAGCACTCGCGTTTGCATTTACAGACGCGATAGTTTTCATGCGAGCCGGTCGATGATTTTATATGCGCTAAGCTATACATTATAGGCATTCTTAACAAAAAAATGTATCACACACAAAGTGTTAAAAGTCATTTCTTGATGGAAAGGCATGACATTTTAAATAATAAAAACACATTTTTAGTGATAATTTCAACAATATATTTTTTGATTAGGACCGGTTTCGCTCATCGCGAGCATAACCGGTCCTGTTTATCGATTATTCGTTTATATTAAGTTCAATAGTATTTTAATTAAATTCAAAATTTATTTATTTTCTCAATAAAAAACATTCTTAGAAACAGAGTCAATTCAAAAATAATATTGTAGGTTTTAAAGCCCGCTCACTGGCTCTCCCGTTTGCTCGTTATATAGATGCATACTATAATAAAATTTTCTATTACAATATTTTTTGTCTACTTTTAAAGTTTTAACAATACAGTGGGTGATCGGTTAACGAACTGTTCATACTACAAGCAATTCGGATAACGAACACTATCACGAATTTTTGTGTTCGAACAAAGAACATATACTCGGATAACGAACTAAAACGATCTGAATAATTCACTTGTTCTATCTGTAAATCTAATCAACGTTTATCTTTCATATGATCGGTTTACGAGAAATTCGGATAGCGAACATAGTCTAAAAACAGATTATGTTCGTTAACCGATCACCCATTCTGCTTATTATTTTTTATTTGTAAATTGAAAGAATAATATATAATATTGTAATACGACTCGCATGAAATTATTACGTTCATTATTTACTTTACTTGATTTTATCGAATTTTTTCGGTATAAAGTGAAAATCAAAAGAGTTTTTTATTGTTTTTATCACCAAGTTAATACCAGTCGAAAGTGTAATGAATATTTTACCTGTAAGTCAAATATCCTGGCAAATATTATAAAAGGTGCTTTTTAGTAACAGAATAGAAATATATGTAAATATATGTGTGTGTGTGCATTCTTATACGATATCTGATTCTATTTTCAAACATAGAGATTATTATATTTGTTAAGTGTCTATATCATGCTCTAAAACAACGATTTAGACTTCGACTACGAACGTGGAAATTATACCCTCGCCAAAAAGCATAACACTCTTTTGTCCCTGCGGTGATTTCGATAATCTTATCGTGCCCGTTCCCGGTCGTATCGTTAATTTTAAAATTTGTTAGCATTGATAACCGACGACGTGTCATTGTGGACGGAAGCCTTCGCGCCAATTTCCGCCTCCCTATTCTTATTCCCCGAAGCGCTGTGTAAAATAAACCCTCCCACCTTTTGTCTCAGCGGCAGCCAGCCAGCGCTGAGTTAACCGCATTACAATATAATTTTACGATAGTTTCATAGATATCTAGGATGATATCGGCGAATTCGCATATTATAATAGAACACACAAGGAGAGATTTTGTCGTGTTAGGCTTTTCAAAAATATTTATTATTCACTACCGTTCAATGACATCGACAACATATTCTATTGCTTTTTATGAACTGAAATTGTGATGTTTAATTTGAGTTGTATTAAGGCATTTTAATGACAACTCATTATTTGATGGAAAAAAAATGAATAGCTGTGAACAAACTTTTTAATTAAATACTGTTTTCGATAGCATTTGTTACACTTTTCAGTTCTGTCGAATCCGTGTGATAGAGTGCCCGAAGATGCCAAAAGACTATACCCAGGTCGTTGTGATAAACCACGTAGAATCGTACATAGTTTGAACAATTCATTGATTGAAGTGACGTTTACTTGGTAGAACTCCATTATAAGACGGTGAAAAAATAGCAATGTATTTTAGTTCTACAATATTATAAGATATATTTCATAGCTATTTCGGCTTACCCATCCTCAGAAATAGTTATTATAAAATAGCTATCAACTATGTATATTTAAGTTTTGTAGAACTAAAATACATTGCTATTTTTTCATCGTGTTGAAAAATTAAAATTTGTTACATTTAGAAATATATAAAAAAAAATCCGTTATTATATGCTACGTACTGAATCAACGTTTTAAACTGTCAAATCTAAGATCACAAAGTTCAATTGAAAAAATCTTAATTTAATTTGCCGGTTTTTTTTTTTAATTCAAACCCATCTGTGATTCTTAGAGCAAAGTTCTTACTTCAAGATCACAGAGGTAGACTATGACACGTGAATATGTGTAGAAACAGCATTGTTCTGCTAGAGCCTACAATTATTAGTAAGTTAAATATTTCCACTTGTTATATACATAATATGTATACGGGTGAAAGTCGCTACATTACTGAACGCAAACCCGTATATCGAGACTTGATAAACGACATCTCTTAAATGACAAGAAGAATAAGAATAGGTGAAAAAAAGGTGGTCTGCTTTCCAAATGTATAATTTAGTGATACTTCGTAAAGATTTTTTTATTGATACCGATGATGATAAGGCAGAAAAAATACATATCATCAGCACAATGTTGTTTGTTAACCCTAGATATATTTATTATATTATAGAACAGTTACAACTCGCGTACCAGATAATATGGCTTAAGATCACAGAAAAGTACAATATAATATATTCTAGTGAAAATATATACTGCGTAGTTCGCCATTCGTTCTTGCTTACAAAATATGTATATGGTAACGTTTGGACTACAATAAAAAGTTCGTCTCATATTCGTTATGTTTGTATTTACAATCACAATAACAATGCTAATTTATTTATTATGTAATTGTATACTATACGGGCATAATTTGAGTATGGCCGTTGCTCCAAAAATGGCATGGATCGCAAAATTTGATAATTTGTATCAGATGACACAAAAATCTCCCGAACGAAATCGTTTTTTGAAACATTGCATTGTTTCTCGCTTATCTGAAATTTGTCTTTGTGTGTCTAAATAATGTATTTCGAAGATTACAATATCTGGGGCTTGGTTGGCGTAGCAAAGGAATGGGATGAGATTTAGAGAAACTAACATTGGCGGCTCGAAAATATAAATCCCATTTTTCATAATTATTTCAGTTATAATTATCATTATTTTTTTTAAAACTATTCAACCTTAATAATCATTTAATATCCATCGAAATAATGTACTTTTTATCCTAGAAAAAAAACAGTGGCTATTGATTGAATTGGCATTTACTGGGTAGAACTCCATTATATCACGGTGAAATAATTGCTTCTGTTTGATTCTGGCATAGTTTTGACGGCGGCGTGAGCCGAAATAGCTATCAACTACATCTTTCTACGAACTAAAATACATTGCCATTTTTTCACCGTGTTAAACAGTAGCTAATTTTTGATTACGAAATCTTTAATATATGTATGTATATATGTACAAAAATTTTGCAGGCGTTGTATTACAGATAATAATTTAAAAAAGGCACGAAGAAAAATTTGATTTTAAAAACTAATTCCATCATTAAATTCTAATGAAATCATTACAATCTCCGAATCATTTTATGTTGATGCTTTAAACTTAAACACTAGAGTTCTTACATACATATTATAGAAACAACCAATTGCCGTTGGTAAATTTTTTCATAGAGGTAATTAAGCTTAACATATGTATTCACTGAATTAAATGTCAATAAAATTAAAGATTTTGAAATAATTAACTGTATTGTTTTTCAACGAGAAACAAAAGTGACAAAAAACGTCATCAACTAAATGCTACGCTATTTTTACCTTATGAATATGAATTTTACGTTATGTAAAATTTTTGTCGGCGCTACTGTGCCGACGATTGGCTAGAGATATTGAGGAGTCGGGTTAGCTTCTCCGGGCGAGCCTCCATGGGACGGATGGGTAGTTTTGACGTTCAGCAGGGCCGGATCGGGCCAGATCGGCCCCCCCAATCCGCGCGGGATTTGTACTTGCTCAGCTTGCACGCCCGCGGAATATTTATAAGACAAGTATTGGAAACCATTCTGTGGATCGCCTAGCTTTTTGTAAAGAGTTTGTGAAATATTTAATATATGTAGGTATGCGAGCCTGATGTAGGGATTTACAAAAAGGAGCATATTTAATATTTATTTTACAGAATGAACAAAGCTTCTCAAGTAAATTCTTGTATCATTCGAACATTTCATCCCTAAGGATTTGCTTCGTATATTTCATTATTTTTATTGTTTCATCTAGCAATCTCATTATATCTATTTAACCACTATATTATTATTTTTTCAAAAAGATTTATCTGCTTCCCGGCCACAGTAAGGTCACCTGACAAGAATAATTTCAATCATGTTTTATTCAATATATTTTGATTGTAGATTTCTAAATAATAAACACAATCTTAGTACTGTTTCCATGATGTCATACTATCAAGATTATAACCGGTTACATTAATCGTGAACGTTATTAACTGATGATAATGTTCACAAAATAATCCCGGTCCTCGATTTTGACGCAATTAAGTTGTGGAAATAGCTCTATACATTATGTTGTATTATTTTAATACGACGTCTTTCCAACAATATAACACAGTTAACACATTAAAAGTGAAAAAAAACTGCTAATAAAACGCATTTAACTTAAAAATACTATTTAAGTTGCTTTTATTTGAAGTTATTTAAGTTTGTTTATTGTATTGTTAAAAAAAAACAATTCGCTCATACAATAGCCCAAAATTGCATTCGCAAAGCATTTACTTAATCCACGTACACACGCTGTAAAACATTTTCATCATTCTGCCGAAAAAAAAATCCATAATGAAAAAAGTTTCTTGTGCGCTCCCGTCGCGCTGAGCAGTAGTTCCTTCCACAATCGGAACACTTATCTCGCGGCAGTTATCATTATCGTCACCGGGCGGCGCTGGGATGCAATGCCAATAACAATTTTCCCACCCTTCCTGCCTATCTTGGTCCCCTTCGCTCACCCCAGACGCGAACCTTTTTATCGAGAACAAACCCCTTTGCCACCTAGCGCCTGTTTCCACCCTGTTGCCTGACTCTCGATTCACTTTGAGTTCGCGCGTCGGCGAACGATTCTTAGAAATATTGTTTAATGTAATATGTATTTTCTATACAGCCATTGTTTTTTTTATCCTGCTTCGTGAATATAAAAAAAATATATGAATATGTTTCGTTTTTATTATAAATATGAAAATATTTTACGCACGCTTAGATTTTTTCTGTATGCATATTTTAATTCAACTCTTAGGAGTCACACTTTACTTCTGTCTTCATATTAGGTATTTATGATAAAAAAAATGTCTGAGAAATTGTAAATCGTATGCTTTTTACAATAAAACATTTTTTTCTTTGATCGCGACGATGAATTCCCGGAATAGAAATAATCCAAACACACAAAATATATTCCAGGCATACTTTTTTGCCTTTTTAGCTTTCAATGAATCTAATAGTAACAGTCAAAAATACGAATTTTGTAATGTGATATCTATTTTCTTTCGTTTTGAATCTTGTCTATTGCTTTCAGACTAATTGAAATGAAGTTTGCTGGAGGTTTTTTCATTTGACACACATGTTCATCCAATAATGCTTGTAATTTTAGGCGTCATTTTTTTCGGTCAACCCGGGCGCTTTCTGTTCTTCGTATTGAAATCTTTACATCTTAAGAATTCAAATCAGCTTTAACAAGAATTTTAAGACCGTAAGCTCCCCAAGGTATAGATATCTTTCAACATAATTTTTCTTTGAAATAAAGTGATTCGTGAATGTTAACTTTCTGAAAATGCTCGTTTTTCTCATGAATTTTAACATTTATTAGCTTTAGTATATCTATGGTATCAACACCTTCAGATAATTTATCATATGAAGATTTAAAACTTGTTACCAAGACAGAAAAATAAAACAGGAAGAAACAATATTTTCCGGAACACCTATAGTACACTAAAGAAAAGTTTCAAAGTCTTTTTTTTCTTATGAACAGTAGAATAAGCCATAAATTGATCATTCACGATTAATTATTTTCGGCAAATCATATTTTTATATCGCATTTTACATTTCACGAGAACTAAAGTTTTTTTTATTTATGAGCATTTTTTACATCCACATTCAATCGAATCTTCAATGCGTGTCAGCCTTCGTTCAGAGGTTTATGAAGACATCGTTTATTATACTCTATATTATTATCTATAAGGGACTTAATTTAAGTATGTGTATTTTAAAGGGATTCCCTATAAAAATATTTTGTTCCAATTGTCAACAAGAAGCGTGTGATTTTGTCCCAAATAAACTAGCCGTACTGAAATAATCCAACTAAACTTGCCCCTAGATAAAGGGTTTTTTTGTCGTAACAACAGTAAGTGAGCGATGCATCTAATATTATACAATTCGAAATTTTGTATTTTCTTTTTTATCTAGAATGATAAGTGGAATATTAGATATAATTGTTTTTTCCTACTGTATAATATCTAGATGTATGTAGTTGTTTCTCTTACGAATTGCTTCTAGTTATAAAATTTTAATTGTTACACCTTTATACGATTCTACATGTTTTGTCACTAGCGACTTGGGTTTCGCCTTTCGGCATCTTCAGATATTCTATCACACGGATACAGCAGAACTGACTTGCTTCTAGTTATATATAATATGTTATTGTCTCAATAGGTTTTTTATAAACGAGGACAATATAATTGATAAGAATTATAATTGTAGTAGTTAATACCTAAAAATTATATGTGTTACTTTTTTATCTTGTGGCTGTTCCCTATTAAATTATTTTGTAGGCAAATTAACAATTGAAAATGAGTTGATTTGATTATTTCTTGTAGTTTGGTTAAGCGGAGATAAACAAACATTTAAATACAAACAGGTATAAATTTAAACAAACTTTACGTATTTTTTACACTTCTAGGCATGGGTGATAGACTGTTTTTTTCCATTGCCTTATCTTGTACAATTCAGTTATCACTCGAATCATCAGTTTTATTGTGAATCCAGAAGGGAATTTTCTCTATGTCCGATTTCGGAGCTGCCACCTATTTCCGCGTTCATTTACAAAACGCCCGTGGCCTTAATCGGGGTCGCTCCAATTGGTACGCACCCTACGTGGAATTTTAATTCCCTGCTCGTCGTATACTCATATCCCTTTACTAGGGTATTGTGTAAATAATCCGGTTTTTATCTACCTTGTACAAAGAATTTCGTGACGTTCAAGCTACTATCTTTGAAGTGTCTGTCTACGCAATATCTTTTGCGTTGAATGAAATAAAGATTCTTTAGTTTCACAAATATGTTTAATTTCACATATTTTGCCAAAGTATTCAGCAATAGAAGTTTATATGGCGATTGTGAATATAATAGTTGACACATAATTACTTAAAATGATAAATTTAACAATCCTAAAATAATGAATGTATCAACCGTGCTCGCGTCGATGGATTTGTTGGCAACTTTATTGGGAATTGAGTTTTGTAATTGATAATTTTGTTTTTCTTCTATTTGTACCGCGAGGTATGCCTTTTTTAAAAAACATCTTTAATAAACTATTTTTTTTATTAGAATGTGAATTATTAATATCGATAACTTATTCTATATGTAATAAATGTAAATATAAACAAGCAGTATATTAATAATATTTAAAAAGTATATCGACCCTCAAAATCTACGACGAACTGTCTTTTTCTAATTAAAAAAATTACTATAATTTATAATATCAGCTGAAGGTGCTTGATGGAATTTCAATTTAAAATTTGAATTAATTTATTTATGATATCGACTGAAGGTGCTTGATGGGATTTCAATTTCAATTTTGAATTGTTACAACGTTGTACGATTCCACATGTTTTGTGACTAACGACCCGGGTGAAATGCCTGAAGATGCCGAAAGGCGAATCCCGGGTCGTTGTCATAAAACATGTGGAATCGTACAAAGGTATTACAGCACAAAATTAAATTTAAAGGAATTAAATCTAGCCTATTTCAATGAAATGGAAAAATACGATCGAACTACATGGTTATTGTTTGAAAACGATGCGTTCTTTTTTAACACAACCATACAATTGTATGTTAAACAGTGTTTATATATATTTTTAAATTTTGTTTTCTTTTTATTTCAGGTAAGAATTTCAAATATTTGTTATGTTTTAACATATTCATGATAACATATTAACATATGATGATGATAACATTTCGGTAAGTCCCTATCACTGTCTTGATTTAATAATCAACGGTCTGACGAACATAACAACAAAATGAAACATTTCATATCTCTTCCTGAAAATTACCGTCATTGATAATGATCGTCAAGTGTCATTTTTCTTTCAAAATTGTATCAACAATACATTAATTGAAAAAACAGTATTTAGATGATATTTTCGCTTTTTGCAGTTTATCTTATAAATTCTCCTAATTAATTGATGTTTGTAATTGTTATCAAAAAGGACGTCCACTTTTTTATTATTCAATTTTATACCTAGAGGTTATGTGGAAGGTTGATATATGATCGCATTTTATCTGTATCCTATGCGACTCGCTTGCCCCTCACTCCCAAATTGCTGAGAATCATGCCGAACCGCTGATCTCTGGCCTTCGCATAGCGTCCCGGGATTTATAACGCTAATGCGTATGGCCGGCGGGGTGGGCGGGTATGGTAAGTCGTATGAACGATTAACGGACGCACCCGCCCGCAATGGAAGAAGGCCATGGGACTTATCCGCTTTTATCCGTGCCTACGGGATTAGTACTTTTATGTTAATTGGGGATTGACTTGCGCACTTTTCGGCTTGAGCACTTTCGTACGGAAAATTAGCATAGGTAGATGAATATGACCTAAGATTATCTATTTTGTACGCTGAACCCGTACTTCGCCAGTCATTGCTAAGTTGTCAATTCAATCTAATGTGAGAGATTGAATTATTTTTGTAAACCTTGTTGTATAATGATGCGTGTTTCAATTTTATATTAATAAGCATTCAAATTTGAATTGTTACAACTTCGTACGATTCCACATGTTTTGTCACTAACGACCCAGGTTTGGCTTTTCGGCATCTTCACGGTGCACACGGATGCAACAGAACTGATGTAAAATAAACAGTTAGCATCGTATATATATTAAGTCATTAATTATAAGAAAACACTTACCCCTAGACGAGCAGTAAATTACAGATAAAACAAATTTAATAATATTATTCTAATAATAATTAACACAAATGCCTGTTATAATTTTCATTAAAGATTTTGTTAGTAAGTCATTCTTGAAAGGGGTTTTTTCTTACCTGAAACAAAAAGAAAACAAAATTAAATAATATATATATAAATAAAAAAATCGTCTGTTCTGTTGCATCCGTATGATAGAATACCTGAAGATGCCGAAAGACGAAACCCGTGTCGTTACCGACAAAACATGTGGAATCGTACAAAGTTGTAACAATTCCAATTTGATATTGAAAATTTCATCAAGCACCTTCAGTCGATATCATAAATTAATACACATTAATGAAATATCTCGACAAAATCATTTTAATATTTTACGATGTCGACTGAGTGTGCTTGATAGAATTTAAATATCAAACTTCAATTTTAAAATTTCACATGTTTTGCTTCTACTCATGATCCGGGTTTCGCTTTCAATATCATCAACCATTTTATCATTCAGATGACATAAAACTGACACGGTCAACACTTTTCATCGATTTTATTCAAGCGAAATTATACAGGATAAAATAACAACCCTAAGACTTATGTATATATCTCAAATAACTTTTGATTTGATTTTAGTGAAATTCAATGTATATGTACCAAGTTGGTGAGTTTCGATAAACGGATTCAGGCGGTAAATGATAACTAAAGTAAGCTAATTGTTTTTAACTCGGGTGATTTGAAAATATTGAGAAAATTTCAGTTCAAATGAATTTAAAAAAATGGTTGAATAATCAATAAGTGAAATTTTTAAATACCTTGGCACCATCACTGAATGTGACTAGAGACTAAAAGAGTCGATTACTCGACACAGGACAAGCAATTCGCTTTTTAGAGGAAATGATAGGATTTTGGTTATGGAAATACAGGCGATATAAAACAATAAAATCATTTGGTTTTTATTTAAGATTTAACGCTAAAGAACAGAATCTTTCTATATTTTGTTTTAAAATAATAATTTTAGCATTAATTTTCTTAAAATTTTATTCGGAATATTTGCTGCTTTACAGTGCCTTTGTTGAGGGACGCTTTTTGCGAGATACATGCCCCGTACGGACGATTAAAACACTCATAGTGTTTCCTTCTTTCCTAGCCGACGACTTGCATACATTTTCTCAATATAATACACCAAGCATCGTTCGTAATTGAGTACATACCACACATGCATCCGCCTCCCATTCTCCTGCATTTGCGACGCTCCACCTCCGCCGTTTCTTTATGCATGCACTCGCCGTCTACCGCTGACAAAGCTCAAAGATCTTCAAATAAAGAGTTTATACTTCGTTCAAACATCTCGCTTCTCTTCGTACATACGGTATTAAATTTAATTAGACGCACAAGTGCTTGCTGCAACACTGCCGTCCGCCGATTTTCGAAAAGTGGATTTCACTCATATAGTAATTGCAAACATTCTGCTTGTTACATGTGCATACTTTTTCTTAAATTCATTGAAATTAAATGTTTAAGCACATGGTCACAATATACATTCTCTCTATTATACATGTTCTATATCACTGTTCAAACATGACTTTATGATGTTACGACGTGTATCCAATACACGGCACCGGGGAGCGCGTTTTTTGGCACAGTAAAGGAAGAGTTAAAACCCAATTCATCATTAACTCCATGGTATGAATATAATAACCAGCTTTAAAACCAGTAAAACTTAAATTTGAATTATCATTCATCAGATTTTGCGCTGTTAATTTTTTATTACATCATTATTTTTATCTCGACATCTATTCCATATGATATCATTTGAAATACATTTAACAACAAAATGTTTAAATTTTGGGTCACACATTGGGTTTTCAGTTCTCTTGCATCTGTGTGATAGAATGCTTGAAGATGTTGAAAGGTGAAACCCGGGTCGTAAGTGATAAAACATGTGGAATCGTACAAATTTGTAACAATATAAATTTTATATTGAAATTTCATCAAGCACCTTCAGTCGATATCATACACAAAATGTTTTTTTTTTATTACAAATTAATATGATGCTGATATCTACTAGTGGCTAACTGATGTCTCTTTAATATATTTCTTCGCCTATAGTCCTATCATTTCTACAGTTTTGTGGTGGGTTACGCCTTTACTCTAAGTAAAATTATTTTTTATTTTTATTTTCTGTCAATAATTACTTAAATCTGACGTACAGCTTTTTTTTGTTTTTAAATCTTTTATTTGAAATTTACTTAGCACGCCTATGAAGCTTTCTCCTTATATCTACTTGGGAAACTTGGGAAGGTTTATTTACTAATGTGGAACTCTCAAACTGGAAACTGCTTTTCTGATTGCAATAGTGAGTTTTTCCGCGCGAAAAGTTTCAACGCATTCTCGAGTAATAGTCTGGTGGTACGCCTTGTTCATTCTCTTCTCCCAATTCTTTAGTATCACAACTATAATTCAGAGTAAATCCCGAAGTACTAGCCCAAGTGACGCAGAAACTTATCTTCAATATCAAGAATAAATACTTTAATCCGATGTTCATTATTGATGTATAAAATAATACAACAAAACACTTTTATAGTTTGGTCGACTAAATTTAGGAAACGTTTATATGCTTCTCCGGTGGAATGCATAAAAACACACGTTTTTTTAAATTTGTATGTAGGATTTATTAAAATTTTCCAAAATCGATATCATAAAAAATATTATTATCAAAGTATATTTAGAATATTTCCTCCTGATATATTCCAGTAGGGATCGTACAGGGTTAAGTTAGGTTAGGTTATTTAAAAATTGATATGTATACGTTAATTTAAATTGTTGAAACATTGTGCATGTTTTCAACATGTTTTTTCACGCATGATCTGAGAATCGCCTTTCGGTATCATGATACATTCTATCTCACGGATGCAATTTAACTAATACACAATAAATAGTTTGCATCGGTTATATTATATACGATGAATTACAGGGAAAGAACACATACATTATAGCTACCAAGCACACTTAGTCGGTTACGTTAATTAAATATACGTCTTGGGATGCAAACTTTTTAAAAATCGATTTAATAATCAATGTATAACCCCGGGATGGAATAGACGAAAGAACAATAGCGTTTACTGCGAAATCAAGATAAACTCATATGATCAAATTTACATATAAATAATATTTGAAATATTCCATATTTAGTTTCCAGATTTCTTGAAACCTAATGTCTACGATAGATTGGACATACATTCCGCATTGGCGAGTGGATGTAAACTTGCAAAACAACATAATATCACGTTGAAATTCTTTCCATACTAGATTTGTGTTGCAAAAAATTAGATCATTGAAGACCAGTGATTGCCATAAGAAAGCGACAGACAGAGTGAAATAGGAGAGACTTATTAGAAAGAAAAATGAGATCTGAAAGCTTCATTTTTAGTGCCATTTGTATTAAGTTTATATCCCATTAAGGAGATTGAATGTATTATATAATTTATATTGTGGCTTACGCATATATTGGAACATGTACGTATATTCTGATAATAGAGTCATTGGATTAGTGTCCGACAAATTATTCGCATTAGCGATCAGTATAATGAGCATTAGTTCCGTACGCTTAACTTCTATACACGACGGATGGTCGGTGTTACATTTTGTTTAACAATATTATAAATGAGATACAGAATTATATATTGACGTAAACACATATTGTATTTATATACTTGAAATTTTTGGTCGATGTCATACTTTTTTAGAGTATCAACTAACCTTAGCAGAAACCTTATTCAGTCGCTCTACTTATCTTATTTGAGATCGGAAAAAAATATTTTGGACTTATAAAAGGGAAAGGAATCGTAATGGAACTGTAATACTAATCAGTTAAAAACGCTTATTTTTAATAAGCGAATACGGTTTTGAGTGAAGCGATTCATAAACAATATTTTACATGAGATTGCTTAAATTGAAAAAAAAAATACGTTTTCGTCAGTTCTGTTGCATACGTGTGATAGAATGTCTGAAGATGCCGAAAGGCAAAACCCGGGTCATTAGTGGAAAAAATATGTGGAATCGTACAAAGTTTTAACAATTCAAATTTGGTATTGAAATTCCACCAGCAGTCGATATCATAAAAAAATATATGCATTAAAAAACTACATTTAAAACAGAAATTAAACGACTGTAAGCAATTTATTGATTGAATTGGCATTCACTTGGTAGAACTCCATTATAACACGGTGAAAAAATAGCAATATATTTTAGTTCTACAACATTATTTTTAACAAATATAGTTGATAGCTATTTCGGCTCACGCCATCTTCAGAACTATTGATAGTTCTGACGATGGCGTGAGCCGAAATAGCTATCAACTATATTTGTTAAAAATAATTTTGTAGACCTAAAATACATTGCTATTTTTTCACTGGAGTGTAAGCAAGTTATTTGGAAAATAGACAAGTTGAAGACTGAGGTCTAAATCAGTTAATAATAAATTATATTTTCGAAGACTGATAAGAATTGAACACTTATTTTTTCAACATTCATTATTTATCACAGTTTCACTAATTTTTTGCGATAATTCAAATATTATTCAAAATAATAATAATATTCAAATAAAAACAGATTTATTTATATTTATATTAGTACTCTAAAATAATCGATGGATGCTATGATATAAAAATTCATAAAAAAAACTAGCTAAAAACTTTAATCTTCGCAGTTGTCCTAACAACGTTGCTCGTTTACTTAAACAATGCAGAAATAATTGTTTTATTTTATGAACAATATTTTTCGCTTAGCTGTGCATATAAATACATTTTTAATCTTATTTATAGTCATTAGTCGTTTCCATTGATCCCACTGTTGTAAATTTTTGTCGTTATGAATTAATCAAATCTATTCGAAGTAATGTATAATTTCGGTATATCTAGGTGCGGCAGAATATTCCGGGATCCCGGATTCCCGGATAGGCTGCGCTCAATGCCGACTCTCACGACTTGTAATAATGTGATCCGCATTTAATCTTCGGTCTCTCTCCAGATATCACTCTGTTTTTGTTTGTTTGCCGAGACGTATCCCCGAGATTAGAAGACATTAGTTGCCGAAATCCCCGCACACTCCCCAGTCCCCATCCCCCGCTTCCTCGCGTGCGCTTTGATAAATTAAGTCGAAGCATTTCGGCAAATTGTATTAGATTTATATCTCTTGGAATTGATGCCTCTTAATAAATTTTGGTAACCGGTTCGCGACGAATCTCGACTTAGGTGGAGATACACGATGTCGCTTTATCATAAAATAATCGGCTTTATTGAAAAATGCAATTAGTGCGGATTTCGCGTGTGTTGCATTTTTCGTATTTAAGAATTTTTGTGACGATCAATTACCTTGTAGCAAAAATATTCCATATTTGTAATTTGGTCTAATTGAAGAATATTCCAATGGGATTGTATTTCACTTGTTAAACTTCTCGTTTCAGGGAGAATAATAGTATATTTATTGTTTAATCTGGCATGACTTGGTAGAATTCTATTATAAAACGGTGAAAAAAAGCAATTTATTTTAATTCCACAAAAAGATTTAAGGTGGATAGTTAATAACACGGTAAAAAAATAGCAATGCATTTTAATTCTACAAAATATATATGATATATAATTGATAGCTATTTCGGCTCACGCCTTCATCAGAACTAGTTTGTAGAGCTAAAATACATTGTTATTTTTCACCGTGTTATAATGGAGTTCTACCCTATTAAATTTCAATTCAATCAATAAATATATAGTTGATAGCTATTTCGGCTTACGCCCTCATCAAAACTATTGTTCGAATATATAGAACAGAAGATAGTTCTGATGAGGGCGTAAGCCTAAATAGCTATCCATTATACACTTTATAAATTTTGTAGAACTAAACTACATTGTTATTTTTTCACTGCGTAACTAAAAGTAGTGCAACAATCCCTAAATATCTATTAAACAACCTAAAACATTGGTAGGAGCCTATCTTTCGAAGTGGATAATGAATGTAATTTATGATATCGACTGAAGGTTCTTGATGTAATAAGATTAGGATTCACGGCTCGATTTGTTTTACAACCTGAAAATAAACTGTTTCATATTTTTGTTTTGATAAAATGCATGAATTGCGAACCAAGAAGAGCTATAGCTCTTGAACTTGAATATGAATTGGGGTGAATGTTTAAAATGACACCCGGAAGTGTTTCCCGACCCGTCATTTACCATGTAGTAACGGTGATAATATTTCAACAAACGTTTAATTTTTTGTCTTCATAAACTTTGAATATACTACTTTTTAGCAATATGCATAATAATATCAAATTAAAGATTCTTCTATGCGGCTACAGTATAAGAAGATGGTTGACCACTTCTAATATTTTACAACAGCAATGTATTATTAGGAAGACTTCGTTGATAATAAAAAATCATTTTTGTTTTCAGAAACAGAAGGATATCGGTAAATTACTCGCTTAACCTCGTATGCGTATTTTGGAACTTTTGCGAAAATTTAGCGGACCGCTGACGCCACATCGTGCGCGATACGGCGTGGTATCGTAATGCTTTTTTGCGGCCTCTATATTTTATGGAAGTCGATTAGTTTTGTCCGTATTTCGGTCGTTATTTTCAGATTTGGCGATAAAGCTGATTTATTTTCCGGGCGTCGATGGGAAAGTCAGAGGGCTAGGGTCGTCGCTGCACGACTGCGTACACAAAACGTGACGCACGCCTAGCCACGGCACCCCGAGCCTATTCCCGTTGCCCAGTGATAATTATTACTACAGGAAATCACTTTATGAGCTGTTCATAGTTTTATGCTTATAATATAAGCTATTTATTGACTTGATGCGACCTACGGTGCCTCGGCGTTCAAAATACAGTCGGCTGTGGTAGGTCTTGTATCAAATTATTGATTGAATCTGCATTTACTTGGTAAAATTCCATTATAACACGGTAGAAAAAAGGTAACGTATTTTAGTTCTACAAAAAATTATATGGTTGATATCTATTTTGGCTCATGCCATCGTCATAACTATGTTTAAACGTACATTTGCTTATCTATATTTAGCTGTGTAGAAAAGTTAAATAATACATCTTCTCTCCTGTTTTAATGGCCTAGCTTATTTCCTGCTAGCAATAAAACTAAAAAAAAAATGTAAATGAAAATAAACAGGTGGAAATTTCAATAAGCTTAAATATTGGAAGAAGATGGTTTATTACGGGAAGGCAATAGCCCCTAGCAATGGTCTGAAGAGCGGCGACCGATTTATATTTGTTTGTTCATTTAATGTGAAAATTGATATCTTTTGATTTTGTATCACTAAAATACAATGCTTTTTTCTCATAGTCTTGTATCAAATTATTGAAACACTTTCGACGTTTAATTTTCCCACCAAAATCAAAATTTTTGCTCGCAAAATGAAATTGATTCTGATTTTGAAATCATGCTTTGCAGTTTTTGCAATAATACAGGGGATTGAGTCTAAGAACGCACTACTGTAAACCAAAACATATTTTGCTTTATTTATTCCAAGCTTTGTAAAAAGTATTAACTTTCATAGTGACACTTACTTATTCAGTTGCCTCAGTTCAATTTGTATATGTGTCCTTCATGCATATATGCAGTTCTCTTACTTAGGTGGTTCGGTGACAAATCAGAACATGGTTCATAAGAACACTAATAAATCAACACACCCAAACTCCAAGCAGTGATAATTCAACATTGGGGTAAAATTAAATACATTCGTAAATATTTTTATCGTATATTTTAATTAATCTAAAAATGATTGTATCATTTTAAAAGTTATCAAAATATTAGCGCCGATATCCGGTAAATGTGTTTAGAATTTTCCTATTTTGTTTAACTATTCTTTGATTATTGTTTGTTGAATTCAACCTTAAAGTTTACTGAGCGAAATTGAGTATGCTCATAAAATATTTTACAAATGTTGTATTAAAATCAGATAGTTTCAAATAGTAGTTATTGTTTCAATATTAATTTTCTTCCCCGTTATATCGCCATTAAAATGATAAACCGTTTGTTTGAAAATATGAATGTTTGTGTCAGATCTAGTCGCGTGCTTATTGGTTTTGATTGAAAAACAAAATTGCGTTCTCCGCATGTTGAGATTCGAAAACATATCGTTGGGTGATAAGTCATTTTCAACCATAGATAATATTTTATTAAATTTATATTTAGTAAGGCAAACGATACGTACAACGTAAATTTTTAAATATTCTGTCATCTTTTATTTAAACTATTATTTGATGTATGTGCTTACTTTGATTATATGAAGGCATCGTTTTTTGTTTAACCTACACTATGTTCATATAATTAACGACATCGACTGAAGGTGTTTGACGGAATTTTAAAATCAAAATTGAATTCGTTGAAATTTTATACGTTTCCACATGCTTAAATGTTATACGTACAAAGTTTCAGCAATTAGATTTTCAATAGAATATTTCCACCTGCGATAGTGACTGAAAATTCTTGCGTAGATAAATTTTCGGCCTTACATAATAAGTTTTTATCGATAAGCAATTATTTACCATAGTTTACGTGTTTGGATCATTCCGATTCTATAGATTTCCAGATTTTTTGTCACTCGCGATCCTAGTATCGTCATTCCTAAATGGATTCATCTTGGAATATTCTAGTTAACGGATAATTTGACCGTTATAATACGGTTTATAATCTTTGTATATAAGACGAATATCGAAAAAAAATAAACACCTATGGACAAACAGCTAAACCTATGTATAAAAGCATGATATCTAGATTAATTTTTATATCTACTGATTTAAAAAGTGAGGGGTTGTGGCAAGTGTCAATTGACGTATGACGTAATTGACGATTAAAGCCAAACTTTTATGGTTGTGTATTAATTGAACTTAATTCACGTAAGAGATTTTACAAGGGAGGTTCCTGTGTTCGTCCAATTTTTTTATTCTTACAAAATATGTAGCCAAATTAGAAGATTGACTATCACTGATTTTAGGAAACAGTGAATTGAATAATGGTTGGAAGGCTATTTTATGAAAGCTATTTACATCCGGCGTGGAACAGTAACCTGCTGTCGACGCCGATTCAAAGGCCATCATAAGTGGGCAACACGGGCGTCGCAAATGGTAGAACAGGAAATCGCTTGGCGCCGCTTCTGTATCATTGGCGCTGTAGTGCGCTATTTAGAATGCCTCCAAAATGAAATCGTTCATATAAAAAAAATCTAAGGATGAGAATAGTTCTTCTGATCTCCGAGACCGCATATTTTTTGGCATAAAAAAACACCTCGTGGATTCGCGCGCGGCGGCAGAGTGAAAAATAATAGTGTGAAATGGCGCAGCGCGAGTCACGAATGTGACGTTTTTATTACGCAATGAAAATAAAGGAAAGCTCGTCCGATGCTTTTTAGAGCTATGAAATTGTTTAATGCCCTTTTATGATGACATTTGGCGCGTGAGAGATTATCATCAGGCCGTAAATCAATTTGCGCTACACCCAATAACTCTATTGTTTTGGAGCTGAATTGATTTTATTTAATACCATCTGACTATGAAAGAGCTTTCATAGAATAGCTTTATTTTGGACAATCTAAAAACGTGATTAATTTTTAGATTTATTAACTTTTTTCAGTAAAAATAATAGTTTTGTTTGTTTTTACTCATTCTTTAAATCTATTCTACTTGTTTTAATAAATCTATTAGAATTTAAAATAAAAACTGGTGGAAAGATATTTTTTTCAATTAGTAAAGTGTAACAACCTCTTTCTTATGTAATATAACTTGAAAGTCACAAGATATGGTTCATTTAAAAAAAAGTTTTAATCTACTATAAATAACCCTTTCCGTCTTTTATCAGATGATATTGCTCAAAATGAGCAAAATTTGTTATGATGATTAGTGGAAGTAGTAGTCACGTAACATCTTCGTTGTAGAACTCATCAAATATATTATGTTATCGGAACAATGTATTGTTTACAATTTGCTATAACAGTATTGCTGTGAGAGTTATCGGAATGGAAACGGATCTCATGCAGGTGATCGAACTGGGTGACAACTCAACGTCTGAACTGCAAATTATTCATTAGCGCATTTGTTGTGCTTTCAAACATTTAATGAATTATGTAGCGTGAGTAAGTGATATTCTGATTAAGCCATGAGTTATAACTGTCGATATTTTATAATTTAATAAGTACATAAAAATCTTAAATAAAAATAAAATCCGTGAATGTATTGAATATGTTATAGTGAAAAATAAAATAATTTTTACCCAAATATAAAGTATTTGTGCTGGTAAACCGCCAGATGTGATAAAAGTATAAGGTAATAAAAAAAAACGTATAATCGATACTGTGTTTAGTTCCACTGGATTTTTTCATTGTGCTTTTGGAAGAGCTTTTAATTAACCCAATTTTTCACATAAATAGTGCGTCTGGCATATTTAAAACAGTCCGTACTAATTGTTTCAGGGGTATACAACATGCTGTATCGAATAAATATATCATAAATAATAGCTTGGATGTTTACAGACAATGTAATATTTGCACTTTGTGTCAGAAGCGCGATATTTTTCGCAATATTTGTCCAAAATGCTCGGCAACCGAAGAGTTGTGAGAGAGAAGTGCAAAGAAATGATATCCGACATAATCCTTGGATAACTATATAAACTTCAACTCTCGTTTCCTTCTTTGTCCGCCATTTTTTTTAAAACTCAATGCATACATCCTTATATGTATTTACAATAAATTTTTAATTGATTATCTTTCAACTTATTGATTGAATTGGCATTTACTTGACAGAACTCCATTATCACACGGTGAATATACAGAAGCTCAAAATCTACCTAATTCTAAGCTCTAATCTAATGCTCGCTTAATTCTAATACGTTAAATAGATACTTATTAGGATTATGGAGAATATCAATGGAAATAAAGATATTAGAAGAAGTTGCTACTTGCATTTAAAATATTATTAACGAGTGTTTAGCTGGGAACAATTTTTTCACTGTGTGATTATCTTTCACTTGAATTATCTCCCTGCCGGTTGTAACCGAGGTAAAGCTGAGATAACATTATCGTTGCACAATTATCTCACAGATTAAGCGTGTAAACGTTATCCATACACCTGAATTGCACATTATATAGCTCGCATGTGAATGTCGTTTGATTTACGTTCCGCGTTATCGTCTACCTTGTTTGTCCAGGCTGAACGTGGGTGGAGAAAAGCGTGGGCGTCCATCGCCGTACCATGGGCGTAGTGACGCAATTCGATCTGGATCCTTAATCGAATCATTTTCCTTTCGTATCGAACTCGGGATAACATTCACAATTACAATACCCACCATCCCTCTTTCACAACATGGCGGTTAATTACGAACATGATTTGTGTGGTGAGGTTGATTGTTTTTTTCCTCCCGTATGATCAAATTTACCAACCCCTTGGTTAGATGCTGGCGGATATTTTTTATTTGGTTTCAATTAGGTAAATTCAATTATATCAATATGTTAAGTGTTTCATTATTGGCCACCACTGCGTGCAAATACTTATTTCATAATCACTTAACATTTTACTGTGGAAAGTAACTTAAAATTGACACAAAAATATTAATTAAACACGCATATTATTATTGGTTTAATTTTCGAGTTGCTATTATGTAAGAAAATTACACAATTATAGCTGTACCCTTTATTAAAATAATGGCTGCAGAGCGTGTGTCCTAATTGAAGAAGTTCTCAGACTATTCCGAATCGTTTATTTTGAGAGAAAAGTTCAACAAGCAGACGGCGTAATTAATTGATACAAAAAAGAAAACCACCACTTAGTTTTCGTTACATATTTAATTTCCAACACCAAAGAGAAAATGAAGTCGGCTTTGCTGTGGAAATAATTTATTTTGAAAGTTTTGCCTGTATTGTAGTCAGCGTAACAATAATACGCGACACCAGTGGCGGGTCGCATAAACTACCCAAATATAAAAAAAAACATTAAAACCTCGACACGACTGAAGTAGTGATAAAATCCGATAATTATCGATATAATGCAAATGTGCGCAAAGTCTGTAAACTTTTCTCGTGCTTATAAATTAAATATGTGATTGATACAAAATATTACGCATAATTGACAGACACCCATGAAAACCACAGCAATATTAATAATACGTGAATTATATATCTTTATATACTATAAATAACATGCGATCTGTCTTTTATTTAAATTAAGACAATATTTATTAAATGGATATTCACGACAAAACTCATATTTTACTAGAAACTTGATTCGTCAAGTGACATATCCACTGCATCGAGGTTTTATTGCGTCCGCTGCTATATGGATCTGTGAGTTTTAAGACATATATTTTTGAGATTTCTAACCTTTTCAAATAATCTGTTCAGAGTTGAGATAAACTCCTTTAAGAGTCAAAAAATCTAAGTTAGTAAAGAATATATTTACTCTATCACATTAATAAATATATGTGACATTAATTTGTGCGAGCAAACACTTGTGGCGTCAAAGTTTCCCGAACGTCCAGCGAGTCACACGGAGCCACTGCTCGAGATGTCTATGTTCTCAGTTACTTAGTTATTATTAAGAGAGGCGGTCGACTTTAAAACTTTGCGATTTGGTATTCATTACATTTCAGGCATTTAGGATTCCGGTGGTTTACAGCCGCCACCTCTGAAAACATTTTCTCTTCTTTTCTTCTCGTCGAATAAAACTTTCGGTCTTTGGACCGTGACGACCTAGCACACTTACTTCTAAGTCCTTTCGTAATGAATGAATGTTTCTCTGAGACTGTTTTCGTAGCTTTGCATTTGCAATAGCTTTTTTTTTGCTATCACACCGACAAAACAAAATGGATATATATTTAACTCTTCAAAGTCAGTTATTATTCTTCAGTCACTAGGTTGAAACTTATGACATTTTTTTCTATCACAGTTTTATTCAATCGTACAAAATTAATATGGAATATATTTTCGTTTCGCAAAAAAATCTCGAGTTTGTCTGTCTTTACAATTAATTTATTAGCACATCTTTTCTATCGATATTTGTATTGTTATTTCTTCTCCGAATGGATCTCGAGCAAACCTGTTATTTTTTATATATATATCATGCGCATTGGAAATTTCCTACTTTTTTATTACATCATTCATTTTTAAATATGGTTGAGAATCATATTTCTTTTATAATTTTAGTGACCTTTAGTGTAATGGCTTTTTAGAGCTTACGACATCGTCAGAACTATTTCTTTTAAACTTGTTGATATTTCAAGAAAACAGTTTATACACCTAATGTTTACTACTTACAAGTCAATTAGACTGCGATATTCGTTAAATCTTCCATTATCGTATTTTTTTAAATCCTATACTGTTGCTATAAATATATATTTGTACTGTATTTGTGATTTGCTTTTATTTTTTGTTCATATAATTCAATTTTTTTTCTTATCCATACTTTCTTATCGAAACGATTTTATAGCAATTTTTATTTCTAACGTTACAGCAGACTTTGTCTTTATTTGCATTTACCGTATGCTTTACGTGTTATGTTTGACTATTAATTTTTACTGTTCCAATAAGATTCAATATTAAAAGACTTAAAATTTTCAAAAAAAAGTCTAAGTAAAACAAACTTCTGACTTTGGAAACTTTCAGGGAATGAAATTTAATCTGAGTATAAATGAAAACATGTGTCATAGAATAATATCATTTTAACATCATTTAAAGTCTGCCAAACATTCAAAATACTGTGTTCAAAATTCGTATAACTGCTATCATAAATATTCCGTTGTATTTTCTATAAAGGTCTGCTAGGATTGAGATATTGTTCTCTCGGGGCCTGCAATATTCATAAAGCTTAATGCAGTGAAGTTATTATTTCACATTATCCAAGTTCGCGAAAGTTATGGACCATTTGTTGGCTCGTACAAGTAACTAGTACAGCTACTTGAACTCGTTTCAGTTTTGCAGTTCACTAATTTTGTGCGCATGTGTGCTCAAGTGCACTTCAGATCCTAATGTATAAATATTGCATCCACCAGAAACATTATTACGTTACTCTATAAGTCTATATTTAAGAAGTCTGTATATTGTGTTCTAGCTTAATGTATGAAAGATACATCAGAGTCGACATGGGAAATATAATACATATAATATACAACTAACCCGTAGCCAATGTGAAGTATATTGATGTTTTATGGAGCATGTTGACAGAACTTGTATGTTATTTTTTATTATTTTCGACGGATTCGGTCGTATCAAGCAGAAATTTATTGTGAAAATGCATGTCTGGAAGTTCATTTAAATATAAAAAATAGTGGCTTCCAACCTGAGACGCGCGTAGCGTTTATGAACAGCGGAGGCGCCAAAATATTTAAATATTATAACAAAACAATTATCACATCATAATATCTACATATAAATAAAACTTCGTAGGAAACCTTCTTATTATCCTGGTAATTAGAAACGATTGACGAAATTGACTGGCGCGAAAAAATATTTAGGGAGAAGTCGTGGTATAAAAGTTGGTAACCACTGTTATAAATCTTTGCTATTGCACTGGTTATGCATCAAACTGTGAAGCACGGTGAAAAAATAGCAATGTATTTTAGTTCTACAAAATTATTTTTAACAAATATAGTTGATAGCTATTTCGGCTCACGCCATCGTCAGAACTAAATATAGCTAAAATTTTCAACTATATTTGTTAAAAATAATTTTGTAGAACTAAAATACATTGCTATTTTTTCACCGTGTTATAATGGATTTTCTAAATAGTGAATGCCAATTCAATCAATAAACTGTGAAGCGTTTTTCATCTCTTCGATAATAATAAAATATTGATTTTAGTTATTTAGTTAAAAATTACGAAACTAGTGTGGTATATTTTCTTTCTACTGAACGTGCGTAGGGAATTAGGCACATACAATAAATGCATTTATTACCATACTACCACATATCAAAAAATAACTTCTGATATCGTAAGGCGTAAATCCTAAGGCAAATAAATTGAATAGCTGTAAGCTACATGTCTTATTTCATATTTTTTTGTAACCTATAAGGTTAATTTAGAATTGAATAACTCTCAATAGAGTTTGTCTGGAGATTTTTTCGAAGAGGCGAAATGCGTGTCACTGTTAGTAACCCAACAAGTGTAATACAAAAGTAAATAAATATCAATTATCAGTCTATTAGCTGGTTGGATAGAGAGGATCACAGATATAACCTGAGTCCATTTTTTGTTTAAGTATTTTTTTTAATTAGCTAAACTTATTTCTAAATTTTGTTTGATATCAACGTTATAACATACACAATTCAAAAATTCTATTGGTCAAAGTTTTTTCTTTAAAGTTGAGACAAATTACAGAATCACTCTTAAAATGTTAATTATCACTTCATGGTGGAAGTTATGATTTTTTCAATAATGAGAACACATTATCTAGTTGTACTTCGACAATTTATTTTATGATCAGCACCGGTTTTACTTATCGCTAGCATTATCAATTGATATTCTCAACTGAGATTATTAGTTGATAATCCTCGCGATGAATGAAACTGATCTTAACCATAATATATACTGTAGAAATAGTATTAAATCAAAATGTGTTTTTATTATTTAATCTACTGAATAGTATAAATTGTTCATGCAAAATTACATTTTACAATTAATAGCGGATTGCTAGCTGCATAAATATCTCAGTTAAATAATACTTATACATATTTTGTTTTGTTTTATAGTAATCTGTATTGTTATTTTTGTGTCTTATTAAAGTTGCTAGTGTTTAATCATATATATTTTATATTCACATAAGACATTTGCAGTTATGTGAAAAAATATAACTGGATAACTTTATGCAGACAACTTTTATATCATTTGTTTTATCCATTTTTCTATTGTTCAAGTAAACGCTCGATCCCCGTAATGTCTTTTATGGACTGTTTTAAAGTTCCCTTTGTTTCAGTGATTCCCCAAGGTAGTTGTGCCCTCCAAGCCGGTTGATAAAAGATACATTTGTGAAATTTTCCGACCAATTGCCCATACTAACGGACGAAAAAAAAACGTTTTTTAAAATAAACAAATAGTTTTCACATATCTCTAAATAACTTTTTATTTAAAATTTATGTTAGAACAAATGGTTGTGTCATTGAGTACAGTTAGAAAGTTCAATGTTGCAATATTTACAGTGGCGGCTCGTTCATATACACTGCGGAGCTGCAGCACCCCCAAGAAAATTTGATAGAAATGAATTTTATTTATTTTTATTATATCTATAATATTAACTATTTTAAAGTGTGGCATGTGTTTGCTGAGCGCGCGCCGATCGCTCTTCAGATGCATAATTGTACACGTATTGTGCCGATAGAGTGTACAGTAATATGAGGCGAGCGCTGCGTAGCGACGTTGCTCCTAGAATTTTTTGTGTCCACGGTGTCACTCACTGTATGACGAGAAGTGCGTAGAGTGGAGGGGGGTCTCGCCGTATGGTCAGTGTCACGCTGCAGCTCGGAGCAGCGTCGGAGCAGTGCTTTTTTGCAAATTTTTTATTCTGGTTAAAACTATTTCACAAGTTAATGCCGCATGTTGAAATCCTTTATAACCAAATGCAATCTAGAGAAATCGACATATTTTCAATACAAAAAAATATAAAAAGCTTTAAGAATGCCATATCGAAAATACGAAATTCATATACCGAATTGTCTTCGTCACAGTTTCAGGAAGCTAGAGATATGTGCGACGTATTAAGTTCAGACATGGAACAAAGGTACTCTTTCAATAATCAATTATTGGCTGCTAAATTGTTTGACAGAGTAAACTTTAAAAAATATCTCCAGAAAATGCCAATTGAAGAAGTCAATCAAACTATCGAATCGTATCCAATGCTTGAGAAGGAAAAGCTTCTTACAGAATTTCACGTATTTTACGAAAGAGTGGAAATGCACAACTTTGATAATTTAATATCATTATTGAAAAATATTCATGCTAATAATTTGAGCGATGTTCTTGGAGAATTGACGAAGCTCTTAAAAATTTTAATTACTACTCCAATGACAACTGCAGAACCTGAGCGATGTTTTTCTACATTAAAAAGAATTAAAACTTATCTCAGGAACACAACTAGTCAAGAAAGGCTAACGGCTTTGTCAATGCTTTCAATAGAGAAAGATATGATTACGAAAATACCAAACTTTAACGAAAAAGTCATAGAAAAATTTGTTAATAGCAAAATAGACGAATGGAATTTATTTTAAAATAGCTTTTTTTTAATTGTTATTATTTTTGATATTTCAAATAAAATCTAAGTAATATGGTCTTTTAATGAATTTTAATTTATCCACAGCACCCCCAAATCTCACACCCACGAGCCGCCACTGAATATTTATATTTTCGGCATATCCTATATATGTATTATATTTATTTATCAGGCTAATAAAATAAATACTTAATTTTACTGTCGTGTCCTGAATCAAAAATCCACAGTATCGCCGAAAATCTCTGTTAATCTGTAGTTCCGAACGTTTGTACTAGCTTATAAAGTATACGATATAAGACAGGAAAAAAATTACTAAGTCTTTTTATACGTGGATCCCATTAACCTGTGACGTTCCGTTCAACTTTTCCCCATCGCAGTAAACATTACTCGCCCCTCCTAAGTACTTAGTCGCTTCAGGTAGTACTACTTTGTGTTGTTTTAATTTTACGTTACATTTTTTTACTCACGTACCCGTGTAACGCCGTCTGAGTAAGGATAAAATGCCGGCAGAGACTTTTTCAAACATTTCTTATTTTCAATTATAATATTTTAAAAGTATATTTAAAATGCTCGGTTTGCATTTATTAATTAAATTTCTGGCAATTTACCGGCGAAAAGACATCGTGTATATAAATGAAGCATTATGGTATATATATGTACAATGGTTAATTCTTATTAAAAACATAAATATTCATAGTTTTACGCTTTCGTGTCTCTCATAGTATACGCCACGTAGTGTACAAAATATAGATGTTTTGTACTCTTAGTTTATACCAGTGCTCCGCAACTTTTTGTCTTCCACGGTACACCTCACATCAACATTTATAAAAATGATTTTCCATCGACGCCTTGGTCAATAATGAATTATTCATTCTGTATAATTTACTTTACACTTTTTGTTTTATGAATTCACATTATATATTGTTGATCGCGTATATAATATCTATGTTCATATGTCATATATTAATTTTGCTCTCCTGTATTTCGGCACAACTGCCATCGTCTGGTAGCCCACCGGTTTCGAAGCACTGGTCTATACGACATCCGCGTTCTTGTGTGGTCTAATATTTCTTGTTGGTGATAGTTATAATACGGTTGTTAATAATGAAATGGTGTGATTAGAGCAGTAACACTTGAACCAACATACATTTCATATTATATCAGCGACATCTATTGTTTTTTTTTAGAATGTCTCCTTTTGAAAAAGAATACTTCCTGCGACCTGACTAATTTCATAATCACAATAACAAACAAAGTTAATACATACTCAGCGATGCCAGATATCTTGTTTATTAAAAAAATAGGACAGCTAAATTAACGATAATTTAAAAAAAAATAATAATTAACTCAGTTTAACTCGAAATTACCATTTGATTCAATTATTACTAACACAAAAAACCAGGGCTGTAGAGTCGAGTCGTGAAAAGCGAGCAACTTCGACTACTTTTTCAATTAGGCAATTTTGAAGAATATCTCAATGTTCAATTGCAGATTTGGTTGGTTATTCTTTATTTTAATGCTCATAAATAGAAAAGGTAGCAAAACACTGACAAAAATTAACTTTTTTTATTCGGATTCTCTTAAAGGTTAATGTCGAGTCGGATTCGTGTTTTTTAACGACTTCTTCTTATCCTTGCAATAAACAGTAGAAAGAAAATTTTCATCAATGAAAAATATGCGAGTGTTTGGAAAAAAGGTGTTTATATCATTTGATTCAATAGATAGTTACATATTTTTGTTGTTTTTGCTGTATAAATAATGTGGTTGACACGACACAGATATTTAAAAGTATAAGATATATTAAAGCGTAAACTTTTAGTTAGTTCCATCTTTGGGTTCCGATGTTTTATTTCACGTGATATAAATCCTGATTTGGTCCAATAACAATCTGGCAGCGCTGTGTAAATCTTTGTTGAATAACAAGCTGTTACAAATCAAACGCTTTCAGTAGTTTCATGATAAATTTGTCGTGACAGTTAATCACCAAATGAGTTTATTTTACTCAGTCGAAATTAAATTGTATTCAGGCTTCACCATCCTTCCAAGAAATGTCATGCTTATAAAAGGTTCCGAAAACTTTTCAAAGAAGGTCTTTTATGCAAACGTACATTGGGTAAGTTACAGAAATGCACCATTTGTTCACGGCTTCAACCGTACAATGTGCTTGATATATTATTATGTTGACCACCGGCTGATGAAATAATTTACTCCAACATAGTATTTATTTCACTCTTATAATTTAACAGATATTCACACAATATCGCACAGAATTTATTGAGATCATTTCTCTATTTTACTTAGATATCTTAATTCTTTATCGCGTGTACCCACTTTTATTTCCATTTGAAATACTATTTGTCATTTTTAAATAACACTATTTGTGTTAATGATTATTAAGCAAGTAAATCTGTTATCACTTCTGGACGGAAAGGCATTGCATTTTAACCGCTTTAGTGCTATGCTTATTTTGTAATTGATTGTAAGTGCATGTTTTTAAATTGCTATAGGTATCTTTGTTATTATAGAGAAAACATTATAGTGGTAAATAAGAACGCAATCTCTTGCTCAAATTTCAATAAATTTTAATGTATATAATAATAAACAACAATTGATAAGGTTATCAAGACGTGCGCCAACCACCTAATACCGCACTTACAGCAAGATAGCGCTGAATAGCACTTTGGCGGTTAAATAATATAAGCGTATTTTTTACTACTCATTTCCACAATATATTTTGTTATCAGGACCGCGAAAATTATTGACTGATCAGTTGATAATGCTCGCGATGAGCGAAACCGGTCCTGATCATAAAATCTATTGTGAAAATGAGTACTAAAAATAGTGTTTTTATTATTTTTAAAAAACTGTTATCATATTTTTACCATATTGTATGTTTACCATGTCTCTGGAACACCACAATCAGTAAAGAAAAGTTTTTTTTTATTTAAAGGTATGTTATATCTGGGCCATATTTATTGTTGTATGTATATACATAATTGATTGCATCTTTGTGATCATTGTGGAGGTTTTTTATGTCATATCCGCTACTTGTTAGTGCATATGGCCACCACGCGGCGCCTCCAATATTCCCTATCCTCAGTGCTCTGCATAAATGTGCAACTTGACATTTTACCGAATGCTTGAACCCAAGGCAGCGATACACGTCGCCAATTGTTTTACTTCCTGAATATTTCTGCATATTATGCTCTATAGATCTAAACAGCAAGCTTAATCACATATATCCTGAAATGAATGGCATACGTTCATTCAGTATTCGCGGTTAAATCGCAGAAATTTGTCATTTTTTTTATATCTATTATTTTCTTTACTGCAACTTTTGGTGCACGTTTAAATGTGGTCTGCTGAGAATTCCACCGCGGTTTCAACCGCACTCAATAGTACACCAATGTGCACGAAACGACATGTATTTACACGATAACATTGCATTTGATTATAATGTGTCTGCGTGTCTCGCATAGGGGGCTGTTCCTCCCACTGTTCTAGTGTAGTGTGCCAAAGAGGACAGAGGAATGTGATTCACAAACGGGATGCAGACGGATCCTTTTGTTTGTCTGCGGCTGCGACACGCCTTTGTATACGCGCCACCGCGGATTCTGACACCCCATGCCGCACGTCGCACGCTGCCGCACCCGACTGATTTATAAGTAATGATATCTAAAAGATGAACAAAAAAATCTAAATCTGATTATATGAAAGGAAAAAAAATTAAAAAAAAACAATCGTAAAATATAATTATCTGAAAATTTGAATTTCTGCAGCCGTTTTATATATTCATTTAAACACAATAAAATTAACTTTTTTAAATAATAAAAACACATTTTTTAGTACTTATTTCGACAATATATTTTTTGACCAGGACCGGTTTCGCTCATCGCGAGCATTATCACGTTGAGCGAACCGGTCCTGATCAAAAAATATATTGTGAAAATAAGTACTTAAAAATGTGTTTTTATTATTTAAAATATCATGCCTTTCCACCAAGAAGTGACAGTTAACATCTTAAAAGTGAATAAAATTAATCATATTATATATGTAGGTTATGGAGTAGAATAGACACCAGTGGTCAAATTGTGAAATTTTGTGATAATTTGTGTGAAAAAAAGTGATTCGCATTTTTTTTTTTAATTTAATGCGATCAACATAACGTCAATGCAAATTCACTCGCGATCAACATAAAAAGAAAGAAAAAAAAAAGCATTCAAAAGCATTTTAAAGACCTCAAATTGGAATTAAAAAACGTTGCACGTTGCACGTTGCACGTTGGATTGTTGTAATTTCAGATTCAAAACTCAAACTTATGAATCCAAAGATTGCTGCGGTTGAACTCTTACCACTTAACCACAGAAACTGGCAATATATAACCTGCTGAAGCCTTTTTTAAAATAAATATTTATTTTATTGGTGTTACAAAAACTGTGGTTTTTATATTACTTTTAAATGATAAGTGAGAATAAATACGAACTAAGAATCGAGTACTGTATATCGAGTATTCTCAATCATTGTATATGTAATCACCGTAGTTTCCAGCAGTACTTACAAAAAATTAAATCTTTAAATATTACTTAAATTCTTTACCACTGATACGGTTGATTTTTGTCCGATTTTTCCGTTCAAATAAAAGTGTTCAATGATATTTTTTGTATTGTAACATTATGAAATCGCCTTCGTAATTGATTTACTTATTTAGTACCGCTCTGGTCCACAGTGCGACGGTTGCTGGGTACTGCGCACGTGTAATCACTCTAATTTAATAGGTACGCAAAAATGTAATTTCTTTTGGAGGCAGCCGAATGCCACTAATAAAATTGCTTTGTCGTGCAAACTTGAATTACGGTATCAACAATTCGTATAACTTCAGCTAAAATTATTATATTACAAGTTCGTTTTCCATTCATAAGAACCACGATAAAAATTTTATATTGAAATCAATATTACTATCAAGAATAGTTTTTTTGAAAAGTATAACATATTTACCAAAAGATATTTCTTTTTATCATGACAGCGTGATAGCTAGCAGAAAATGCGTAATTCTTTCCGTTAAGAACTGAAGATACATTTTCACAATAATTCTTTTATAGTTGTATATATAAAATATGATTCTAATTTACTTTTGTACGTCATTATTTGTAGAATATTATCTCGATGAGATCGGTCAGTGTTTTCACACAGTGGGCAACATTTATGTTGCATGCACGATGTCGCACAGTTCAACTGCACCGCTAGCGTTTTTTTATCAAAAATTCATCAGTAATGTTGCATCCGTGTGGTAGTGTACCTGAAGATGCCGAAAGACGAAACCCACGTCGTTAGCGACAAAACATGTGGGATCATACGAAGTTTTAACAATTCAAATTTGATATTGAAACTCCATCAAGTAGATTCAGTCGATATCATATATTAAAAAAATCATTCGTTGTTTTTGTATATCACACCATAATTTAACATTAACTACACGCTGTATTTTTCAAAAATAAAGTCTTTAAAATAAAAAAAAAACGTATTCCATTAATGGCATGTCAATGTTTAAATCATAACTAAAAAAGTGTAATCCTCGAAAGTTTTTTTAGTATAAATTTTACAAACACCACCTACAAACGAAGCAGTTAAACTTTCTTGGTCATTTTTAACGATTAGCGAATTTTAAAAAATTAGCAAAATCGATTTATATTTTCAAGAAAATCATAAAATTTACAGACCTATCTCGATACCTATCGATCTAAAAAAAATGCTTTCCTGCAAAATGGTGAAAAGTGAGACATAAACTGTTACGTCAGTATCGATAAATGTTAAGGATATAAAATTATTTTTGTATATTCACTCAGGTACCCTATTGGGCGAGCTTAATAAATTTCTTAAAATGTCGCATGCCCGGATACTGCGACTTAAATCTCTCTCCAAGTAATAATAATCATACAAACGATGCGATGCGTTAGGCAAACTTCAATAATAACTGCTGCGAATGAGTCCCAGGGTGGCCAGCAGAAAGAAAGCGCTGCGGTCTGGCGGAACATAAAAACGGGGAATGCCACACCGGCACGTTCCTGTCCAATGAAGAGCACAAAAGAAAACCCCCCGTGGTACGAATATTAAACGGGTCTAGATAATCAACGGGCTGGTGTTGTAACCTCTACTTGCTAACTAACTTGCTTCTTCTACTACTTTTGTTCTAGTTTTTATACTTCTTTGGACGGGAGGAGTTTCGCCTATCATACTGATAGGGATAAGGATCATCGGACTGATGAAACTTTTCGCGATCGTCGACACTCGGAAATGTCGTCGAATATTTGACAAAGAAATATCCATTCTTCGTTCGATTTGTTATACAAAACTTAAATTTGAAAACAAGCCGTAAAAAGATATTTGCTAATATTGCTGATAGTGTACTGTTTCTCCATACAATACTTTTAATTAAAAAAAAACAAAACAAACACGTAAATATAACAGAAATATGTACTATATTATACCAACATTGTTATTTTATAAAATGTATTGTTGAGAAAGAAATACGTGCTTCCTCTTGAAAACTAAAATAATTTTGAAATAATATCAATATTTTACTAGAGGTTAAATATATACCTCATTGGTTTTTCTATCGAATCTTCCGGTAGAAATCTTTTTTACGACAGTATTAATTCAGTTATCCACGTCATCAAATGATGTCAGATCTAAATCAATACAGGTTATTTGTGTGTAAAATATGTTTAATATTTTATTTTACTGACTTAATTGGCATTTACTTGGTAGAAATCCATTATAACACGGTGAAAAAATAGCAATGTATTTTAGTTTACAAATTTTTTTATAAGATATAGTTGATAGCTATTTCGGGTCTCGCCATCATCAGAACTATGTTCTAGAACTAGTTCTGATGATGGTGTGAGTCGAAATAGCTATCAACTATATGTTCTAAGAAAAAAAAATTGTAAAACTAAAATATATTGCTATTTTTTCACCGTATAATATTTTACTATTGAAGATCAAAACTTTCAATTTATCCATCGTATGTTGCCTGTGAGAACTGTGTGAAAATCAATCTGAATATTAAGTATACATAAATAGAATATTTGTATTTCTCGAAAATTCTTATTTAAAATTTTATTCAATACGTAGGATTTCTTGTTAACCGCACATTTCGGTTATATGCCACTTCTTTATATCGAATGAATTATTTATCCCATAACTTTATAACCTTGGTCCGCCTTCATCATGTTTCCATTATTTTTCGTTTGCTTGTATCAAACTTATCTTCATTTCAAGTTGTACTTGTATCTTTTTATATTTTAATAAAATTTTGCAACTTTATTTTATCAGGAGGTTTCCTTAATTCTAAGACAAGCACTCGTCGATTAAAATGTAAAAAAAAATATTCCACAGAAGAGCAAGAAAACACCTCTCCTACTTGTTATTCATAGCACAATTTCCTTTTTTAATTATAGCGTTTCTTGCCTGAGCAATTTAATTATTTAATATTTTTTTCTTTGAGTCGATCTAGATGATATTTACATTTCTTTGTTTTTGATCCCAACACAACATTTTTTTTAAATTATTCTTTATGAATTTTTGACGACTGTTGCGTGCTTGTTTTAGCTCATAAAATGCGACGTCGGTAATAATTTAGTGTTCAAAAATACTAACCATATCTAATCTACTAATCTCTTTGCAGTTTTTTTTATCAATGTAAAGAAATATCGTTAGGTACTAACTTGCTTGGTAAATTGTTCCCTTATTCTTATGAATACACACGTATTAGTGATTGTTTTGGATTAATATCGTGAGTTTAACAGTTTTTTGGAGTCACTTCTTATAAAAGTATTTGGTTTCTGGCTGAAACTACGATGAAAGGAATTCACAGACTATCTCAACAAGTAATAAGTTCGATATTTTTTGAATCCTGCTCGTCAAAGATAAACTATATTGAACTTTACAGTTTCATCAGTTGTATATAATGTGTACATGTATGCAAGACTTTATTAATCACTAATTGTGAAATTTTATGTCAAAACGAATTATTATGATCATATTTTTTTTGTTTATATTTTTGTTTGATGATATCTACTGAAGGTACTTGTTGGCATTCCAATATCAAGTTTGAATTGTTATAACATTGTACGATACATAGTATAAACCCTAGGGCAAGCTCTAAATGGCAGCTAAAACAAATTGAATCATATTGATCAAATAATAATTAACATAATTGTCTGTGATAATTTTTATCAACGATTAATCTTGTTAATAAGTCATTCTTAAAAGGGTTTATAACAAATAATAATCAACTAACATTCAAATATAATTGTTTTTTTTCGTTAATATCTACTTATTTCAATTTGGCAAGTAACGATTAAACATCTAGTGACTAAATGTAAGAATTCTTTGTGAGATTGTCGATTCATTGAACTGATCTCGCGTAAGATGCCGAAAGACGAAACCCAGGTTATCAGTGACAAAACATGTGGAATCCTACAAAGTTGCAACAATTCAAATTTAAAAAAAAGTCGCTTTTAGTTCGATATCTTTTGAATCCTTGTCGTCAGAGAAAAACTATAAGGAGATTTATAGTTTCATCAGTTGTATACAATTTATACATATATGTAAGGCTTTATTAATCACTAATTGTGATGTTTATATCAAAACGAATTATTATGATCATGTTTATAATTTGATTGTACAGATAAGCTTGGGGTGCTGCTGAAATAGGGCTACTATAATATATTAAATGTTTTTTTATAATTAAAATCATTTGTAACACTGTACCGGAAAAAAACAATATTCATTATAATTGCCGTATACTTTTGGTTGGCTCTAAAATAAAATTTCGGCTTATATATCTGCATACAAACCAAAATAACAGCTACTTTTTAAAACAATTACTTATAAAGTAATGCTTTTCTTTGTTAAACTTTTTCCAATTCAAAATGAAAACACGCCATTTTATAATGCGACCAGTAAGGAAACCGTGAATTATAGTAAAAAGTCACCCACACTAATGAAAATGTTATTAAAGAAATTTTCGAATACTTTTTCTGGCGTCCATTATTTTTTTGAAAACAGCTCTGAATAATAATTAACTGCGTACAATTATTTATACATGAGTCGAGGACTCGCACAAAACATGGACCTTTGTCCGCATGACAAATTACAACCATACATCTAAAATGTTTTAAATCACAGTGCCTTTCAAGCATTGCTGCTTGAACAATTTATTTTAGCTATGAAATTAATATGATTTCTTATTTTGCATGAGCATTCTTACCCATTTTATTAAGCATGGATTTAAAAGAGAGCTTAAAGTGACATGCTTTATTTTTTTTAAATCAACAGTATTTATTCTTTGATAATGATTTGCTGGTATCTTATATTCAATCAATATTCCAATTATATTTGAAAAACTCATTTTTTAGTAATACATGTACGTATTCAAAAAAAAAAACAATGATCTGGACCGGTTTCATTCATCGCATACATTATCAAGATTATTTTATATATTTGTAGCTTAAGCACCAAAGAATTGTCATTTATTTATTATACCATAATGCCTTCCCACCGAAATGCGATATTAAACACCTCAAAAGTAAAACGTCAATATTTCATTTAATGAGTTTCCACAGATTATTGAAGTACTAAAGCTTGTACCATCTATTGGATCTTCGCTAATACGATTGGTTTATGAATCACTCTTATTTTATAACGTAAAATTTTTCGTTTTGTTCGTTTATATCATTTTCAATATTCTCGTGAGGAAATGGAGAAATTAAAAAAATAAATACACATTTTACTGAGGCGTTAATATATACTTAAAATATCGATTTTCTCCGTTGACGATTTGTCTTGTTGATTATTTTTTAATAATAAATATAATATTTTTTTTAAGCCACACATAATTTAGAGAAAGACTTAATCTATTATTCTGAATACATACAACTTTGTCAAGATAGTAAATGTTAACACATGAAAGCTCGGTAAGCAATGTTTATGATAATACGATATGTGTGTCATTACAAGTCAACATTTAATTATTTGAATTTGTATTGGTATTTATAGTACGACCTTAAGTGTATTAAATGTGTGATACTCAAATGTAACATTTATATTTGGCTATAATTATAAAAGCCCATCCCAAAAAGTAGCGTAGCATCAACTATTAGATAATCACTGTCATACTCTAGCCTTATTTTATCACTTCGGAAAGCATAGATTGAGCGTATGAGTTTCAAGCAGTTTTCAGAGGAAAATTATTCTGAGATATATTTCATTGCACCTTTCATTCATTACCGCTTTAAATATTGTTTGTGATGGTTTTTATTATTTGGTCCAGAAATATTATTCAAAATATATCGAATTAAAAACTTTTACAAAGTAACGCACCAAACATTGTTCAGGTATGTAATATTGCTTCGACCTTTACAATTTCTTTTGACCTAATCCCGGGTAAGTTTTATAATCTCTGTTTTAAATAATCGCTATTGTTCTGAGTAGATGACAAACGTGGGCGATCGGGCTCCGAAGTAGGGCGGAAAAAATGCGACCCAAGACGTGCTGCCTCGAAGGACGGATGGATTAGGGCGGCTTACTTCGTTCCCCTGTTATTATGTTGACATCGTTTCCTCGCACGCCCTTCCCGGATATTATGTACTCCTATTAGATTTGCGGTTCATAATTTTAAAGCGGTCCGCGCTATTTTTTCTCTACCGTGTGAGTTTATCGCCTCGTAAATTATCGAATCGTTTTTATTCCATTTGTAAAAACAGTAATTTGGCAAGCAGGTTCACGTGTTACCTATTTTTTCAATGTTAAAACCAAAATAAGACAATTTTAAAATGATTCTGTTTTATAAATGATCTCCTATGGTCATATATGTCCCCATGTTAGAGCATAGATTCTCATCCTGTGGGTCGCGAAGGGTTCTTTGTGAGGTCGCCAACCTTTACGGTCAACTAAAAAAAAAAAATTGTATGCTTTTGGATTGTATGAGGCGTCGCGGGTCACATGGTTTTATGAAAAGGGGTCGCCACTCGAAAAAGGTTGGGAACCTATGTGTTAGAGGAATCTCAAAAGAAGCTTTTATTTAAGATTGCCCGCTTCTACTTGTTTCCTCAACCTTTTTTCCGTTAGAACTGAATATAACGTGTTTATATATGATTCCCACGATTAAGGAATGACTGTTGTTGATAAAAGTTTTGTTTTAAGCATGCATACCTTCCAATAAGTATCTATAAATCGATTACTAAAACTTTTTTTAAGCTGTCTGCTACGGTTGGATTTTCGTGAAGTCTGCAATCAGATCCAATGTTGATGTCACCACTGCACCACGGACAGAAAAATAACTGAATATTCTTTAGTATATGTACATTAATTATGCAGAAATAATTCAGTATAAAACACCTAACAAAATCATGATAACATTGACAGACAATTGAGGCAAATTACATCTGATTTTGTAGTCGATTGCTGCTTTCTTGGACTTTCATCTCACTCCGGTGCACAGCCAATGGCTTGGATCCTCAAAGAAAACCTTAGTAATAAAATGACAATTCATCTTATCCTTTCTTAAATCCTTACATATTTTGTTTTATTGACCACTGCGTTACGATAGTATTTTTAATTATTCGCTGAAATTTTCTTTTAAATCCACTGCACTAAAAATTAAGTCTTGTCATCCAACAAACTTGTATTGTACATTGAACATATTCATTGTATTTATCGTGCTTAAAATAACTTGATTGCCAAATAAATTAAATTCCTAAATTTCGTATTCATTTAATCCAACATGATGTGGACATTGCAATAAAATACATATACTAGATGAGGTTAGTTGCATAGTTACAGTATTGTACTTGTGGAAACAAAACAATTTTATTTCTCAGCACTCAAAACTTTGCACTCTTTAGGCCATAACATTTTAACCTCTTACAGCTTTAAACTATCGTATTTTTTTCTCCTATGCGAATCTTAATATTGATCTGTATTATTTTAATAGGCACATTTTTCTTGTTTACATCTTGAAAATGTTGGCGTCATGCTTTCTTTTTGATTAGCTCCCGTGTAGCTGATGATTGGAACAACAAATTAAATACTAAGTAAAATAAAAAGTGTTATTATTATATTAATATGTTGACATTTGTTACATTTTTTTTACGCTGAATTAAATATTAAGACGTACGAATTTTGTAATACTACCACATTCATTCAATTCGCTTAGAATAAACTTTCATCTTCGTACTTTTGTCTATTGAAAATGTAAATGTCTATCAATTTAAGTTTATGTAAAATAGTTTTGCGTCTTATGTAGAGATATTTTACAAGCTTTTTACTCATTTTCGTGTTTGCTTTTCATGTATTATAGAAATCGATTTTTTCTTTGCGAAAATTGTTATAACTAAGACAGAAATCATATTATTAACGAAATCACCACGATCAATATAAATTTATGGTGGCTATTCTATTTATAAGCGGAATCAGTTATGTGCCACTATAGAAAGCAGTTTGATTCAACGGAATTCTGAACAAATATCCTATAATCTGTATTTGATTCAATGCAAATAGCGCAAAATTGAGTTTGCGCCCAATGAATTTGATTTCCGTTTCAAATAGTATTGTCGTTTCGATTGTGAAGCCGTTTTGCTTTTTTAACGTTCCAAATAGGCGCTAGGTTTGATTCGATTTTTTGCGTGTTACTATCAATCATATACGCACACGGCTCGCTGTAACAATTTACTTGATAGGTCTTTTTGTTTCAATGATTTTATTGCATTCAATATATTACCGTGTACATGTTTTGATTGTGGACTCTGCATGGCACTACATGGAAATAAAATATTTTTACTAGATAAATTCAAATTTTCAATGGTTTCTAAGAGTACATACAAAATAAACTAGGTTCTTAATAAAACAAACAACTCATTTTAATTAATTTTCCCAGAAAATCTAATCCTTTTGCGTTAATAAACGAACAGCTACTACAAGGCGTTATAAGAAACTATCATTTAAGCCATAATACATATGGCTGTCGTAAGTTATTTATATTATTTAAAGGTAGTTTTGTTTTTATTCTGATTTAATTCATAGTCCATTCAATTCTATGACTGAATGTACACAAAGCATCCATATATGTATCTTAGAAGTTGCCTCTTCATTCACACTTACTTACTTAAAATTTGCTTAGCTTAATTTTGTCGGGTCCAAAATTTGAGTTGTATAGGCTTTAAAAAACTTTTAATGTTTTTATTACTTTAAAGCTTAGATTGATTGTCTTTTTTGCTGACAGGTCATTGATTTTAAATTGTTTATGATAATACAATTAATTTATTTGAAGAGACTTTGACGACCATGTTACCCATTACGTTCGATTGTTTCGACACACAAGCCTGAATAATCCGGTTGACTTCGACCACATAAATTATCGAGTGAGATTATGGCCGCGTTTATTGCACTAATCATTGCAAATTTGTTCGAGTATGCACGCTCTCTAATCATATTACATCGCCGGCTGTGTTGCCCCATAATGCTCGATTTATTATCGTTAGCCGTCGCTTTATTGTGTGTGCTGCAAACACCGAGCTTCGCGTTTTGTACACTCGGATGCAGGAAAACTTTCAAAGCTTCAGCCTGCCGTACAAAATCATAATAATAATTATCAAAACACAATGTACGGAATAAAGTTCGAAACCACCGACTGTTACAGAGATATCTATTTCCTCATACCAATTGTTTCTAATGCTTTGTGTGTTTTTGGATATTATTTGGAATTTTATACCTAAAAAGCAACCGGTAAATTTTAACTATTGTTATAAATATATTTCTAATATTGGAATATCTTCTGTAAAATACTTTGCTTCGGATCTTAGGTATTTTATATATATATATTTTGATATTAATATCAGTAGGTATTTCTTTATTAATTTACGTAATTACTTGTAAGATCTTAACTGTCACTTTTTGATGGAAAGACACGATATTATAAATAATAAGAACACATTTTCAGTACTATTTCAACAATTTATTTTACGATCACGACGGATTTTGTTCATCGCGATGAGTTTTTATTTTAAATTACCCAATAAAATGTTTTATTTATTTATATTAAAACGTCTTGTGACGAAGGCATCCAATCTAAACGTATTTTTTATCAAATCAGTAGCTTTATAGTGTTATTGTATGCAATAAAAACACTAATTTTAAATTGTGACAATACTACTACAAATGTTTTTTTTTCTGTTGCATCCGTGTGATAGAATGCCTGAAGATGCCGAAAGGTGAAACTAGGGTCGTTTTTGACAAAACGTGTGAAATCGTATAAAAATGTAACAATTTAAATTTGATATTGAAATTCCATCAAGCATCTTCAGCGATATTATGAATTACCACTAAAAATTGTTTTATTTAAAAGAAAAACAAACATTGTTATTGAAATAAATTTCAATTTATTTTTAAGACTAAGTGTCTTCTCCTTATTCTGTCTTATATATACATAACATATTTACTTACACATAGTTTGAGTGCATCCGTATTCTAGAATGCCAGAAGATACCAAAATACGTTACTAGAGCCATGAAATGTGTGAAATTGTATTATGTATGAACGATTTAAATTCAAAACCCTGTAGGTAGTGGTGGTTACAATGTTGAGATAAATGCACTAGGAAATATTTAAAAAAAACCATGACGGTAATATGTTGATCCGAATGCGAGATCGTACCAATATCGACAATATTCGAGGCCACTCTTGAATTGTGTTGAACTGCAAGTCAAATCTTGACCTGTCTAACTTTCGTATGTAACCAAAGCTCTACGCTGAATGCGAAATGCATACTGTTGGTAGATAGCTCGTCGATAACCCAGCTGCATAGTGACTAACACTTAGTTAGACCAACAGTAAACTGCATTACCGAATTATTTGACTCGGATGCATTGTAGATGCAAATGTATTAAGTCAAATAGTTTGTGTGTGCTAAGAACTTCTCAGGATCTATAAAGCAAACTTATTCTAGTTTGAAGTACACCAAGTTTCTTAAGCCACCGATTTCAAAATATTTAATTACTTAACTTTACCTGTCGAGTGGCAGATATTTTTCAACTGATTTGTATATGGAAGTCGAGGTTTTTTCAGCCTAATAGAAAACTGTATCATAAAATATAATGTGAAAATAGTAGTAAAACATACTTTTTTATTATTTAAAATATCATGCCTTTTCATCAAGATGGACAGTTAAAGAAACATATTCAAAGTGAATTAAATAATATTGATTGAATTGGCATTCACTTGGTAGAACTCCATTATAACACGGTGAAAAAATAGCAATGTATTTTATAGTTCTGACGATGGCGTGAGCCGAAATAGCTATCAACTATATTTGTTAAAAATAATTTTGTAGAACTAAAATACATTGCTATTTTTTCACCGTGAATTAAATAAGTTATATTGGGTTTTCAAATTTTACGCATTATATTCATATATATCCATGATATAATAGCGTACAGACAGCTGAAAAGATTTATCGCATACTTTTTAACTGATAAAGACTACACCTACTGATCTAGAAATTTTTGTTAGATAACAAACAACCGTGTGTTACAAATTTTACTTATTATAATAATTATATGGGAATTGTTTTTACCGTTTATTGTTTAACTTGTTCAATTTGTGCGCTGTGAAAATTTTAATACTAGATGTCGTAAGAATTTTTAAAAAATTATTTGCTATTAAAATTGCTTTTTAAGAAAGAAAAATATTCATTCTGAAAAACAATGATTTAAAATATTATTTTGTCGATTTTATTGTTATTTATTCGGCCATTAGACCTTAATTATTTAGGTAGAAATTTTAAGTAATCTAATAAAATTATTTTGTTAGCTATTTTGGTTCCATGCAGTCGTCAGAACTTTGTCAATTTTTTAATTATCTTTACATAAGCATTGAATATTTTTAATGAAATCATTAATTATCTCACATAGGTACCTTAAAAGCAAAGTTGTTTTTGTTAGAGAATTTAAAACCTATAAGCGCTCCACAATAACTAATTCACATCGTCATCTCTTTGTTAATTGTTATAAAATCCCTTGTCTTAACAAACAAACATTAATTAGTAAAATATTTACGAACTGCTGTGTTCTGAATTCTGATGTAAAACTGCCTAGACTGTGTAAAGCGCGTCAACTACTACGCCCGAATAACAATGTTTCATTTGGGCAATGTTATTTTCAAAGTAACCTTACATCGACTTGTCGCAATAACTGAAAACAATTTTATAAGAAGGTTTCGTAAATATATATATATATTTTTTTTAAAGGTTTTTACAGGTTTTGCTTCTTCCCATCAAATTTGGATGTATAGTTATTTAAATTTGAATTGTTACAACTTTGTACGATTCCACATGTTTTGTTACTAACGACCAGGGTTTCGATTTTCGGCATCTTCAGGCTTTCTATCACACGGATGCAACAAAACTGACGCACTAATCGGGGTTGTGTGAAAAACAACTGGGTTTTATTTTTTGATAATGCTTGCAGTGAACAAAATCAGCTCCAATCATTAAAAAAATGTCCGAGAAATCAGATTCGTAGTAAAAAAATCTTTTAAATTCAAAACACGAAATGGTCAAAAATATAAATTATGTGAGGCATTGAGCAAAATGTTTCTCTGTATAAAAATTATGTGAGACAATATTGTATTTTTATTTAGATTGTAAACGATTGTGGTTCTCAAGGGTGTATTCAGAGGCTACCCGTTGCGCCCACCGTTTGCTAGTTGCCATTTGCCACACACTAGCGTGTCGGGTTCTCCGCATCAACTATAGTTAGAAACAGAATAACCGCGTAACCGTACATGGAAATGATTCTAAACGTGTAATTTTTCTCGTTCATACAGTCTTCGATTTTCAACATTTTTGTGTGATATTATTGTCGTGTTTTATCGGATACTATTTTATTAAAATATTGTCTGCATATTTTTTTGAATAGTTAACAAGTCTGTAACGAAATATAATTTTATGTTACATCTAAACAATAAGGAAAATATACATGTACTATCAGGTATTGCTATTTCAAAAAATTCAATTGTATTTTTACGGATTCGATTAATGTCAAGTGAATCAATTATAAAATTCTTTTTGTCTTCCGTTTCAAAATAACATAATTAATTTGAACGATTTAATATTGGTTCTTGAGACGACAATCCGAGTGTTATAAATTTGGTTACTGTTTTACATAACTTTTATGTTATATTATTTTCACTTTTAATGTGTTAACCGTCACTTCTTGATGGAAAGGCATGATATATTAAATAATAGAAACACATTTTTTAGTCCGTTTTTCCACAATATTTTTTTTTATCAGGACCGGTTTCGCTCATCGGTTTTGTATACCTTCTACCTTTGACTCAAATATTTTGTATAAATAGACTTGTTTGTAAATTATTTTCAGCCGATAATGCTCGCGACGAGCGAAACCACATGTTTTGTCACTAACGATCCGGGCTTGGCCTTTCGGCATCTTCAGGCATTCTATCACACGGATGCAACAAAACTGACATGTGGAATCGTACAAAGTTGTAACAATTCAAATTTAATATTGAAATTACATCAAGCATCTTCAGTCGATATCATAAATTAAATCTGTTTCTATTAATTAAAGTTATAACATTTTATTATGAACACAAAACTAATATTATTTTTCAATGAAATTCCACGTTTGTCTTAGAAAAGTATTCACATGCGAATTCATACAGTATGCGAATTATGTTTATTTTTAAAATTAGGTGTACGAGGTTTTCCCGGTTACGCTCGAGAAGTAACTTGGGCCATAACTCTGCGAGGCGCACGCCGCGGATGATTCATGCCACAACTTTGAGAATAATGCGATATCCCAGCCTCGTGTTGGGTCGCACACGATGCATATTAACGAGTGCTGCTTCGTCGTTTACGCTCAGTCGGCCCTGGTCTTAAGATTAAGCAACTAATGTTTCAACGGGATAACTTATTTCTTGTTTTGGAAATAAAGAGTGGAGTTGTATTGAATATATTGGAAAATATAAGTCGTTTTGATTGAATTGAAATACTAATTTATAAATAATATTTGTGATTCAAGTCATTTAACCGACATAATATTTCTGATATATTGAGATTAAGAATCACCTCTTTTGTTGAATAAACTTGATTATATTGGCTTGCCGTTTTATTATTATAAATATCAAAACGGAACAATTACGCAAATTAAAAACTTTAACGAAAATTCAATTTATATGATTTTCAATTTTTATTTTATTGATTGTTAATGCATTATAAAAAGCGACCATGAAACACCGATTACATATCCACAACAATTTGGACGAGGGATTTTTATTTCTTCCTCGGGTGAATTACCATAAAAAAATATTACAATCTTTCATTTCACATCTCCAGTTTGTTACTATTGTATGACTGAAAGCTAAAATTTTGAGTTTAATTCACTATCATTAATTATGTGGTCGTAAACATTTACACCGAATGAATTTACTTCGATATTTTAATCCGTTAATTATCAAAATGCAAGAAATGTCTTGATTCATGAAGGGAAATGACGCTACTTAATTCTTTATAGATAATTAGGTCTCTCTATCCAAGGAGCTTCAATATTATATATATAATTTTGATTTTTTGTACGAAAATGGTTTAACTGACTAAAAAAAATCTTATATGATATGCGTAATATTTAATAAATACGTATATATGTGTATAGTTTCATATAACATTAAAATAGTATTATTATAAGCACGTTACGTTATCTAAAAAAATATTATAGCTTAGGCGATTACATCTCAAGTAAAAATACTAAATATTCCTTTTTAACGCTTTTTTAATGAAACAATATAATATCTAAAATGATACAACTCAGAACACATTGAGGAAGAAATCCATTTAATACATACGTATTTCGATTTATTTAAGAGATTTAGCATATTTAAATCCAATACTTTTGTATTGACGTTGTTTAATTTAAAGTGTAAAATTGTGAATAGACCAAGAAAAACATAAATCGTATTGATTTGCAAATTATGAAAAAAACACCTTATTCTTTGGATGTTAATTTGTTGTCATTTCAAATATTTAAAATGTTTACCCTTATTTCCACTGCTATATGTTTTTGAAGAATAATTGTTTTAATATGATATACGTAACGATGTAACAATACGTTTGCGTTTTATGTGCAACTACTTTTTCATAATTTTTTTTAGGCATAAACTCATTAAGCACTATAGGAGTGACAGAAGAATGTGTCCGGGGTGACAGTTGAGCAAACTGACTTGCCTTGTAATACTTCGGTTCACTTTTCAGTGTTTAGTGTTCACATTCACTGTTCTTAACGTTGAAGTCAACCATCCAAACTATTTTAATGTCGTGCCAGAGGATAGAACGACGACATCTCAAACTAAACTTATACACCCGGTCTTAGGTTAAAAGTTCATTTTCTTCAGCAAATATTCATTGTTTTAAGCGTTAGTTGGATAACGCTATGCGAATTTACTACTTTATTAAGATTAGTCTTTCCAAGTTTCCGTAGTGTTAATCACGCTAAAGTTTTGTTGAATTAATTTGGTACATTAAGTGGAGATAACATTATTTTGTAAAATATGTGTAAAATTTGGATCTGAACCTTTTTCAGGCGGATTATATTTATACAGTATTAAGCTCTATTTTCAGAACGGCGCATAGATACAGCCAAAGGAAGACATATTGACTTAAGCGTTGGCAAATAAAAACAATCCGATTTTCTCTCACAGTTATTTTTCATTTCTTATACTTAAATTTTATCTTTATAATAATTAGCATAATTGATTATAATACCTCTCGTAAATGTTAATATTTAATTTGTATTTATTTTCGTAAGTCAAAAATAAAAGTTGACATATAAACAATCTTAACATGTTAAATAATAAAAACACATTTTCTAGTACTTATTTCCACAATATATTTTTGATCACGACCGGTTTCGCTCATCACGAGCATTATCAACTATCAGTGACTCAGTTGATAATGCTCGCGATGAGCGAAACCGGTCGTGATCAAAAATATATTGTGGAAATAAGTACTTAAAAATGTGTTTTTATTATTTAAAATATCATGCCTTTCCATTAAGAAGTGACTGTTAATACCTTAAAACTTTTTATTGTTGAAGAAAGTTCAAAATATACGATGTTCTTGTGTTATTAAACATTTTTTTTAATTGGTATCGTTCAAGCAATAAAAATATGTTATAGTCAACCACAAGTACTAAGCTGAACGTTTCTCACTTCTGTAGCAGCTCTACGCACGGCGTAGTGGCCGCGTAGAGATCCGGTGGATAAATGATTCACGCCTACATCTCCGATAATAACTGAGTTTGGAAAAGTTTACAAGATAGCCGGCGCCTTACCTTTCTTTGGCAGCCCTCTCTTCTCCGGCGTCGAAAACGTATTTCGTTAATAGTACCCGCCGGACTCGCCCCCGAATACTCCGCTGTCACACTCCTTCCTTTTCTTCCAAATGAAGTTGCTCATCAGCGGAAAAAGTTTTCATTAGCTCCTCCCGTACTCTAGACTCATTTCAGTGATACGGAATTTGTGGCGCTTGAATAATCATTAAATGATATTTGTGAATTGAATTTAGATTAATTAATTTTCCACTCACAGTCATTGTGCGAGTCTTCTCATAAAACGTCATTCTTTGTGGCATTAGTAATGTAGCAAGAATTGTCTCTGTGATTTTCTTCGAAATAGCTTAATTCCATTTTTTAATATTCTTCTTACCATGACAACTGCAAAATTAAACAGCGAATATAAGATCCACATTTATAAGTCGCCCTCTAGAATTCAGAGACAAATATAGCAGTATAACAAGCGTCTTATAGTTGAGAAAAATAAGTGAAATATTTTCTATAAAATTTTGTAGAACTAAAATACATTGCTATTTTTTCACCGTGTTATAATGGAGTTCTACCAAGTGAATGCCAATTCAATCAAGAAATATTTTCTTATCATTATTCAGCTTTCGTTTATTATTGAATTGCTATATCGGATATCGATTGCTTATAAGGCTTAAGCAATTGAAAGTTATACCATTTTCCAAAAAGTGTCTCTTATCACTTTAAAACTTTCAAGAATTAAAATGACTTTCAGATTAAAATATCTAAACAAATATATGATCAAGTTTGCCAAAAAAAAATATAGTTAAAAAGGAAAGCCTTTTTGCCGTGCCAGAATACTGATAGGAATAAAAAAATTCTCCTATTTTTCTATTTCTACTATGCATTTCTTTCCAAAATGTCTATTTAAAATATGCCAATTCTATCAAATATTCGTTAGAACATGCTTTTCAAATGTATGCGGAGTATATGTTATACCAAGTAACAAAATTGTAAGAATTGTAAATTTATCTTTTTTTTACCAACTTTAGTCTGTAACTTTGTGAAGATTATTATTTTTTAATTCCGTTATGTATACACCAGTTGGCATTTTGTTTTGGTATAATTTGAAAAGTTTGGTTTTCTCTCCCTGACTTACTTTTCTACTGCGCTCGTAAATGGTTAATACCGACATACGTAAATTATCTACCCCGAATACAAACAAAACAAGGATAACACACTCGGTGATGTTCTTTCCCGTCAAATAACGCCATTAAACAGTGATCATTTTTTGGTATTTTATGCAGTATTCTTTGTTAGCGTAAAGCTTAGAATCGTGAATCTATTGTTGCGGTTTTTGTTAAGTTTTGGCGCGACTTTCGGTCTTCTCCTTACGCTCTGGTTGTTCGTGAGCCTGCGAGCTTTTCCTTAACACGTTGAATACCGCGAACGTAGTATACCGAGGAGCATGTTATGCCATTTAACGGCGCGCATTAGAGTTATTACACCATAAAACGTTTTCCAGTGGAATATTTTACTGGAAATGATAATACAGCAAAATAATACATCCAAATAATTGTTTAAAAACAGCTAAAGTTATGCTACTGGAATTAGGTGAGATATTCAAAACGGCGTTGTTTTTATTATTTTGCTGACGCCATAAAGTCGTTTCGATAACAAATTTGTGTGTGTTTATTTTACGCTTTTGAATAGTCAGGGGTGTTTTTTTTGTTTTTAATGTGTTCCAAAAATATACTTTTGTAAGATAATTACATTTGTACGATGAAGACTAGACTACGGTATTAAATATTCAATATGGTTTATTGATGATTAAAAATTTTGATGCAGTCGACGGCTTTTATTGTAGAGGCCTCAGGTTTAGCTTAGTAAATATTCATAATATTGCATATATGTATTACTATTCTGATTATTTATAGCTGTTATAAAGTGTATGAATTGTAAATAATATATCATAGAATAGAAAAACATCAAAATCACTTATAAAGTTTAATTGTGATCAAATAAAGCCTATGACATTTCGTGTGTAATATTATGAAACAATATGTTTGGTATATTATTTTATTATTGCTTTAATAACACAACATAGAAAAGTCGGCTGAAGAAATTCAATGATCTTGTGGTATACGTAAAATATATTTTTATTTACTTTTTATTGAAATCGTAGATTAAAAAGAAATTTACTTATCACTCGTTTAAATGTGCAATCGATTGATGGATTGCGTTCTTAGAACATATTTCGCTATTGCTAAAATTCTGATAGATTGATTGATGTTCTTAGAAAAAGTTCTGACGATGTGTGTAACGCTGTGAAAGCTATAATTTTACGTCATTTTAGCAGAGCTTACAGCTGTACGGCTTTGTATATCGTTCAAAATCATTTAAAATATATATCAGACTATAAGTAATATATATTTCGACTCTTTAACAGGGAAAATGACCTCATACGACTTAATATAGGTTTCAAAATCGCATAATGACAAATTATTTTAAAAATAGCTCCGCTACATGTATTTATCTAAAGTTCAAATGTGCAATAATTACTGACAAATTTAACCTTTGGCTATTTCAAATCCATTGCTATATGCAAATGTAATTGTAAACTAATTAATTGATTAGAACCTTAATGAAATTTATGACTTCTTTAGTATATAGTATAAAATACTCTTTTATTAGCTGATTTTTTAGTTTCACAACTGTTCGTTTTTATTTTTTAATTTGATTTGTAAATGATTTGCACGTGATCACCGTATTTTTTCATCAAAACGGTTGATACCTCTATACAAGTTACTTTACCGGATTTCCATGAATGTTTGAACCGAACTTTGTAAGAATGTCTTAGAATAAGTATTTGGTTAGTAGGCAGTACCGATGTATACATAAGTCAGAATAGCCTCCACCCTGAGGCAATAAGAGTACCTCAAAAGCAAATGCGTCCTCTCAAGAATCGGCTGTGCGACGCAATTACTTTAAGTAACGCTAACCAACACTATCATCATTTTCAATCGTTATCACGTTAAAAATAACCAATAGGAATATTGTAGTCACGCTCATTATTCAAATAAATTTATATAATACATGCATCATTAAAATGTATCATCGTTTTCATTTAGAAAACTACAAAGAAAGGCACAAATTTAGAGAATTATTGAATTGATTTAAAAAGTGTAAAGGCATACACGTAGGTCATTTTTGCACTAAATTTACTTCGGTACATATAGTAAATTTTTTGTGTTTGTTTCGTGATAGCAAATTAGCTTTGAACCTCATTTATTAAATGATTCGTGTCTAAAAGAATAAGTTAACCTATTTACTTTTAAGGTGGTGATTGTCATTTTTGGTGAAAAGGCATTGTATTTTATATAATAAAAAGAAATTTATTACACGGTGAAAAATAGCTATGTATTTTAGTTCTACAAAATTATTTTTACAAATATAGTTGATAGCTATTTCGGCTCACGCCATCGTCAGAACTATGCTTTAACTAACATTCGCTTATCCACGTTCTGACGATGGCGTGAGCCGAAATAGCTATCAACTATATTTGTAAAAATAATTTTGTAGAACTAAAATACATTGCTATTTTTCACCGTGTTATAATGGAGTTCTACCAAGTGAAAGCCAATTCAATCAATAAAAAGAAATTTATTAGTACTAATTTCTACAATATATGTTATGATTTTCACCGGTTCCCTTCATCGCGAGTACTATCAACTGATTGTGACAATCTGTTAATAAAAATTTCAATAATGCTCGTTCCTCGTCATAAAATATATTATGAACACTTGTACTGAAGATGTTTTTTTATTTTTTTTTAATAATTATAGTAACACGTAATTTATTATATTAACTGAAGGTGGTTGATGGAATTTCAATATCAAATTTGAATTATTGAAACTTTGTACGATTTCACATTTTTTTTTTTACTAAAGGCCTGGATTTCGTCTTTCGGCATTCTATCACACGGATGCGACAGAAGAGCAAGTAGTATTTTAACCTTACCTCTAATTGATAAAATTACTTTTATAATGATTAATTGACGCGAATAAAATAACACATTTAATTGAATTGAGGTATGTTAAGGATACAATAATCAGTTTTGATCTGGATAGCGGCAGTAAATGTGTGAGGCAAGTTACGGAACGTGAATACGCAGTCTATCGTAACGAGTGCCTCATCGTTCGCGAATATGATCTCTTGGTCTTTTCCATCTCGCCTGGCGCTTCTTCAAAAAGACAACAAACATCTCGTGGAGCAGGGAGTATCATTTCGCCAGTTTTGTTTGTTGTTTCTCTTCGTGACTCTGCTTATATTCCCTCCGCCTTCTTTTTTCCGCTGACTGGCCTGCAACCATTATTATGTTCATAATGTTGGGGGTATTTGTATTGAGAGAATATATTTATAAATGACAACTCAATTACTTTTACATTGTGGAAATGAAGTATTGTATTTTGTACTTAATTGAAAGTAATTATGGTTTATGATAAATATAAGTATAATGGAATTTAATTACACTACTATGTTAAAAGGTCTTTTGTTTTTTTTTCATAAATATAAATTATTTATTTCCATACTTGAATTGTTGAAATTTGGACATTCCCTCACGCTTATTCACTAACAACCTGGTTCGATTCAGATTCAATAGACCTGATAAAATATTAACAATTTAAATGTGATATTGAAATCTCATCAAACACCATCAGTAGATATCGTTGAATATATTTTTCCACTGAAATTCTTACTAAATTTTAATATATTTTTCAAATCAGAATTTTGGCTTCACTTAACCAATTCATAATATATACAAGTAAATTTTCAATATAATTTAACTTATTGATTGATTGAATTGGCATTCACTTGGTAGAACTCCATTATAACACGGTGAAAAAAATAGCAATGTATTTTAGTTCTACAAAATTATTTTTAACAAATATAGTTGATAGCTATTTCGGCTCACGCCATCGTCAGAACTATGCTTAAACTAACATGCGCTTATCTATATATAGCTGTGCAGTAAAGGCACACAACACATCCTCTCTCCTGTTCCAACGGCCTAGCTTGTTACTTTAACACAATGACACAAAATTTTCAAAATTCTAAATCAAACAATAGGCTTCTATGACAATAAGATTATATGTAGTATAGTATGTGTTATAATTTAACTTTCTTACTTCCGGGACGTTGATTATAATCATGTAGGTTATACCGAAATACCAATGAAAATATCTTGTTGTAGTTTCTTAATACTTTAAGCAATTTACTTGTCCCATTCTACTAATTGCACCCTATCAAAAAAACAGGCTTTAGATAGCTTAGAATGACTTTAAAGTATTCAATGACAAACTATATAATGTTACAAATGTATTAAGAGTTATTCAAAGAAAATTATCACACACAGTATTATTGATATAAGTTTAAAGTAAATGCATTCGAATTTATTGATTATATGTTTAAATGTAAGCTTTTTAGAATGGAATAAGGATATTTAATAATTAGAGTTATGTTGTTTTGGTCATTTAAGAGAGTGTTACCTTGATTGAATCTTCGTTTCGAATATATCAAATGTATTCAATATTATATAAGATATTTCATACAACAATGCAAGTATCATAGTATACTGGACGCGAATGAGACGAAACGAATTTACGTGATTAGAATTTATATATCTTTTAAGAAAATCGTGGAATTATTTATTCATTTGGCTGTTCTAAATCGGTTTTCTTATTGACTCAATAAAACAAAAATTCAATTGCGAAGTTTTTTTTATTGTGGTACAGCGGTGTTCTTTTTAATCAAAATACATTGGATTATTCCGCCAAGTCTGCACAAATTCAATATTATAGCATCCGGTAGGCTTTCACCTCGCACGGAAGACTCGATTCCCATTCATACATTATTGAATTTTTTTTTCCGATTTTTATGCATTGTACGTCTATCACGTGTCATATCCTACTATGAAAGACTGACAACCGAGTAAATATTTTAATATTGTTCCGCAAAACAGTGGCCACATCTAATATTCGAACGTTTGTGTACCCAAGTAAAATACACATATTTTGAATATATCAGCGTCAATTTCTGCTTAAATATATTATTGTCAATATACACCTATCAGTGAGCAAAACTTTGTTTTGTTTTCTTGATAGTACGATAAAACGACTGGTGACTGCAATTTGATGTATTTTTTTCATCACCCTTAACAAAATTGTACGACATTCTCATATAACTGTATCTCGTCAAAAGGATTGTAATAAGATTTAATTATTAGAAGATTTAAATTTCACGGAATAAATTTGCGAAATCAAATTATTTTATCCTAATTTCCTGAAAGTATTATGTAATAAAATTTATGATGTCGACTGAAGGTGCTTAATGGAATTTCAATATCAAATTTGAATTGTTAGGCTTTGTACGATTGTACATGTTTTGTCACTAAAAAAAATCCATTTACATTTAAATGTTAATTGATTGATATTTATTGAAAAAATCCTTTTCAAGATTGACTCACTAACAACATTGTTAATGAAAATTATCACGGGTAATTGTGTTAATTATTATTGGATTAATATTGAAATTTGTTTTAGTTATAATTTACTGCTTGCCTAGGGGTAAGTGTTTTCCTGTAATTAATGACTTTAATATATAAACGATGCTACCTGTTTATTTTACGACAGTTCTGTTACATCCGTGTGATAGAATGCCTGAAGTTGCTGAACGGTGAAACCCGGGTCGTTAGTGACAAAACATGTGGAATCGTACAAAGTTTTAACAATTCAAATTTAAAATTTTAGTATATATATTCATGTTAACGATCTATTGTGATATTTTAATAAATATATACAAAAAACATTGTATAAAATTAACATCCATGTTAACATACAAATTAACTTCAATTGAATTGCCAAAGCATAAATAGCCTTCTTAGAAATTGAATAAGACTCGCGTTTCTCTGCGCAACAACTATAATACATTACCATATATTTTTTGTATAAGAACCCGGCAGAAATCCTTCGGTTCCTAGAAGCATAAGTAATTGTATTTGTCCATAACTCAGTTGTGATAGTAGGCCTTGGGCGGGAAATATGTAGGCGGCGACTGACTAACGAGAGTTCCGGTCGACTCTTGGCCTGAGAACAAACTCTTTGCTAATCCGATTATCCAGTTCGTTACTCGATCTGAAGATAAGGGGTAGGTGTGACGTCTCTCGCTCGATAGGAAATTAACCGAAAAAATACTTCAATAATACGATTCTTATGAATGTATCTTCAACGATATTTGAAAATATAATATTACTTGGCGCATTCATCTAATGAGATCTAATACATAACAAAATATTATACATTCTTTTCTACGTACCGACGTTTGAAAATATTTACGGTTAAAATAAATACTCAATCATTTAAGATCTACATTAACTTTAACTACATTAACCCAGCACAAGTAACAACATAATAACTTTGAATTTAATTAAATTGATTTGTATAACAATACTAAACTATAATATAAGATATTCGACTTAAATGAAGGAAAAAAATACTTTTCACTCATTTAATGTTTTTTTTCTGTATACCTTATCTTTTTATATAAATTCTCGTCACAACTGTCAGAAGCAGTTTCATTTATTACGGGTAAATATATAAATATGAACATTTTTAAAGTGTGCAATTAATATTTAATTATAAGAAATCTTTAACTTACATATGTATTTTATGATATCGACTGAGGGTGCTTGATGGAATTTCAATATCAAATTTCAATTATTACAACTTTGTACGATTCCTCATGTTTTGTCGCTAACGACCCGGGTTTTGCCTTTCGGCATCTTCAGGTATTTGTCAGTTCTCTTTCATCCGTGTGATAGAGTACCTTAAGATGCTAAAAAGCGAAACCCGGGAAATATGTGGAATCGTACAAAGTTGTAACAATTCAAATGTTAATTGAAATTCTATCAAACCCCTTTATTCGATATCATAAATGATATGAAATTAATCTAAAAAACAATATGTTCGAATAAGGTAATGTATATATTTCTAAAATAATGATAATGATAATAACATCTTTTTTCCCTTCATTTTGCAAAGTCAAAAATACAATAGTCAAATAAAATAAAATGCTCTCTTAATTTTTTTATGTATACACCCCATCATTCACTGTAACATGTTTAGAAGCTATGACAAATTTAATTTTACATATATATATATATTACAGTTGCTCAATCTCTCTTTTTAAAATATATGCATACAGAGCTCGGACAGTACTCTTCATTAGCTAATCGCTTACATGAAGTCCCTTTTACGGCTAGAATGAATAGGAGGGACGTTAAGAATTTACTGAAATCCATGCTTTTTTACACAATGCAATTTTATTGACACTTTCCGTACTATGATTCAAATCCGTAAGCATCGCAACAAAAACCTTTTATGTTGGCCACTCGGCTTAAAGACCGACAAAACCAAATGAGCGCATTAGATACGGTTTATTGAAGAAGCAAGAATTTAGAAACAAAATACGCTGCCAAATTATCATGCTTTGTGAAACATTCGGAGTTGCTGTTAAGTCATAGTTTGCTTGTGTCGCCTTGTAAATCCAAACTCAATTCAGCCGCAATCAAATCCTTGGCGTCGTTTGGGGTTATTTGGCTCTTGAATGCAATCTCACAACCGCAACTCGACTCAATGCTTTAAGAATTTATCCTGGAATAGAATTCACAATTCACATGGAAGACTCGACCATTTTATGTGTAATGCAATCGACTATATGGTTCGCCTTATTAATATGAAATCATATAATGCATGTACTTTAAATCTTTGTTTCTCAACCTTCAAACTTTCAGAATATTAAATATATATTTTGGTAACACGGTGAAAAAATAGCAATGTATTTTAGTTCTATAAAAATTTATAAGATCAAGTTAATTGCTGTTTCCGCTCACGCCATCGTCAGAACCAATTCTGTTATAATGGAGTTCTACCAAGTAAATACCAATTCAATCAATATATTTTGGTATTTTGAAATAATGTTTGATTCTCGATATGTAATTTTTTTCGAGCAAATAGCGGCTATACTAAAAATAAAATCTGTAAAGTGGGCCACAGGCCAAAAAGGTCTAAAAACACTGCTCTAAATCATGCCTACATTAAACTGCACCATCATTAAAGATTATAGTACAGTAAAGGTTTATTTCCGATTTTTTGATGATACATTTTTAATTTTTAGCTGAGTTCATCTATGTATATATTCTTTGTATAATAAAAATTGATTATAAAATATCAGTTTTATTAATTTCTTTCGAAATCAGGTAGTGTAACTAATTTGAAATCTTCTTAAGTAAATCAAACGTTTCGTGTTCAAGTCACGTTTATATTTCCAAAATAACTATATCTTCATGCTCTGAGTTATCATATCAAAAGATTATCTTTATTTTTTCCAGGTAAATCTCCAGCTTTTATTCCACCACATACACTCACAGTAAGTTTGAATTTTTTTATAAACCCTGTATAAAAAATTAATAGCATAAAAACTATGATGATTTGTCTATGACAGTTGTTAAAATATGTGAATTTACAGCTGTGCAGCTTTTTATACAGATTAAATGTTTATTCGTCTGTGTCTGTCACAGATACCTAAATAGATTTTGTCGACTTTGATAAATCAATTTTATAATCGCTTTATGTAATTGTGGCAGATATCTATCCTGTATATATTCTCATGCTACCATTGGCTACAAAAAAAAACAAATCAAGGTTAAAGCTAACTGCTATTATATTTCTAGCTTGGTATTTTTTATCGATGAAAATCGACCAGGTGAATGATCTGGTCAACAGCTTGTTCTCAAAAAAAAAATTCGGTCAACATATTAAAATATATCCTCCTCACTGGAAGCGAATGTTGTTCAGAAAAAAACATTTATTTGTATCCGTGCCACTCATTGAAAATTTCCATCGTCGAAGGGGTGGTTGTAGAGCGAAGTAGGCTAACGCCGTCGTAAGAAATGTTTTCAAGTACGAAAGCCAAATTAAATGTAGGTACATCGTGGATTCTGTGTCGAGTGAATTTTCATTCGCTTCAAACGTACGGGGACGTGACTTATGCGAACAGATATTTCTACGCTTATTTCAACTCTTCGTGTTTTATTTGCCGTGTATGATGGCAACAGAATATATATTAAGACTCGTGCTCTGCGTTTTAATCTTTTGAAATAAGCATGCCATAGAAAAGCGCTGTCGTTTATTTATGCTAAGAATATAATACACTCATTCCCCGATTTACGTGACAGATATGTTTCGTGGAGAGCCGCGTTAATAGAAACCACAGAAAAGTATGGGAAATTACTTCCATTCTAATTGGAAAGATGCATTCGTGCGAAAAATGAATATGTATGGTTCGTCTCAATCACTGACGCTTTAGCTTTCGTATTTATTATTCTCATATAACCTTATCTTACACATATTCGAAATTTTCATTATGCATGTGATAACTAAAAAAGTATTTTTAATGGAATGGCAATCACTTCTTAGTATATTTATTCAAGTATTCAATCAGCCAAAATGTACGTCTTAAATCTAGAACCGTGGCAAACAACATAAAATTCGTAGTAAAATAGCACTTTGATAAACCGTATCAAAGCAAACCAAATCAAAAATTTACCTCGTTTTTGTAAAACTACAAAAATACAGTATTTTCACTCAAAATCGTTGAGATTATCGAAGTCAAATATTATTGAAAAAAGATTTCCGCCATGAAATATATTATATGTGCAAATAGATTAAAAAAAACAATCTTTAGTTTCTGATTATCGTCGAATAAGTTACACTTCGATGTCCAAGTTTTTATGCCTACCAAGGAAAAGGCAATTTAAGATTATGATAATGTACTTGATAGTATTTTCACTAGTTTTTAGCAATGAAATTTTAATGAGGTAAATTATGTAAATAATTTATTGAAAGTTAATTCCGTTGAGAATTTTGACCATCGGAAATCCTATCGCAATCACTTGTAAAAGATTAATCAAGTTAACCAATCATTTCATATATTTTGCATACTAGTTTACATATTTTATTTCCTATTTTAATATGAGTTTTTTTTTCATTCACCCTGAGCTTTTACATTTAACGATTTTTCGACACAGCTCATTTTTATTTTATACACTGTGATAGAAGAAAAGTCTTCTTTTGCTTACGAAACATTTTAACTTTAGATGTTTGATTAGGTATAAATTAACATTTTTTCATTTCAGTGTGTCACTGGGAGTAAAACCAGGCAACTTTTATTAAGTATTATAACCGTTAAGAGGGTATTAATGCTAATACAACAGCCTTAACTATAGACATAATTGTATCGTATATTTAATGACGTTTGATGTGAAATAAAACAAGCTAGTTCCTAATGACAATAACTTTATTATTTTAAACCATGTTTTCCGAAACCCATTAACTGCCTTCGCTCGCGTATTAATAATAATTAGCTTCGCACATTCGGCGGCGCGCTCATATTGCCAAGAGCCGAAACACCTGTCGCGAAACTCGTGAAGCGTTACGGTGTATGTAAAATTATCAATTTCCGTCCGGTGTTGCCATTCAATTTTCTTGTTGCATAACACATTAGCGCCGTTGCGTTGCGACGCCCGGCGGCTCTTTATTAAACGATACTTACCTACTCCTCTACATCTTGGTGTATTCGCGCACTCCACTGTGCAAAATTAATGTTTCACTTTGTCCAATGTTCGAGCTTTATGCATGTCGTATTAAGCCACGATTCGCACAATAATAGTCAATTTAACGTTTGGATCATTCAAGATTTTACTTTATCACATTTCAACATATTTTTAGTATAAATCGTTAGTGAATAACACAAAAAAACACAAAATTCACATTTTTTTAAAGCTAGACTAAAGAAAGGTATTATTTAAAAAGCAATTCAAAGAGATGATTGAAATTGGTTGGCTACTACGTAAACGTTATAAATTATAAATAAAGTGCTTTTGCAACGTAGAAGCGATTTAAATATTTAAAAAAAAAACAACAAATCAATCGAGCAAACTTTGACATAATCTAGTTTAATACATTAAAATAGTTATCTTCTGAATTCATTCTCGTCCACGATATATATTGACATCCGAAGCAACGAATAACTAAACATGCCCAATATCTACTACAACAAGTCTGAAGCTGTTTCTGAAAGAAGCGAAATTTATTTCATATCTATTAACATACAAAGGGAAATAAAAAAGTCATCCAGCTTAATTTACAGACAGAATTCTTAGTTTACTATTTATTTCTTGCGAAGTAAAAAAGCCAATTACCGATTGACCGATTTACGCTTCAGCTTAAACCCTTGACCAGTGAGTAAAAAACTTTACAGAAATAAAAATCCTATTACTGACTGCGGTATATTCTGACACTTTTCCTAATGAACGCTTAGACTTTTCAGTTTGCGACTTCTTATTGGCGTGTCCCACGAAGGCTTCGAAGATGCATCCACAAGCTCTTCCGCCGTGAGAGGATTAAAGACCTCGTTTATTTTGATGCGCTTCCGCAGTACTTCCGGTGCGCTTTTTACGACCGCCTCGCTCAATACAGCCAGCCATAACAGAGTAATTCGCTCTTGGAGGTAGTGAACAGGATTTAATACCTGTTAATTGGACAACCCTGAGAATGTATTTCATAACTTTACCGTTATTAATGCTATGTAATATAATTAAATTATTTATGGTTGCTTTGAGAGTTTTGTTATATGACATTGTTTAATACGCAGAACACTTGGAGAACTATACACTAAAAATTCTATCCGCATTAATATTTTTTAAATTTATTTTGTGTATAGTGTTAAAGTTATAAAACTTATAACTGTTTTAATAGTGTTCGCAAACTTGTATTAATTATAAACAGTGTGCCACTTCATCTCTCGTCTTTAACTAATGTTTTTTATGGTAAAATGAGTATTTTAATTTTCAACTGTTATAAGAAGAATAAAATTTAACGCCCTATAAAACATAATATGTAACAAAGCTATATTATTACTTGAGAATAATATTGTAAAAATATACATATACATATTGGTAGATATTTCTTGTTATGCATCCCAAATGTAAAGTGAACTGTAAATTTTGCTGTAAATTGGCTCGTTAACAGCAAACTAATGCTGAATTCTTATTCTGAATTAATATTTTGTCATTTTTCATAAACAGCTAGAGAGGAAGCAATAAAAATATTTAGATATTAATTTATAACTTAAACGTTCGAAAACGAAATGAATCTTTGAAATTTAGGTCACGATTGTTTTGATTAAATTGGCATTTGTTTGGTAGGACTTCATTATATGACGGTGATAAAAAGCAGTATTTTAGTTCTACAAAAAATATATGATATGTTGTTGATGAGTATTTCGGCTTCCGTCCTTATCAGAACTAGAAATAACCATCAACAATGTATATATAAAATAAACAAATATTTATTTTCAAATTCTTTTTATAAATATTACGTCATCTTATATGCAGCCCGTCCGTCTTATTTGTTTATTAGTTACTATAGAATCATTTTATGATGAAATTTAATTTCATGATCCTAAATAATTCATATTTAAACACATTATTTTAATTACGCCTCTCCTTATATTGCATATTTATTATGCGGCCCTTTGATCTATAATGTTGCTTATGCTTGCTTTGTTATTTGTATGTTATTTAAATAAATTCTGTTTCAAAAGTTTTTATTTGTCTTTACTAAATATTTAAAATAGAAAGTATGCCACTTTTTTCTGTCGCCTCGTAGCAAGTGATGCACAGAGCTTCGTGTAGCGGGGGCGCGGCAAGTGAAGGGTTTAATATCCTGTTAGCTTTATCATTCCAATTCCTAGAGATATACGAGTGTCGGGAGAGAGAGGTTCCTTGATATTCCCGTTATGAAGTGTCACGGCATTTAATTCAGTGGCCGCCATTTTCTTTGCGGCTTTGTTTGGGTCTACAGTGGCCGTTACAAAGGTTAAGCTTCTATACGAATGGTTTATTAACACAGCTAGAAAGTTACATTAACAAAAACGAAATAGTTACGATAGTGCTCAACTGGTATTAACTTGTTTCCTTTGTTATTAAATTGCGAATAATTTTTGTAAAACAATCTTTTTACTATGAATACATGTTGACTGGTGAACTAACAGAGTTCAGAATCAATTTTAATTTACATTTTATGAAATTAGCTTTCAAGCAATGCCCGAAAGTGTAATAAAAAAAATATTGGTTTTCCAGCCACTATTCCGTTTCATTTTGGAGCGCGCGTCTTAGAGATATTTAAATAAAATCTGGCGTTCAATCGACAGTATAAAATTATAATTATATATTTAATTAATTCAATAATTATTTTCCCTTGCCCATTTTTTTTGTAATCATGTCCGTCTACAATATATTACATTTTTTTTTTTTTTTTGAAATCCTAACACTAGCTTTTTACGAACACATTTTGTTTCACTTTTTGACAGTAGTATTGATATGAATAAGTCTCAACTTGGTTCTCTTTGTGGACTATTTTCCTGGGATAAATCGAATTTGAAGGAATTATAAAAATCATCATTTTGAAAACAGAAATCCATACGTTTATTGAACAATCAATCGGACACATCGATTACAAATACAAAATAATACATCTAATCATCTAATTCTTTGCATAATATATAACAGCAAACATTTTGTAAATAGAAACTGAAATCATAGTTTTTCTTGATGCTTATTCCACGAAAAAATGGTTTTTTTGTAATGCGTATTCAATGAAATATTAGTAGGAAATTATCAAGTGTTGAAAAATATTTCAAATATTTTTTGATTTTCAAAGTATGTTACATTCAATTTTATTTCTTTTCCGTTTGATTTATGGCCTAATATATGTGAAGGCAAAGTTAAACCAAGTGCGACAAAATGAAATGCAATATCTCCTCACCTTGTGAGAGGTTCAGCAGGTATGAATTTAAATTTTTATATGGAGAGCAAGTGTCGCTATCTATGCGAGAATTTCCCCGAGGCATATATGTATATACATGCGGCTGCTAGATGAAAATTCTTATAAACTAGTGAACAAAAAAGGTCTCGTCTTGCGATATTAAAAATGTGGAAAATATATCGTTATTAACTCTTTCAAGTTGGCTCACTTTAAATCTCGAAGCGAATAAATAATAGTTATTGTACAGTGTATAATATCATCTCCACGGTTTTCTTTCATACTCTGTCAGCTTGATTCGTTTTTATAAGCTTGTGAGATCATTGTTTATTTCAACATAAATAATACATATTGCTAATCCCAGTAGATGATCGGCATTACTTTCTGTTTCATAGTTGGCACTTGGAAAACGAATGGATACTTTTTACACTTTTTGATTTGACAACTGTGATTAAAAAAAAACTAAACACAGTGTTTTGTAATACATCCATAATTTCAATTATTATAATTAGTTGTGATTTCATAACCAGGTATTCAAAAACAATTGTTGAGGTATTATACCAACTTAGAAAACTATTTCAAACAAAACATATCTAAATCGTTTAGAAATGATAAACTGCATTTTTTTTTAAATTTATTGAACTATTTGTTTCGTATTCCTGGTGATAATCAACTATTATTTTTGTATAAATAATCTTTTTTGAGAAACGTCCATCTAAATCTTAATAATTTGAAATCATAGAAATAGTACTAACATTCTATTTTATTATTTAAATTTAATGGTTTTCCACCAAGAAGTGATAACTTAAAAATTACAAAAAGTGATAAGAGTAAATAACCGTAAGTGAGTGAAAATATTTCACATTCAGTCGCACACTTATGGAATATCTTGCATTTGTTTTTCAATTGATAAACGGATGTTTTTCCAAAAGTAAAAGTGTGTGTCTTCATCTGCTCCCTTTATTTCTTAGGGGTTTATCTACCCCTAAACTAGAACGAAAAGTAAGCAAAGAATTTACTTCGAATCATTTCCTCAAAATATCGTTCCATTCTTGCCCTTTCAGAAATCAGAGTAAAAGCGATTTACTTTCGAGTTCTCAGTATTAGGTTTCCATTACTATAGTACATTTGAAGAAATTATGCTACGAATTGAGTGCATAATTGTTGATAGTAAGAATTATGTTAGCTGATTATTGTCCTTTTATTTTAATTGAATTCAAATTACTACTGCCAAAAAATGTTTCAGTGATTCTTAAAATGCAAGCAGGTTATAATAATCTATATATTATATTTAAATCAATGTACGTCTGTCTGTTTGTCCTGTATGCATTATTACGTCATCTGATCATAATGAAACCTTACAAATTTCTTAAGTACACTAGCGCAAAGGTTTCTGGCACACCACGCCTCCGCCCTTAAACTATTAACACTTGTTTTGTTAACATTTAATTGTTTCAAATTTGAATTGTTACAGTTTAATAAAATTCCACATGTTTAGTCTCTTACGACCCGGGTTTTGCCTTTCGGCATCTTCAGGCATTCTAGCAAAAGCTGGTATTTAATAATAAAAAAAATATTTTCCCTTATATGATGTATGCTCATTTATATTGCTTGACATCATTTGATTTAATCGTTGCCCGACAACGGCTTGCACACGTACTCCTTAACCAAGAACGCTGCATCACGTATGGCCCGTTACATACTGAGGATAGTCTTCATGCATTATTCGCATTCGCCTCCAGTCTGCTACGAAATGATGCACGGCAGTGTGTTAGGAATGCAATTTAAAAATGCAATATTTTTCCTGGACGCTTTGAAAAGCATCTCTCTGCGCAACCGCCGTACTTGTTTGCAGATTGCACGACCTGCAAATCATCCTAACGTCATACGGTGTCTTCCGACGCGGTTGCATGTTTATGCTATTTACGTAATTTTGAGTAGAAACACTGAAAAGATTGCAGATGTCGCTTGAAAGCTTCAGCTGTTATGAAGTCTTCTAATGATATTTGTAGATAATAATAAATTTTGTGAAAACGGTGATAAAAATACAATATTCTAAAGATTTTGTAATTGCATCTGTAGAAAATGTAGAAATCTGCGTAGTATAATTTTGATGATGACGTATTATTAACACGATAATAACACAATGAAAAAATAGCAATGCATTTAAATTTTACAATTTTTTTATAAGATATAGTTGATAGCTATTTCGGCTCACGCCATCGTCAGAACTACGATAGTTATGAACTATATCTTATAAAAAAATTGTAGAACTAAAACACATTGTTATTTTTTCCACCGTGTTTTAATGGAGTTCTACCAAGTAAATGCCAATTCAACCAATGACACGATAATAATTTTTTACAAACAATTGTCTTTTGCTGAATATTTCTTATTGCAGTCGGGTTATACGTCACCTCATTTTATTTGCATAGTTACATTGCAATTACTGTGTTTGTCCATTTTGTTACCAGAAATATCATAAGTTTAATGAATTAATCCAGTGTAACACAATTCAATCAAGAAACTTTTATATTACAAGCACATCAATCTTGTTCTAGTGTTCGAACCGCAACTGTAGTGCAGGAAACAAATCGCATTTAAACCCAGTTGTTTTCTCTTCACAAGTTGATGTATCGATGTAATCAGCGCCAAACCGTTATAAGAATACGCTTTTGTTTACAACAAGCACAATTTAACAGAGTTTCCTGTTTACTTTCGCCCCTTAGTCTACATAAAGCCCAAACCTCATAGCGCTTTTTGTTGGTATTCTTGCAGATTATTTTCTCGGAGTAGTAATACAGTTTTGATAGAGGATTACTGTTCGCATTCACTATCCGTTACAGCCAGTCTTGCAATCAAAATAACTGCAGCTGAACTGAATAAAACCGATTAACGGGAATTGAAAACGTTGATATTACATACAAAGCGCGAGGCGCGGAATCCTCGTATGTAGCCTGTACGTTATTTTACCGCACGGATGCCGAATATGGAATACTCATTTTCAATTCTGGTAATCCCCGTAATTCCGCACAGCCATTCAGCGCTACTTTGCGACTGCGGGCACGTAACTATCTCGTGTCAGGAGTTGTCATGATCATTCCTTAGCTTCCGTATTTCCGCAAACAATTACATGATATTTCTCTTAATAACCTACAGGGGATGCTCAATATTCTATAAAGGTCTAAAGGACCGACATTACAGCAAAGTTTATATGACATAATAAATATTGCGTCGAAATAAATGAGGAAGCAACGGTTTATGAGATATTTAAATTCTTTAAATCCCCTATACGCTTAATCGATCACTAAGTAGCAGCTTAAGCATGAGAAAAAATGTATAAAAATACTTACTTCTCTTTACAAATCGAATAACTAAATTTCTGGAAAGTTACCACAGATTTGATCAAATGACTTTGTATTCATTTTTTCGCTATCGTGTATAACACAGAAAATCAGTGGTAAATACCTTTATACCAGTGATATTAATAATAAGTGGTAGTACCAGTGGTAAATACCTTTTAGAGCAAATATTTTTTCTGTGATCTGTTCATTATTGAATATTATGTAACGGTTTCTAACATTTTTATTGTTTACGTCAAAATACGCTCAAATTAAATTGGATCGTTAAGAAAACTTTAAAAAGTATTTCCCATAAGTTGGCCACGTACTCAGTATTTACGAAGCTTTATATATATTAAGGTGTGTATTGATTGAATTGGCATTTACTTGGTAGAACTCCATTATAACACGGTGAAAAAATAGCAATGTATTTTAGTTCTACAAAAATTTTATAAGATATAGTTGATAGCTATTTCGGCTCACGCCATCGTAGCTATCAACTACTGCAAAAATTTTGTGGAAATAAAATACATTGCTATTTTTTCACCGTGTTATATTAAGGTGCTTATTGTTAATAAAAATAAAACCAGCGTTATGATTCAAAATTTAAAAAAGAAAATTCACTACTTTAATAATTATTTTTGAATACAACGTGTAAACTATTTTTATAATGCATTATTATTAAGATGAATAATTTAATAAAACTTTTTTGACTCGTTAGTCCGCGGGCCCTTGTAATGAATATTCCTCGAAGTATGACGTAGATATCTAGTCCTACGGCGTAGAATACGAAGCGTAGATTCGCTCGTAATCGTTCGCTTTGCGGCTACGCTCTCGTTAAATCGACGCATGTGGAATCAAAGTCCTCATTTGAAGAGCGAAGCTTTCTATTCCCACCAATGCTTTTGCTTTTGCTTATATAACGAATATTCTTCACTTTTCTACTTGGGGATTCGATAGAGAGCTTTCACAAATGCGAAGCTTTGCCTTCATCAAGGCTGCGTCACAGTTTAAACATTTCAATGCTTTATAATGGTAAGTCGCATGCAAAGCTTAATCGCATTGAATTTCATTTGACTACTATATTTCCATTTGTTTCGATATATCAATAAAAACATTATTAAATAGTTCTTAATTTAATTAACTTCATTTGAATGATCGCTTTTAATTTGTTGACTGACATATCACGATTTAAATTTTTAACCTAATTTATTAAGCTATAAAATACATCAAGCGTTGAAGATATCGATTTTAAATTTGTTTTCGAAATTAAGAATTGACTTGATTTACCACTTAAAAGTTATAACTTATTAAACAACAGAATACTTACAAAACCATATCGAATTAGCTTGTTTCTGGTAATGTATTTCGATTTTCGCACGTTTTTCACTTTATGTTTATATTCATAAAATTATTTGCCTTGAGTATGTTTTTCATACAACCGACATTTAAAACAATTATTATGTTTTCTTTATTACAATTCTACAACGAGGAGTGAATTATATTTAAATCAATTTTTGTTTATCCATATTATCAAAGAAATCCAAGCCAATATCGAATAAAGAGAAAGCATAGATACTTGAATTTCTTTGAAAGATTAATAATTTACAATTTTCATTTGCAAACAAATTCTTTACAGCAGCATGTTTCGCAAACCGAAAAATTTATTTCGAAAATTTATCTACGGTACGATAATTTTCCACCGTATGAAGTACGTACTCATATTTTCAATCGAATTAATCTAATTAAATATCTATCGGGCTCGAGTCAATAGCCCAGAGTCAACGAGCTAACATTTTTCCAATTACGCGATCCCCGAATTACGCCTTAATGAAAAGGCAACATGGCGATTGCTGTTCCCTTATAAATAAGACATTTGGGTTACCTACCCGCCGCCGTCCTCTCCCTTTTATGCCGGTTTGTATTTTAATTTTGAATTTACCAAATAAACTCTCATTTAATTTTGCGAACTTAAAATGTAATTTTGTCAAAAGTTTCCGAAAGTCTTTTATAAAATTTTCTAATGAATAATTTGAAAGAGATGAAATTTTGTATATGAGTATGTACTTCTTTATATCACACATATAAATTAAAATCGACTATAAACTGACCTTTAATTGAAAAAATAAAAGCTTTGTATTTGTTAAATTTGACACTCAATATTTCCACAATATTTTAAATTTTATAAACTTTGGTGGTCAGAACTGGTTTCACTCATCGCGAGAATTATCAACATACAAAAATTACCAAAAGATAAAAAAAAACTAACAAGCATATTTAATCAAAATTTTGATTTATAGTTAGTAGACATAAAAAACCAAAACATCAAACACTATCACTTTTAAGGGGTTAACTGTCGCTTCTTGATGGCGAGGCTTTGTATTTTAAATAATAAAAACACATTTTTCGCACTTATTTCCACAATAAATTTTTAATCAGGACTCTTTTCGCCCATCGCAAGCATTATCAACTGGATAGAATACAATTTACAGGCAAGTCTATTCATAAAAATTATTGAGTTAAAGGTGGCAGGTATACAAAACCATGGGTTCAAGAAATTATATAATACATATTTTTTTAATTTCAAATACTATGCTTTTCCATCAAAAAGTGACAGTTAAATCCTTAAAAGTGAATTTTAATATTTTTATAGTGATTGACTAGTTACTTACTTAATTGATTTACGAATAGTTTTGAATACACTTCTATCTACAATTTCTATTCTTTCATTATCAAAATAGTATTTATTGAACCAATCATAGATGTTGCATGATGAAGGCTTAAAAATGTACCATAATGACAAGTAGTAACTATCCGAATTGCCAGAACCATCATTTTGGGATACCGGAATTACTAAGTATCAATATCTGCGATCATCTCTGTTAATTTGAATCATCCTCATTTGCCTATATTCAGTATTTGGCTTTGAACCCAAAGGTTTAGTCCTGAATCAACCAATTAATCATCAAAGAACAAAAGCAATTCCGAAAAGCCTACAATATTTCTTTGAAGCTAATATTTTGAAGAAGATATTTTTAAAAAATTCTTATTTCGTATATATTTCACGTAATAAACTCCGTGTGTATAATAATGAACTCCTTTATCAAGGACGGAGTCTTCTTAGTACGATAACTTCTCTGTTATGGAAACGCGTTTTAATGTTTTTTCCTCGAAGAAATAGAAAATTTTGGTATATAGGTATAGAAATATATTGAATATTATTAAAAAATACTTTAAGCATATCGAAAATAATATATTTTCTTACTGATGGTTGTTTCCAAGGCTGTAAAGTCATTAATAAAAAAACAAGACTGCAACTTAAAAAAGTTTATTTTTGCCAAGTTTTTCCAACCTTTCTTATTTATGTGCATTAAATTGAAGATCGACCAAACCCGTTTTTGTAAAAGCATACCATTTTTTTTATTAAATGTTCAACATATAATAAAAACATATTTTCATTTTTATAACATTAAAAAACAGAAGCCGAGTAGAAAAATACCGTTGAGTTGATATTCCACTTCACAGAAAGGGTTTTTAAACGTATTAGAGAAATCAGTTTACTTAGTGATTGATTCAGAAAAAAACAACGGGACAGACTTTTGCTGATATAATGGTTATTTAATATATTCCTTAGATTAAAGTTTGATTAACGGTAGTTAATAGACCTTCTTGCAATATATCATATTTTTTTCCTATGAAATATGAATGAGAATTCAACTACATAATCAAAAAAAAACATTGAATATAAATTTAAAAAAATATTTAAATTTTCGCAGATAATGCAGGTATTACAATAGATTTTTTCTTTTGACCTTCTCGCTCAAACCGTATGGAAACCTTTGCAAAGAGCAAGCCGCTGTGAGAAATATAGGGTCATGAGACAAAATGTGATATATAAGTCCACATTTTGATCAAATCTGACCAAAGCATATTACAGAAACCCAACACAATATGAAAAATTCAATGTTAGTTTGTCAAATTTTTACTTCACGCATATTCATTGAAAATAATGCTGCATAGTTGATTATCTATCAAAACGGCACCATTTTTCTTTACTATTGTACGATGGAAAAAATAATCTATCGATAAAAGTAAAACGGTGAAAAATTAGCAATGTATTTTAGTCCACTTCATCATGAAGGTGTATGCCGAAATAGTTATCAATTGTATATCTTATAAATTTTGTAGAATTAAAATATATTGCTGTATTTTTACAAAATGACAATTCAATAAAAATATTGATAAGAGTATTTTTTTATTGTAAAACTCAACAAAATTGTCTGAGTGGACATGTTTATTATTTCTTTAAGACACTTCATATTGCGAGTGATCTCTCTGGAAAATGTTGTATATTGTATAAGTGTCTTGAAAATATATTTTGTTTTATTTAAAGTCTTTCGTGTAAAAAAATCTCGCTTTACAAAAATAACTCGTTTATTGTGTGATTATACAAAATAATAAAAGAGTATGCAGATTACCGTCAGTTATATTAAAAAGTCTCTCCCAACTGCCTTTAGCAGAAGCTAATGTTAATATGATATTGCTTTTTATGCGGTGGGATTAAGCCATAGAACCAGACCGGACTCTGAAAAAATATCTCGTTAATATTTTTCCTTTAAAGAATTATTCATCTCCAAAGCCATTCTTGCACATTAGCATTGCATCGCAATGAATCATAAAGGGTAGGGCCGCGGACCGTGGCAGACCGTTGCGGGACCGCGGCACCGGGGTCAGGGGGAATACCCTCGCCTGTTTTCCATTACGATATTGCACAGCGCATAAAATATCGCTTTTCATATTCATGCTCTCTCCCAACCTATCTGCCGCCCTCGACTGCCGCCGCCCGCCACCACTGCCAAACGAAAATCACAAATCCAGTGGTTTAATATTTCTGCGCCCGTGTTTTATACCTATTTCGGCACTGTGTTTTTACTTCATACCGTAAACCAAAGGGATGTCCATTTAATCGATTTTAGACGAAAGATAATCAATTTGCTGGCACGCGTTTTAAATTTGTAAAATTAGAAGTTCGTTAGCCAATCCCTGATGGCTTTCTACAACAGTGTTTGTTCAAATATCAATAGAAAACCTTTTAAACGGATCAAATTCAACAGATTTTTCCAAGTCCAAAGTCTCTATCGATATCGTATTTTTTAAAGTAGTTTTCCAAACAATCATCATTTCTGTCGACCAGTTAAAATCAGTTTCTGATATCTGAAATCGTTTCCTATGTAGGATACAATGTGCTGTTTCAGAATTGAAAATTATATTTCAAAATTAAGTCAACGGAGATTTAAACGAATGTCGTTAAAACGGTCAATATTATTACAATTTAAAAAATACTGCTAGAGCTTCCCTAGGCAGTTAAATTATAATAATATATATTATATATCACATCAGTGTGTAGTCAGTCACTAACCCTATATTTAAAGATGGACATGTGAGTTTTTTTGCTCTTTTGCATTTAATTTCATTATTTCAGATTGTTAATAATAACAAGATGGGATATACGACATTAGATAAAATAATACTGCAAACTATGGTACTGGTTTTCCAAACTTTTATAATAGAATACAATAAATCTTCGTTAATCTATTTCTTAAATGCTAATATATTTATATATGTGTGAAAATATTTAATTTTTTTTTATATCAAATACCCCAACATCAATTTTAACAAGAGTCAATTTTTGGAGGAAAGGCATAATATTTTACTATTAAAGTATTAACTGTCACTTCTTGATGGAAATGCATGATATGTTAAATAGTAAATCATAATTTTTATTGATTGAATTGACATTCACTTGGTAGAACTCCATTATAACAATGTGAAAAAATAGCAATGTATTTAAGTTCTACAAAATTTCTAAGGTGTATAGTTGATAGCTATTTCGGTTTATGCCCTCAGAACTACAACACAGTAGTTCTTATGAGGATGTAAACTGAAATAGCTATCGCTATCACAAATGTGTTGCAATGTATTGACATTTAAGAAGTAATGTAGACATTTGAAATTTGTTTGAATGTTTAATACATTTTATATTTTTCTTGCGTATTCTGTCGAAAATGGACTATTAAAATATAACGGTAGTAGTTTTATATTCCTCAGAATATTGATATTTCCACTCCTTTTCCTCAAGTCGTCGAACTTATCCTCATACCAGGAGATTGTCGTCGAATTGATTTGACCTATAAAGTAGACTCAGTGGCTGTATCGTATAAAGCCGAATATATTGCACGCAATTTGGGAGGACCCTCTAAACGTCCATCGATGGTCTGATGGTGTATTGAATAAAATATGAAGCGGGCCCAATATTTTATCGCTATAAATTTCGGGCGTTTATTACGTTCTGAAGTGTGGCGTCAAATATTATTACCGAGCATAAAGGGAAGTAATAATTTATATGCCCGTGTTACTGTTCATAAATTAAATTTCGACCGGGATCGCACTTTTTATGGATACGCGTTGCTACGCCGCTAAATATGTCTCAGGTAATATAGCGCCACTAAATTAAACATATTTATTTTTTATTGTATATTTAAGCTCAATTTATGTACGCAATGATTTTTGAACCGCGTTATCCTGTCGGCATACCGCTCAAGTATTTATAACGTTTAGATTTTTCTATGTGTGAACTAACAGCGGTTAAAACCTTCTTCTACCTTGTAATTTTTGAGTTAATGCATTGCTTGATTTGTCCTGACAAGCTCAATACGATTGTTTCAAACCAATTTTATTTAATAAATTTTTGAAGTCTAGGCGTTGGTATATCCTTTAAAATGCTCAGCAGAGAACGAATTAAAAAGATTTCATTTATAGCTGTCATCAAGATTTTTATTTTATTGTAATATCGCATATCAAATCTGAATTGTTAAAATTGTAAATTGTAAATGTTAATATCCATGTGCTTAGTCACCATGGCCTTCGTTTTAACCTTCGGCATTCTCATGCATTTTATTATTGATTGTCATTACAATCAGTAGTCATTAGAATTGTTTGTTATTATATGTATTTATCTCTTAGCTTTAGCGTTCATATTGTTTTTATGATTATGCTTGTATATAAGCAATGCTTACTGTTTAGTATATGCCAGTTTTCTTATATCCGTATGATCAACAAGTCAATTTAAATATCATAAAATTTATAATTTATCAATGCGGAAAACCTTAAATATGTTGTATGTATGCTTCGATTGTTATCATACGCGATTACGTATGTTGTGTTATACATTTTTTATAAACATATATTTTTTCTGTTTTACAGCCTACGCTTGTCGGTTTATTTAGACATAATGTAGACTTAGGTTGGTATTACATTACGACACTCCCAATTTTCCAGCTGGCTGAACCCTAATCAAGATGTGACCTATCTTCGAGACTCGGGACTTCTAACATTGTTTATTACCGAAATGTACAAGTGCGGAGCAATTTCCCGTTTTAATGAAACGTTGAAAAACGTATTGTCTCCCCGTAACCTCTCGGCAAAGCAACCGAATAAATACGTTTTAATATAAAACGGGTTTATCCTTCGTGATGTATATTCAAGCTTAAAAGTATTTAGCTTAATATTTGTAACAAGATTATACATTTAGTTATAATATATTGCTCTTTTATTATACGATCAAAACCGGCCTTACGCAATGCATGATCATTCAACTGAACAAAATTTGTTTTGAAATAGTTGATTCGTACATTAATAATAGTAATAAATAGTTTGCGAAGGGTGTAGTTTATTTATTTGTGTAAATGCCATTTTGTTTCGGTTAAAATAGTGATCTTCGTTAAGTCAACAAACAACACACAACAAAGTTTAAATTATCACGTGATTGACTATTAGATCCTGCTATTAAATACAGTTACACCATTTTGATGATTAAACTTACAAAATTTTCAATAACCAAATAGTCATTTGCTTATTAGCTTAATTGTACTTAATATTTTTTATTCAATAAAATATATTTTAAATTGATGGTTTTTTATATTCCAACATGTTTTTAACGCAATTTTGTTTATTTCATAGTGACACGGTAAAAAAATAGCAATGTATTTTAGTCTGCAAATTTATAGAACTAAATTTGTAGAAGGAGAAATTTGTGGAACTAAAATACATTGCTATTTTTTCACCGTGTTATAATGGAGTTCTACCAAGTAAATGCCAATTCAATCAATTATTTCATAGTAATATGTATATTTTTGTCATTACTATACTGTATTTTATACTTCAAATAAATGTGCGAGTCGATTTGCACCCTTAATAACTCATTCGCACTACTCAAATGAGTATTTTTAAAAACCTAAAACTCATATTTAGTTCATGGTATATTACGTGGAATATGATTATAAAATCACATTTCTAAATCAAACTAAATTCTGCAAGTAAACAAACTGATAACTTATAAAATAATGCAATAGTAAGAGTCTTTCATTTTTTTTAAATAATAAAAACAAATTTTTACTACTTATTTCCACAATATATTTATTGATTAGGACCGGTTTCATCCATCGCGAGCATTATCAACTGATGAGCGAATGAGCGAAACCGGTCCTGATCAACAAATATATTGTGGAAACAAGTACTAAAAATGTGTTTTTATTATTTAAAATATCACACCTTTCCATCAAGAAGTGACAGCTAACACCTTAAAAGTGGTATAAATCTTTCGTTTTTTATTATATTTATGCCAAAAAAACACTCAATAATATTTGTCATCAAAATATGTCGGAAATATTGGAAGCTCATCCTCAAAGTGTCCAAATTTATCACGAGCTGTTGACAGTATCTCTGCATTACATCAAAGTCATGCTGCGTTTAGATACAAGAATTTATATTCATACAATTATTGATTTCATTATTATTATTATAAAATGGCGCTAGGGGCCGTTCAGGTCCATGGCCGACTGCACAACCTCTCTCCAGGCATCTCTGTCGAGCGCTCTTTCTCTCCAGTTGACTATCCCCAGCCTCTCAACATCCTTTTGAATGTTATCCGCCCATCTCCGTCGAGGGCGACCGAGAGGTCGAGTGCCAGCTGGTGTTCCTTCATAAGTCTTATGGAGAGCTCTAGACTTCTCAGATCGTACAACGTGACCCGCCCATCTGAGCCTTCTCGATCTCAAGACATTAATGATTCTTGGTTTGTATCGGTCGAAGAGCTCAGCGTTCGTACGAATGCGCCACTGGTGGTTTTCATTAACGGGTCCAAGTATTCTCCGGAGGATTCTGTTTTCAAATACTTGGAGGGCCTTTTCTTGTTTTTCTGTTAAACCCCAGGTTTCACATCCATACATGACTATCGGCTTAATGATCACGTTGTACACCCGGCACTTGGTTTTGATGGACAGCATTTTGGACCTAAACAGACTATTTAGCGCGAAGTACGCTGCATTTCCACTTCTCAGTCGGTCAGCAAGCTCCAAAGTCATCTCATTTCTAGAGGAAATATTAGAGCCCAAGTACTTGAAAAGAGAGGTTCTCTCGAACGAGGAGTTTCTTATTACAATGTCTCCAGAGGGTTCGTTGCCTCTTGTCATTTTCAAATATTTAGTCTTTCCCACATTTACTCGTAGGTTTAACCTTTTTGCTGTGTCCTCCAAAGGAGTGAAAATGTCTTTTATTTCGTCTTCAGATTCTCCGAGCACCACTAGATCGTCCGCGTAGCCCAATATTTTGTGGGACCCATTCATTATAACTCCGCCTTCTGCTTTCATTGCCTCTCTTACGGCTTTCTCTAAAGCTAGGTTGAATAGCATAGGTGATAAGGAGTCTCCTTGTTTTAGTCCTGCTGTCACCTCAAAAGATTCTGATAGACTACCCTGCATATGAATTCTGCTCTTGGATCCATCCATACATACTTTTATTATATTTATAAGTTTTGATGGTATTTGGAATTCCTTCAATATATTCCAGAGAGCTTCTCTATCTATAGAGTCATATGCAGTTTTAAAATCCACAAAGAGACAGTGAACATCTTGGGCGTATTCCCATTTCTTTTCAAATATTTGGCGCAGTGTAAAGATCTGATCAGTGGTGCTGCGGTTTCTTCTAAAGCCGCATTGGTAGTCACCGAGAATGTTTTCAGCATACGGCAGAACTTTTTCGAGAATAATATTTGACAGAACTTTGTATGCAGTAAGAAGAAGAGAGATGCCACGGCAGTTTGCACAGTTGAGTTTGTCTCCTTTCTTGAAAATAGGACAAACCAGTGACTCTTTCCACTCTTCGGGGATCTTTTCTTCTTCCCATATTTCTTGCAGTAATTCAAGCATGGCGTTAAGAAGGGTTTCTCCTCCATACTTGAGTAGCTCTGATGGAATATTATCATTGCCGGCCGCTTTGTTATTCTTTAAATAACTAAGTGCTCCCATTAACTCTGACTTACTTGGTGGTGGTATTAGAGGTTCTGCTGTAGCTGATATCTGGCGATTCCAGAGGTTCATCAGGTACAGAGCGTTGAAGTAAACTTTCAAAGTGGGACTTCCATATGTTAAGCACTTGCTCTTTGTTTGCCACTATCTGACCTTGTAGGTCTTTGATTTGTAGCGTGCAAGGCTGAAAGCCTCTCTTTTCGATGTTCACTTTAGAGAAGAATGACCGGGTTTTATTCCGTTTTGCTTCTTCTTCCATCTGCTCAAAATTACTTTTGATGAAACTTCGTTTGCACTTTCTCATATGCTTTCGGACCTTTTTGCATGTCTCGTTATATCTTTTCTGTGCTTCTTCGCTTTGAGTGTTTTGCAGATAGATCGCACGTTCTACTCTTCTTTCCTCCACCATTTTCCGGCAGGTATCGTCGTACCATGGGCACTTAACATTCTTGGGTGCCCATCCTATCGTGGCTTCCGCAGCTTTGACTATACCTTCCTTTAATGATTTCCACCTCTCATCGATATTAAAAGCTTCTCCTTCGGTGGGTTCTACCATATTTTGAATTTGACTCTTCAATTCACTTCTGTAGTTTTCTCTTCCTTCTGGAGTTTTTAGCTTTTCCAAATGGTACTTCACTCTCGTCTTCGCGTTTTTGCGGACTGTCTTTTTGAGTTTTTCCCTAAAGGTTGCTATCGATAAATTGTGGTCCGTATCACAGTCAGCGCCTCTGTAGCTTCGAATATCTTCGATAGCTTGCTGGTGTCTTCTATCAATTAGAAAATGGTCAATCTGGTTGAATGTCTTTCCATCCCTTGAGTTCCAAGTCACTTTGTGAATGTTTTTATGAGGAAAAGTGGTACTTCTAGCGATCAAGTTTTTGGCGCTGCAGAAGAAAGCCATCTTTTTACCATTTTCATTGGTATGTTCATGTAAGCTCTCTTTTCCAATAAAGGGTCTGAACACAGCTTCCTTTCCTACTTTCGCGTTGAAGTCTCCCAGCACACATTTGATATCATGTCCCGGAAGTCTATCAAAGGTTGCCTCAAGAAGATCGTAAAAATCGTCCTTTTCGGCCTCATCTGAGGCCTCTGTCGGGGCATGTACATTCACAAGTGATATATTGAACCATCTTCCTTTGATTCTGAGAACACATATGCGCTCGCTTACGGGTTCAAAGGAAAGTATAGCATCAGCTACTTCCTTAGCAACAACAAAACCTGTCCCGAATACATGTTTTCCATCTGTGTTTCCGCTGTAGTAGATAACATGTTGTCCAACTGTCATTTCTCCGCTATCCGGCCAACGGATTTCCTGGATGGCGGTGATTTGAACTTTATATTTTGACAGTTCGTCCACAAGGTTTTGAGATGCTCCTGCTCGATAGAGACTGAGCACGTTCCAAAATCCGATTCGTAGTCCATTTTTCGTTCCGGGTCGTCGAGGTTTGGTTATCCTGTGTCCGAGGCGTTGTACGGTGTTCGTAACAAGTTTGTGTTTTTATGGGAGAGGGTGGTTAGCCCTTTGCCCAACCCCCAACCTGGAGGGCCAGATCTGTTGGTCCGCGGGAGATACTTAATTTCTCTCCTACCCTTCAATACCTGAAGAGTGTTCCCCTATCCGCCACCTGGGGACACGCTCTCTAGGGGTTACAGACTCCCCCGAGAGTATTTTTGTCTTAACTTGAATTTATAACTTAATTACATAAATAACCACCTTTTAATGACGAAAGTGTCATTTGAGTGAAGAAAAATTTTTCAATAATCACTAGAATTACTGACAATGAATTTTTATATATTATAGATCAATTACACATCTAGCAAAATTGTTACAATATGAGTATCGAGTAATAAATCAAAGATTGTCTTTGGTATGTTTAGTATATTTATTATTGAGATAATTTACACTGACATACATTAGTGCAAATTTAAACATAAATAATACATGAGAGTTAAGGTTAATATCCGGTTTATCAGCTTTTCACAAACGCTACTTCCTTCTTTAAATCAACTGAGAGATTTACTTGTATGTACATAGATGCATAAAGCCGTGGAACAAAATGCACATTGAAGCACACACGTCTTAAAATTCTCTTCTCTAAGCTTAAAAAAATATCATTACTATAATTAATTAGATACACGAGATTCAGTAAAGTTGAATAATTTTGAAACATATAAAAAATATATGTATTTGTGAAATTTTTCATTAATTTGTTCAAGACAGGTATATTTATTTATTCTTTATAAAATTTAATTTACTGCTTTTTTTTCGAAAACTTCATGAATAAAGGTGAAATTTTTGAAAGATTGCAATATGCCTAAAATCCTTGACAGTAAAGTTTTAACCTGAAGAAAAGAATATTGCAAAGAGCTTTGGGCTTGATCTCAAATGTGCTGTTGGAAAAATCAACATTTTACATTGACCTGGTATAGAATTTATCTTGGAAACTTCCGATTGTTAAGCAGAATGCTTATTGCTAGATTGCATTATTTTTATGCTATTTCAAAGTGGTTGAAAATGATATTTATGACAAAATTCACAAACATCAAGTCAATTCTTCTATAAGCAAAGTTGAAGTTTTCCACTTCTGTCATGATAAATATATATGCATGCAAATATATAGCAATATACAAAATACAGAGGCGTGTTACAAAAACCATCAGAGAAATCACTGTTTCTTAGCTTCAAGACTCTGCCTGTGTTACATTGAGATTGCTCTCTCCCACATTCTGCAAGTTGTTCCCTCAGAACTGAGATCTCTCTTTGCCATATACAATGTGTCAACTTACTGTCAGGGATAAGCTTTTAAATTTTACAAATGAAATTTGAAAACCACACCGATGGTCGTTATATTCTCAGTAGAGAGATTTTGAATATCTAATATATATAAAGTGTTCAATTTGTATATAGGTGCAGGTTGTGTATTCAAAAAAATAAATACAATTACAAAAGATCTTATTTTCTAGTAAACAAAATGGCAGGTCTTATAAATTCAGTTCATCTTTATAAACTTATTTCACAGTGGATCATATTATTGTGAAGGTTTTTCAAAACCATAACAACCTACAGTGAATAAGTGGTACAATCAATTAAAACCAGACATCAGGATTATAAAAAAAATATGAAGATTTCAAGATTCTTTGGCCACTTTTGTACAACAACAGTTGAATATGATCTGTCAAGATCAACTGCACATAGCTAAAGAAAATAAATATCAACAAAAAAAGCTGAAACCTAACAAACAAAAAAAATCTTTAAATTTTAAACAAGCCACAGTAAACTCTTGATTATTTGGATGCACATTGTACCTGGATGAATTTGATGTATTAATTTTATTGTGGATTAACACTTTCAGTGCAGAAAATCATTATCTACTACATCATCTCCAATTATCGTGACACACATACCACACTGAAATGGTATAGAATGCAATATATTATTAAATCTGAGATAAGTTAAATATTTGGAATAGTCCAAAGCCTTTCAAACTTACAGAAAACGCTGAAAAATGGTCACAAAGTTATCAGGTAATTATGCAAACAGCTTTTCTACAGTCAAGTAGACAACGGAATGGATACAAATACATATCATAAATAATCAATTGCAATAATCACAAAACAACACTATAATTTGTGAAGGTATTTTTGAGGGTAAGACAGTATTTTTACTGCCTGCTATGGTATTGTAAAATTAATTAATCAAATATTTTTTTCATTATTCATGCCTCCCATCGTTATAATAAAGAGTTTACTGTAAGTTAGTAAACAATATAGTGTCAAGTTATATCCAAAACTTTGTAGCTGGGCTTTCGTGTATTTGGAGTCGTCATTGAATTATAGAAGTTTAATATCTGTTTATTCTATTGAAATCATTTTCAATTCTCTGTTTTTATTTTCAAGTATTCTTTAAATAAACTTCTTTTAGTATTCTAGTAATAATGCAAATTATCAAATTTGTATACCTATTATGAAAACCTCTTTTTCTGTTACTGACATCTTACAACATATCCTGGAATGACATCAACGAGAATTTTATATAAAATATTGACTTGTTTGAAATATTTGGCACCTATAACATAAATACAAAAGTTGTCAAATTATGGAAATGGCACTGATATTTTTTGATGGAAGTTTACAATGATCGTATGGCACAGATGCAGTTATAAACATTGACAATTTTTTTTTTTTTTGGACATTTCATGCTATTTTTACTCGGATTCATACAATGTAAATGGCTCTTTGTTGACTATCACTACATCTGAAAAAACTTAGTTTTTAACTCTATTTGGTCTAATATGAAGTACTCCATTGACTATTATCAACCTAATGAACCAAATTGTTGCAAATATGCAAATGTGCAAATCTGCTCAAAATGTATAGATAGATACCACAGAAACTTTTCTATGACAACAAAAAATGTCACCAGATCCGTGCATCCACGCTTGA